>JAWMRA010000041.1:3478935-3537906 GCA_035584735.1 Pseudotriccus pelzelni
CGGGGCGACGAACCACCTTTTTTTTTTTTTTTTTTTTTTGCCTTACAGCAAGACTGCAGCAAAGCGTGTAACAAACTGAGATTTGAAGCTGCCTTCAGCAGTTCCTAATCTCTGCAAACGTTATACTCTTTGTGGTAAGGAGCTTGGGAAGCTCTCCCTGCCTCCTTTGTGAAGGCAGATACGTGGAACTGGCAGGGTATTGTTTTCACTTCTGAGTCAAGCTCGCCTTCTGTACGCAGATAAAACTTTCTTCAAAGTCAAGAAGAGTTTTGCTGAAGTGCATTAGCCCAATTTGTTTTTAACTTATATGTTACCTCACTCACATAAACAAGTACAAACTAGTGCTAGTGCTATAGGCAGCCAGTGCAGCTACTGCAGGGGGAACTGGTTTGTGATCTGTTACTGTGTTGATGAGAAAACTGTTCAGTTCTGATGATCAAATATCTGTTTTTTCTTCAATTAATAAGAAAATGTTTTTTTTTTCCCAGTTGTTCACACTAATGCTTATTTTTGCACATCTAAGTTAAAAATAACCTCCCATAACTGCATGTGTACACATGAATGGGGTTGTCTTCAGTATGTTTGATATTATCATTATTATTTATTGTTATTTCACTATCACTACTAGTCAGAGTTCATCACAGAGGTAATATTTCAAGACAGATTAAGAAGAATTTGTACTGACCAAAACCATCTTAGAGCTGTTTCATCACTTTAAATTGACTCACCTTGAGATGGTTTCATGGAATATTTATATAAAGTGACAATTACCTTCTTTTCAATTTCCTGTGTAGTTGTTATTCACCAGCAGAGACCATCAAACGAGAATCTAACTAGCAAAAATATGCATGTAGTTTATTATATGGATTCATTCTTCCAACGCAGTAATGTTTCCTGTGAGAGGTGGAGGACTCTCAATTTACATATATGGTTATGGCTTTTGGGTGGGAAATTTTCACCAGAAAAAAGAATCTTTTTGGAAATAACCTGTATATTTTAATACTTTTTTATTTCTTTTAAAATATGAAACAATCTGGAGTGGCAGCAGCATTACTGAGGGGATTCACTATTTTCTGCTTGGGACTAAAATTGAAAGTGGTCTCAGTGTTGTACTAAAGTTTCTGTGATACACCAAAGTTCAACCTTGTTCTTCTCTGTATTGCAGAAGTGGGACTTCGAATGTCTTGCATTCAAGGGAAAAAACAGAACCGTAAAGTCCCACCTCCCAAATACAGAGCTCCAAGATCTGCTCAGCCTGCAGCTTCCTGCCCAGAGGAGGACCAGACTGGGGTGATGGGCCGAAAAGTGCTGGTCTCATTGCTTGTGCTCCTGCGTGAGAGAAGGCATAAGAGGGCTGTTGGGGATTTATGGAGGAGAGTCCATGGAAGTCCTAAAGAAAGAGATCAGAGGAGGAGGCAGAAGGGAGGCTCCTGCCTGGTGGTATGAAGATTGCTGATTCAGGGCTGCAGCCCTTGCAGGAGTTGGTGTGCTCTGTGGTGTGAAGGGAGCCAAGCCACTTATGCAATATTAATATTAATAACTGCTTTGCACTTCTATAGTGCCTTTCATCCGAGGATTTCAAAGCGCTTTACAAACATTAATTAATTAAGGCCCATAACACCCTGTGAGGTAATGCAAGTAGATATTACAGCTCATGCAGAGGCCAGAATTGCCAGCATTACAGGTATAATCCTCTAGCAAGAGTTAACTTATTCTTGAGCAAGCTTTCTTACTTATAGGCATAAACAGGCTTCCCTTTAACACTGAGCATGTCTCTCTTTTTTTTTTTCCTTCCTCCCGTTGATCCATCAGTCTTCACACAAGCAAAACTCCCACTATGAGGCAGCCAAATGAGGTGAATGAGCAGTACTTCCATCTCCCAGCTCACTGCTTCCTCTTTGATCGTCTGATAAAATTGTAGGATATCGAGAGGCTGCAGAGCTGTGTCACATATTAGTGTCCTGCTTCTATGGGGTTTCCCTGTTCTAAATATGCTTTGCACCAGGGAGATTAAAAAAGGAAGTGAACTAAAATATGTTTTATGGCACCTGCTTATCAGATGACCCCCAAACAACCTGCAGACATTAGCTAATGTAGCCCTCATCCCAGCTGGTCATAAATGTCTTTAGTGCCATTTTAGCCAGAGTTTTTTTAACCATTTCCAGCTCCTGTATATCTTAGATTTGAGGCTGGAGCTGGTGAGGAAAAGGTGACCTGTTAAATCTGCTGCCCTGCTCATTGCAGACCCTCATTTAACTCCACTCTTGCACTTTGTCAGTTCAGCATTTGCACCCATCCCGTTTTCAGCCTGACTTTTCATTCCGTGGGAAGCTGTGGGATGCTTTGCCATTCATTCCTGTCTGCTCTACGTGGAACCACAGTCAGGGTTAAGCTGAGTGAAGTCCATGCCAGCCAGCTCTAAGTGCACTCACAAAGTGCTCCTGTCCCAAAACCCAGCGTCAAGCACACTCTGAGACCTGGGCTGACATCGCTGGCCACGCTGAGTCACGTCGTGCATTTAAATATGCTGGCACATGTCCCTTGGCCTGTCCTGGCAGGAGCACACCTGTCCAAAGGGAAGCCAGGTGGCTGGAAAAGCCACATATACTCTCTTATATTGCAGAACTCACAAGTCCACGCAGAAAATTGCTGTTTATGGTACATGCAAGAAATACCCATTTTCCTGCCATTAGTGCATCTCCCACCATCTCCCCTCTCCCTTATGGTATTGGATGCTTCATGAATGGAGCTGGCCTCCCTTACTCCAAGCTTTACATGCAAGAGAAGAGCTGTGTGATCCTGCCTGGCCATTTTGGTAGAGAAGAGCAAAGGGGCCTTGGGGGGAATTAGTGCAGAGCACAACTTCTCCAGGAATTGCCCATTCAGTTGCATTCTGAAACTGCACAGACATTAGCTAATTAATGTGGTGAGTTCATTAAGCCAATTAATTGCATTTCTTTCTGTGAGTGGGCTGGGCCTATCAGTCATCTTCACAGAGTGCCGTTTAGGGTGTTAAAAATATTCTCTTCATCAAATTAAACTTTATTAAATAATAACTCCTTCCAAATCCTAGGCTAGGAATGAACAACGTCACTCTAACCACAAGAGCTGTTTATTGCGCATAAACTTCTTTTACTGCCCTGCCAGCTGTGATAAAACCAATTCAGATGCACATTCTCAGTACAGTAAGCACTTTCTCCCCTTTCATAGTCTCGCATGAACCCAAAGACTCCATCCTTTTGTGCAGAACTCCCACTGAAATCAATGGGAATTCTGTGTGTGCAAAGAATGCAAGGTTGAGAAGTTATACGTCCGCATGTTGGCCAGCAAAGGCATTGTGCTTGCCACAAGGGGCTTGTTGGCAGGCAAGAGAGTGTTTTGCATTTTTCAAAGACAAGCAGAACTGAAGAAACACTTAAATGCAAGGAAAAAAAGATAAATTATCTTTTGCCCAGTTTTGATTCTGCTTAATTCTAAAGTGAGTCTGAAAATAACTCTTTTTATTTTAAAAGATCTTTGAGATTTGTGTTTCAATAGAACCCCTTCTTAAGTTTAAAAAATATCTTTCTTCATCTTGTGGAACTTCTCAGAACTCATGGGTTTATCTGTTAGAGGATATCTTAGCAAGACTTATTTCCCCCCTCATTATTTTTTAGACAGAAGAGTTAAAAGGTGATAAAAAAATAAAATTACATTTTCTCAAATAATTTAAAAAATATTTTGGATTTAGATTTTAATATCTAAATTTCTGCTTTCTTGCTCTAAGTAAAGGAAATGTCTTGGGGAACTTTTCTTTTTTTGCTTAAGTCACCCCAGGGAGTTTCTATTTTAAGATATTTTGAGCACTGTGCAGTGAGCACCAGGTCTGCTTCTTGGCACTCAAAAGTTGTCACATCTTAGTAATTTCTCTTCTGTAATTCCATCCTTGAAGATGTACTTGATTTTACTTTATGGCTCCCTAGGAGCAAGTAATAGCAGCATTTCCAAAGCTTTAGTAAGAACAAAGGACACAAGTGTCGAAGTGCCACTGCAGGTGTCTACACCCATAGCCTGGATCTTCAGTCCCTGCTCAGCGACCAGCTGTGGCCTTAAGTTGTGGATACCCCATCCCTGGAAGTGTTCAAGGCCAGGTTGTAGGGGACCCTGAACAACCTGGTCTAGTGGGAGGTGGTCCTGCCCAAGGCAGGGGGGTTGGAATGAGATTATCTTTTATATCCCTTCCAATCCAAACCATTCTATGATTCCATGGTTCTGTGATTCTACGATCTTTGATGCTCAGAAGGTCCAAAAACAGGTCTCAGTGGCCTTGCAGGATGCTACCACACATGGGGCTAAGGAAGGAAGGAACATACAGCATCCTCTTTAGTTCAGGAAGGACAAAACCCTTTGCCTACTTCATAGGTAGTTGCTCCAACTGCTTGGCAGCCATCTAACACTGTACTCACCTCCATATGCACTCACCCATTGAAAAAAAATCCAAATATTTGGCTTCTTTTACCCTTTGGAAGCACTTAGGTGAAGAAATGTATTGGAAAATTGTGTCTTCTCTTCCTCGCACCCCTTTGTTTTTCACATTTCTGCAGGAAGGCTTAAAGCTGCTCATCGAGTCAGGTTTTTTTTGGCTGATCTGTGTTCAGCCAAAAGTGTTTCACTTTCTTTATGAGCAGACAAACTCCAGGTTCAGGATTTCTTTCATGGTCCCAAGCACCTAAAATGCAGGCACTGCAGCACCTAACTTGTACAGACCTAAGTTCTTTCATTAGGTCTAGCTCTTAGTTTCGTGGCTCTTACAGACACATTGGCCTTAGATGGAAAAGATCTGCCTTACTACATCTGGGATGTTTATGTCAAAACCCAATAACACAAAGATTCTGATTCCCAGCTTCTCAACTAATCATTCCTTTTATTAATTAAATTAGAGCAATTTATATCAAACACGCTAAGAGTGAACTGGAGACTCTTGGAAGAACTCCAACCAATTAGAATGATAGTTAAAAATAAATTCATATCTAAAGGAGAAAGAAACCTGAAAGACCACAGCAGGCCACAAAACACTGTAAGAACTTGAAAATAAAGCTGCAGGGAAAAAAATCAATTGCATTGTGGCCAATATTAATCTCCCATCAATAAATACCATATCTTTCACTGCTTATGGTAATTGCCCCAGTGATTCTCCTTAAAGTGGTTCCTGAGTATTTAGAGGGCCCGTTGATAGCATCTTATCAGGTCTGAAAGCAATGGTGTGAAAGCACAAATAGGAACTGCGGCCTAGGCTGAGAAAAAATGTGGTCTTTAAAATGTGCTGATTTGACAAAAGGTTGTTGTTTGTCACAGACATTAGTTTTTATCTGCTTAGTGGATAATTCTTCCAGAGGGGACTATTCAGTGTCTCTCTGACACTGCTGCTCAGCTTGACATGAGGCAGATTTTCCAGGAAATATTGAAGTGTAATAAGTCCAAACTTCTTGAAATGGATGTTTTTTTGGAGTCACGGCCTGGATGAGTCGGGATGGCGTGTGACTTTTCATGGGTTCCTGCCTGAGGGCTGCTGCTTTCTTCAGCCTGAAAAATGACAGGAAGGAGTTCATGCCACCGTGAAAATGTTGACGTAAAAATGGTTGTCACACCAAAGGGAAGTGGGCTTGGTGGGTTTTTTCTTTTGGAAAGTGTTTTGAGTCAGAACTAATGTCCATGAAAGCTGATTGCTGACCTTAATTGACTTTTGGGAAGCAGGCACAATGTCACATTTGTTGTGTGCAAAATGGCATTCATGATCTCCGTTTGTTACCAGGCCCATCAACTTTCATGGATTTTAAGAATTATCCATCTGAATCTCTCCTCATACTTCTTTTGCAGACAAGATCTAAATATTTCACAAAATTTATAGGCCAGATCCTGCAGAAAATGCCAAAGTGGCCATCAGTGTGGAGGGAGCTGTTTGGGTCTAGACATTTTTGCATGTTTTCACAAGTGAGGAATCATTTTGCATGCACATTTTGCCAGTTGCTGGTTCACCCTGGCTATTTATTCTTAAACTGCCCATATGATATGTGGCAGGAGGGATCTGCCAAATACAGAAAATATTTCTGTGACTCTGTTCAAGTAATACTACAGAAAGTCAGGCAGCAGAAGAGATGCACATAGGCATTTTCAAACAACACCCTTCAACTGGACAAATTAAGCATGATCTTGTGACTATTATACTTATATGTGCTACTCTTCCTGAAGACCCCACACAGAATTTGGTGTCCTTGTGTTCACTCACAAGTTGGTGTTACATTTTGCTTATTATTTAGATTCCCTTAGGCTTAAATGGTGTTTTCTAGATTTTACAGAAATGTTCCAGAATTTATCCCTTCCAAGGTGGCATGTGCTATTTGAAATTAAACTAAAAGACATCTCTTTGATGTTACTTTTCATTCTAAACTTAGCCATCGCATGCCAAAGCCCCACTTTTGATTGAACACAGCTTTCTTCGTTTTTGTAAGTATTTTTTTGTAAAGTAAAGATCTCATTAAAAATTAAATTTTCATTCCCCTGTAATGTATCAGCAAGATTACAGAACTCTGATTTACTGTTAGGATCAGAAATTAACTTCAAAAGACAAGAAATGGAAAGTGGTGGCTTATTCTCCCATGGCATATTTCAGCAGTGAGAGAGAGTGATATAGTGATATCAGAAATGCATTTTTCTCTCAAATGAAGAAAACTATATCAATTCATTTCACACCTACATATTTACTTGCATTTCAGGACATTTTTCTACCCTAAGTAAATATCTGGGATAAGTCAAAAGCTGATATCACTGCTGTAAAAAATTCTGGCAGATAAGAAGTTTCACTTTTCTGATGCATCCACTGCCAGGCATTATGGCTTATTATATATTTTTAAGGTAAATTAGGCAAAGTATTGAGTGTTCTGGCTTGCATCCAGCTGCACATTTAAACCCCCTCTTGACTACAAGCAGGAGTGGTCCTACTGAACCTGGTTTTATATAATAGATGAACTATGCATTGAATTGCTCAGCTGGGTCTGAGCCAGGGTGCAGAACATTTTGAGGATCCAGGCCATCCCACAGTCATCTCAATGGTTTCTGAGTATCTGCCTTAAGTCATTAAGTTTTTTGAAATGGCATCTCTGTTGTGGTGTGTTATCCCTCCTTCCTTCATAAAAACCTTTATTGAAGTTTCAACTCTGTCCTTAAGGCCTGATCCAGACCAGGATAGGAGGCACTACATTCACAGAAGTTCTTGGAGCTGGCTGAAGTCATCCATGTGGATTGAGGTGTCTTGCTGGAAGAGGTTCTATGGTTACTCTGCTTGTTTTCAGCTCTGTGAACTTTTCTGAAGGGGTGACCCAGAGAAGAAAGCTCACAGTCCTGAGTGATTTGCCACCAGGGAAAGTTTGGTCATTTGCAGAAGATGCTAATACAGGACTTTAAGCAGGGAATTTAATGCTTATTCCAAATGGGAAAACTCATGGCAATACCTAACTCTTGGGCAGGTGTGCCCAGAATGAACCCCCAGTTCAATGTTAGGACCTCACGTCAGCATGTGAAGAACATTTAATACCCTAAAAAAATGTTTCCAAAGCCCCACAGGGAGCTGTAAGAAAGAAAGAAAACACCAAGGGGAAGTGCCCAAATCAGGGAGGTATGGCTGGGACAGGTAGGTCCCAGGCTTCACCTAAGCAGGTCTTCAAAGGGCTGAGCAAAGTCATTTTTGTTTTGCTCCCTTCAAAAAAACACAGTCACCAAAGGAAAAGGAGGAGCCTCTCACCATTTATGTTGTAGTTCAGTGGTTAAAACCACTTGCCCAGGAAAAGCAAGACAAGTTTTGGGTTTGCCTCTGCCTGGGAGGTTCAAACCTACGTTTCCCAATTGCCATGGGAGTACCCCAACCACAAGACTGCAGGTGACGCTGGGTGGAGAAAGCATTTCTGCATTCCTTGGTCAAGCTGTGGGACTGTGCAGGAAAGATGAACAGATTCCCATGACCATTTGTGAGGAGAAAGAGATGCTGGGCTTCTGGGGCATTTCTCCTTTTCTTTCAAGCTGATGTCTCTTTATCTAGAGACAGTATGAGTTTTGGATTTGGGAAGGGGGAATGGCAATTTTAGGGCTGAGTCGGGCAGACATTTAACAAATACAGTGTTTTCTCCTAGAGATTATACCCTCTACATCCTTCAAATCTCAGTCCATAGCTCTGTAGTGAAAAAATACTCATGAAGCAAAAAAAGTGGATACTGAAACTTAACACATTCCTCTTTTTAGTCCTTAGGACATGCACATGTGCTCTGCTTGAAATTCACCTTGGGGTATCATGGCTTTTTCATTTCTTTCTTTCTACTCATCAGCATAGTTTGAAGGAGGAAATACATGCTTTCTCCTCCCCATGCCCTTGATCTCACCCTCACCCAATAACTCAGAGTTTAGGATGGTTTCATGGGAAATGGGAACTCTGAACCCCTGGGGCTGAGGAGGGCCCGGGACCCACTGTCCCATTTCCCAGGTGAGCAGTTTAATCCTGAGGTTATTACAGAAGCAGAGGGCACTGGCACTTCTGCCTCCTCCTCTTGCAGCTGCATTTAAAAGAAGAAAGCAGCTATGACTGCATTCTTGAAGGGTGTGATCTTGTGAGCGAGAGGTAGGTGTGTTCCCAGCATACCTCCAGGATTGGGTCCCTCAGGGGACTCCGGTGCCACCCTGCCTTGCCATGCCGGATCACAGCGGGGCTGCCCGAGCCAAGCCAGGAGGCACCTGATGAGCCGAGGCACCTCCAGGGTGAGATGGTGGAAGGAGGGGCTTGGGGATCGTGAATTTTTTGGATGTGGAAATTTCCCCAAGTCTTTTCTGTCAGGTTTCATCGGCAAGCACTGATGTCCTTCACGAAGGGCAGCATCCATGTAGCCCCTTGATGGACACCACCAGCAAGGTTTTAGTCCCACCCAGTACCAGAACCCCCCTCCAGAATATGCTCTTCTCTTCACAAACCATCGAGAGGAACTGCAGAGATGCAATCAGGGCCGTGATCACTGAAAATGACATGTGGTTAAACTTAATGATCTTTAAGATCTCTTCCAATCTAAACCATTCTATATTCTTGGACTTGCATTCTTGTATTCTTGTATTCTTGTATTCTTGTGCTTAGGTGATGTACAGTGGTACAGCAGATAGGCTAAAGGCAGATTACTGGGAGTTGCCTCTCAGTGGACTGGTCGTTAGATTCTTTCCCCCTGTTACTCCCTATGAAACAAAAACATTTTAGTAAAAATGTTTCCCTGTGTGTGCTAAAGCAACATGGGACATTAGCTGGAAAATAGGGCCTTGTCTCCACTGAGATCATACAGGATCCTTTTTGTCTCACCTAACGCGATTTCCCAGTTTACAAGATGGAAATAGCTTTCCTGTGACTGAAGGCGTCTTTCACACACTGTTTCTTTAAATTATCATTTGCAATCCCTCAAAGAGAAAGAGGCAAAGGAAACTGGGTGGGAATTAGTTGCTCCTTCACGTACATTGCACTAGTTACTGTGTGGGAGGATCATTATTTCTAATGATGATGGATGGTTCCTATATGAAAGGGTTTCTAGCCTCTGTTGTTCCCCAAGTTGGAGCAAGAAAGGGTTACTATTTTAATGAGAGAAGCTGAAATACAATTTATTGAGAGGGATGAAAAAGAAGAACCATAAAAGCTGAATCAAAACAAATGGAATGCTTTTACCTGATCACTTTTATGGCGTTGCTGCTTTCATAACGTGTACACACACACACATGTATGCACACACACTGCCACCGAGCTTCGACTTCAACCTCTTTTTTCCCTCCTATCTTCAGAAGACAGTTTTCCCCAAATAAATATTTCCAGTGTGCATTTTTACTCAAAACACAAAGAGGGGAAAATGTGACTACAAAAGCTTACGTGCTGATAATTTGTCCCCCCTTTTTAACAGCCCCCGATAGACACTGTCTCTATTGCATAACAACAGAAACCCAACACCTCATCGTACCTCAATGCTACCATTATTTGGGGCACTGAGGGTGCCAACCAAAACAATGGCAAAAAATGTGCTAAACAGGGACCCCCGGAACAAACACAGAATAAAAGCATCACTTTATTCCAATCCATATTCAGCTGATTAAACTGAAGAGTTGTCATGAAGATAGATAGATAAATAGATTGATCATATCTATTTTTTTTAATAATTGCAGCCTTCAAACTTAACATATTTTGACAGTAGAGTATATTAAAATCCATTAAAACAGCTGTTTTGCTGGAGGGAATATTACTTGTGGGTTGAATGCAGAGATATGTGTAGGTATTTATTCAGTAATCAATCATAGAAAGAAAAGACCTCGAATTTCAGTTGGAAGTTTTTATTTTTATCCTTTTCCTTACTACTGGTCTTTAAACCTGCTCTGAGGAAAGCTATACATGCCCGGCTGGTGCTCATCAAAAGCAAGCAATCACAGCTAAATCAGCATGCAAAATGCCACTCAACCTTGGGCCTTTATTAAAATTTGCTGGGACTCAATTTGAGATAGCGATCGTTCTTATTAAAAAGCAAAATGTAAGATAGTTTTTTTATATAAATCTCTGGATGGAATGGAATTGTTAATCAGCATAGGCTGATGTGATTTCTCTGTTGCAAATCCTGCCGAGGGCTCAGAAGTGGCACATTACCATAATTCCTAGGCTAGAGCTGGCAGCTTGAAAAAGACCTGCAAGAATCTTTAAAATGCTTAAGCAAAGCTGTAAGTCACAGCAAACAACACACATTGGGGATGGTTACCACAGGTTCGTCGTGTTATATAACAAAGTTTCTTCCCTCGGTCTGTTTGCTCCCACCACAATTTGCTGGTTTTGTTGGGTAATTGTTTACGTTTTCTCGGGAAAAAGGGCAAACAACAACAAAATCCTAAATCTAACCAAAGCTCTGTTATTTCCTGTAAAACCCAACCTGTTTTTGTATACAAACCCCTCTGCAGTATTATGAATTTAATATGGGACATCACTAGACTAAGTACATACACGCGTATGTATTTTTACCTTTGAACAAGCACCAATTGTTTCAGGATCAATTTAGCACCTTTCTGTTCCCTCAGTCCTTTCCTGCTCTTATGCTGGTGCATTTCAGCCCCCAAGTATCGGCAGCTTAGTAGTAAACAAATCCCCATGACTATTTCGTATATTAATTTTAAAATATTGTTGAGCTATTTGTTATCGCAGGCACTAATAAAATTGAACTACTATTATTGTTGATAAGAAGTGCTAAGTACCACAAATGGCAATTATTTTGTGTGATGGAAAGTGATACCAATCACTGCAGATAGAAGACTCCTCGGCTGAACTCTGCATGACCAGTCTGATTATGTTTTATCTTTACTATTATTATAACATTCAAAGTCTGCTCTCTTGGCTGTATGAGACACTGCACAAATGTACAACAAAGAGGAGCAGTTTTTCTACATATGTTTTATTCCATCTGTAAATATAAACAGCCAGGGATAATAATGAGTAAAGTATGGTCCATACAAATGTCATAGTAGCTCACTGGCAATACATTCTGGAGGCTATGGCATCAATAAGGAGTATTTTCATTGACTCGGATGCTTTTGGCTCAGGATCCAAGACAGACGGTTGGCTGCTTTCTTCTGGTCTTTAATCAGGAATGCACAAGAGGGAAAGGAAACAAAGAGCCTTTTAATGAGGTACTTCTACCTTCATATTGCTGGTCCAAATCTTGTCCAGGCCAGTAATGGACAAAATAATTTTTTAAAATTTTTTTTTTTTTTTTTTTTTTTTAGTTTCAGTTTGCTGCCTGGAAAATAAAGACGTTACTCATGGTCCAGTTCTCATGGGAAATGTGTCCACCGAAGAAACGTATCTCGTTCCAGGACTTTGTTGAGGTCTTCTGCATTGAGACACTGAAAACTCACTTCACAAAGTGTGAGCTACCTGTTGACCTACGGAACAGCCTTTGCAGACTGATGCATATGGAAAGAGAAACTTGTTCTGAAGTTGATTCTTCCGTACCTGCCTTGCAGATTGTGAGAACAAATCGGTCACAGATTGCTGCCTGATAGTCATGAGCAAATTTTAATTCCAACATGCAGGCACTCCCTTGGAAGAAAAAGACAGGCTCAATTGCACATGGAGAGACAGAACTGCAACCTTGCAAAAATCAGAGACTTTGTTTCGAGAGCCAAACAAAATTGAATGTGTTCCCCCCACACACACATACGTACACTATCATCAAATATTATCAATTTAATTGCTCGGCTCCTGCAGCTGTGAGCACAGTATATCAGCTTGACTGGAATGGAATTCGTAATTCTGTAAGACACGTTCAAAAATAAAATATTGAGCTAAATTCTCGGCTAATGAGAATCAGCATAGTTCCACTAACCTCAGATAAGCTACTGAGCAAGCAGGAATCGTTCGAGTTCCTCCGACTTAGTTGGAAAGCCATCACTAGGTTCAGCAGAGGAATATAAATTTAGTCCAAGACTTTGTGTTTCTGCGCCTTTTTTTGGGGATCTGATATACCCAGTGCTTGGAATGAACCAATGCTGTGATATAGCCCATCAGATCTCCTCCGAACATCAGCGGCTCTGCCGTTGTAGCCGTGCCGGCGAACTCGTTATCACGGGATGCTGTCGATGCTGAAAATCTGCATGGTTTAAGGGGGCCACTGGAGAAGTTAATGGAAGGGAAAGCTATTTAAAGATGTTAAATATAGGGACATGATCTCTGGCTCAGAAAAACTCTCCATCTGCAAATTTCTGGCATATTTGGGAAGTACCATTGTGTGCCTGCACTTTTGTGTGTTTGCTTTCAGCCCTGGTTAAAACAGGATCCTAAGTTGAGATGACCTTTGTCCTGGACAGATACTGCTGATTTTAAGTTCCCAAAAAAATGAATTGTAAACCAGAACTTTTTTTATTTCTTGTCAGAGATTTTGCCTCCTTTTCTCCCTCTCTAACACACGCTTTCCCATTTATTTTGAAGATTTAAATGGAAAGAGACAGTTAAGACAATAAACAGAAGGTCAGAATTTTCACATACCCATTTTCAGCTATTCTATGAAATCTTTACCCTAGATAAATTTCCCACTCCACACAATACTATCAGCTCACAGAGCTGTAGTAATGGCAATTTTATGAATTAAGTAGAACCTTTTTTCTGATCACTAAAGGAGTCTAAATTGTCTATAACTATGATATAGATATGCACACATATATATGTACACATATATGCTTATACGTATATATATTACTAGAAAAATGAATTTTTTTATTTGTCTCAGAGGTAGTAATTTGTGCCTGCACAAAGGAGATGAAAATAATAACACCTTTCCCTTGTTTTGCTGGGCTATTATTAATTTTTTTTAGGTGCAAAGTCACAGAGAATTGGGCCCTTTGCATTTAATTTTGTGTGTTTCCCAACTATTGCCATGTGACCTATATGAGTGAAAGTTTAGCATTCTTGAAGGGTTATGTATATGTATACATTAGTGAATAAACAGATGGTTTTTAATGAAAAACATCTTTTCATGAGCTATGTCACACTGATTTGATTCTTCATTTATAGTATCAGATCTTTGATGTAATGGAAAAATGCGTAGAGCTGAGTTTACACAGTCCAAATTTAAGTAGACATCCTCTAGAAAAGATAGGAAAATTTACACTGCATCAACTAGTGGTAGGTGAACTAGCATAGCCAATTTTTTATTTTTAGTGCTTGAGAACAAAAAGATGCGGATTCTGATCCAGGGATCTTTGGCTGCCTAGCAGATCTGTTTTCTGGGCATCAGAAATGCCCAGACAGATCTAGGAAAACAGCCTCATTTTTCAATTTGAAACAGCAATCAGATTGGAAAAGACAAAAATTAACTCTCAAGAAAAAAAAAACCCACAAAAAACGGGACCCCCCCCAAAAAACAAAGGCAAAGGAAAAACCCAAAAAACCTACAACCTAAAAACTTAAAGGGATATTTTGTTTATTTCCATTCGCATCAAGTCAAAATGCCTGTGCCGCATTTATTTATTTTTTTTAATGTCTGGATTTTTTAGAATCAGGTTACGCAGCTGGACTTCACATTGCATTTGCTGCGGCTGCTTCATCAGAAATGCTGGTAGTATTTGTCAGCCTGGAAGTGTCTTGAGGCTGCTTCTGAGAGATACAAGGAGGCAACTGATAAGGAGAGCATCAGAAGGGCAGTTAATTGCCTCCAGTCTCTCGGTGCCGGGGAATATTTAAAATCTATGGGATTAAAGGCAGATTAAAAACTGTGGAAGCAGGAGCCCAATAGCGCTGAAAGATCATAATCAGCAAGGGTAATGGCAGAGCAAAAATGAATGTGGCAAATAAAATGACAGATAGGAAATTCAGATCCGCTTCTAATGCTCGAAGTTCCATCTTGTAAGCACAATTCATCTACGTGTAAATCATTTTTTGGCTTCAAGCTTATCAGCCAATCGGTGAATTAAAAATGCTCTTTCCTTGGAGGATTAAAGAGGTTGATTGAAGTCAGTGTGAAAACTGGCTAATAAGTCTGGAAATGTCAGGAGGGTGCTTCATAGGAACTCAGTGTACTTTTTCTATCAGTGCTATGAAACAGGAAGTTTGAAAAGCTCTGTAGTTCTGTTACTTTGAGAAATGCTTTTGTGTTGTTTTTTTTTTCCCCCTCTCTCCTGTGTGTCAGAGTGTCATGCAGAAATATTTTAATTTGCAAGATGAATGGCGACAGATGCAAATGTTGAAAAATGAGATTGGGAGAATTTGCTAAAATATGCAGAGGAGCAAGAGGAATTTAATTTCAGAAAGTACAGTTAATGCATATCACGGCCATGGGAAGTTCTAGGTTCCAGGCCATGAACTGCTTAGACATGTCCCACCTTGGAAAGGATGTTTAAACTTTACTCCTTCTCCGTGCCTAAAAATGTAGCGTAGGTGGTGAGGCCAGGGATTGTGTTAAGGCAGTCTCTCTGCTAAACCTGAGCTGCCAGGGCATCTCCAGACACCACAAAAACACACACATATGACATGACGTCTTTCCATCAGTGCTGTTAAAAACTGAACGAGGTTTTCAGAGCTTTATGTGTTCTTAGTGTTTCCACAGCCAACATTTCTATCTGCAATGCCCACGCTGGTGAGTGCAAATACAAGGACGAGTATATTTAGAGGTTTAGATGGCAGTTTTCTGAAATGATTCCTCAGACTGGTTTGTGGACTAATACCCTTTCTTTGTTTCAGCCCCAAATCATAAAGGAGTTTAAAAATGTCCTTGAACAATAGAATTTTCTAGAGGGAAAGCTGCTACCTGGGCACCTGGGTATACCAGTTTCTCTCCTCCTGGGCTCACATCAGAAAGAAACTGAGGAACATGTTCGTGGGAGAACCAACTGATTAATCCTATCTTTCATTAGTATAGGGAAAATTAGCCCTGAGGGTGGTTAGAGCCATGAAAAGCAGTGAATGAATGAGGATGCAGATGGGGTAAGAAAGGAATTGATCATTCAAGTCTCAAGGACTGAGACTAAGAATTCTCCAGCTCACTCTAACCTGTTCTGGCACAGTTAAGCTGGTGTCTTGCACACTAGGAATGCAGCAAGGTCCTTTCTCACCTACCCCATGAGCCAGATATGGTTGGTAGGCCTAGTCTGTCAATGGAGGGTTACTGGGAGCCCCATGCTTTGGCAGCAGCTTTTGACTGGGATCCTACGTTTTGCCCCAGGTACCCACTTCAAGGTCTCAGCAGAACCAGATGTCCCCAGCATGTCCCTTCTCTCTCCCCTGTGTGATTCCAGGGAATACAGACTTACACAGAATTTAAAAGAAAAAAAAAAAGATAACCTCCTGGAGGGAAATCTCACTTATGGTTGGGTTGCAGGGCCCAGAAAATGTCAAAAAGCAATACACATGGATGTTTACCTACTTCTAATCTCTGATGTTATTCATTACACCCTGTTCTTGAGTTTGGAACACCAAACCTATGAGCTGGCCCATATTTTTGCCTTCTGTTCTGTTCATAACCACCTCTAAAGAAACAACAGAGACGCCCCATAGATTCAAAAATGATCTCTCACAGTTCTCTGCAGCTCCCTGACTCCCGGACTCCTTGACACAGGCACCTCCGGCGAGGAGAAGCAATGGAGAAACTGGATTCCTCTCCCCGCTGTGAGATGCGGTTCTATTCTTTTTATCCCTGGGACTGATTTTCGTATAAAAGTCTGTAGCTAGCCCAACTCTAACCCAGAGCTCCTGTCGGCCAGCTGAGTGCCTAACCACCAGACTGCAGAGCGGTGGTCTATGTGTGTCTGGGTTACGGGAGGTTTCTTTGATCTCCTTATGCCCCCCGGAATGCATTTCTGTGCAGCTTCAAGAAGGAGAGGCGTCTGCACATCCTATCTCCCCAATCTCAACCTCATTTTACCCCCGTTGGTTCAGGCCCCTCTCTTGGGAGGTGGGAAATGTGGTTTGGATCCCTCCAGGCTGAAGAAAGCACTGAAGCCAGATTTCTCACTTCATGGGCCAGGGATTTCGCTAAGTTGTCTCCTGATTAAAAAAAAAAAGAAAAAGAAAAAAATAGGTGTGTGCATCCCTGTCTTGGTCCGTGTTTAAAAAGAGTGAGCAAAGCTCAGTTCTGAGTGCTTCCAGATGTCTCCCCTCAGGAGTGGGCTCGGCCCTCTGGAACCTGAGTGGAGGGAGCTGTTTCACTTTGCAGACCTGATTCATGTACTTTAGGACGGGTTGGAGTTTGGGCACACCCTTTTGTGCTCAGCATTTCCAAATTGGCTTGCCTTCCGTGGCTTCCGATGCACCGCATGGAGTCTCTCCCCAGGGCTGCTCCCTGTTGTGGCAGACTTCCTGGTTTTAAGCCTCCAGGCTTTAGGCTGTAGCAGGACCAGAGAGGAGGTGTAAGGAAAGGCTCCACTCTCTGAGATACCTAACACGCCCTGTGCAGTAGGCAGGGAGAGCCCAGGGGCTGTGCTTTGGGGCCAGACACCAGAAAACCCAGCACTTAAGTCCTTAGCTTGGATCCGATGTTTCTTTAATTTTTTTTTTGAATTTAATAAATCACCGTTCTGTGCAGTTTTCTCTGATTATTTGAGTTATATTAATTACTGAAGATATTTAGACTTCTTAAAATGGAGAGGAGAGCTTGGAAAGTTTTCCAAAATGTCATAGATGGAGGCACTCATTCCTGGATCTTCAGCAGTACTTCAGCAGGACTTTAGGCCTCATTACCTCTCTGCAGTCACTTCTGCAAACCCCACTGGGTGCTTGTGTGCTGCTGAAGGCACACAAGTATCTTCATAGATATGGCTCTCAGTGTTCCTGGGCACATCTCCTTGGTGCATTTTGTATAAAACCTCAAGTTTACGTGTGCCTCACCCAAATTTTGCTTTGTGTCCAAGCCTGTGTTAAATTTTGGATGTGAACCCTGCCATGTATGATCTGTACAATATCTGATATGACCTTATGGGCCCCTTGTATGGCATCTGTCATCTTGGGTTTCTCTTTTGAACAGTCTTGGGTCTGTCCATAAGAGCAGAAGGGACTTTCTGATGCTGTGTTTCTTGGCAGTTCCCCTGTGGTGTGGATGTCCGTGGCTGGACTATGGGCTTCTTACTTTGCACAAGACCTTTAAAAAGACATGTTTTCTTCAAACATTTCAGCAATTTCCCTTTGTAGTTGGGCTGTAACTATATCATAGCTATGCAGACAGGCAGACAGGCAAGACACCGTTTGTGTGCACAGTGCTGTGGCCAAACAACTGTTAGACCAATGCTGGCTCTTGGCTGCTGTGGCTCTGCTCCTGCATCTGCCAAAATAGAGATGCCCACGAAGGCATCAAACTTTTGCTTTCTTTCCAGCCCTGGAATCCCTGCACTGTATCAAGTCACTGTTGCTGTTCATAGGTGACTTTAACCACACAGATGGAACTTGACTGTGACAGAGAGAGTCAAGGGGCTGTTGGGAAGGATGAATCTTGCAGAAATGATTGAAAGCTATGAGGAAAGAGAGGTGCTGCTCGTGCAATTAGCTAATTAGAGGGTGGTCAAATTCCTCCTTCAGACACAGTATCCTCCCTTAAAAAAGATAATTTGTCCAGCACCTTCAGAAAGAGACTGCGAAGAGATATGAGCCCTTCCCAAATCTCCACGTGGAAAACATGATGTTTCTGATACCAGCCTTCTCCAGCAGGACACCTGCTGAGTTTTTAATGGTGTCTCCCACGATGGAGACCAAAGCAGAATACAGAGGACTGATAAGATGAAGATAAGTAGCTTATGTGTGACAGAACCAGAGAAAGGACTCACAGAGCAGGGCTTCGTGGCCAAAACAACACACAGAGGAAAGGGTCTTTGCAGCTGGGCTTGGAAATGAGGACTGGGGTAGAAATGCATGGTTGGGAGAGCATTTTCCATTCTTTGTTTGCGTGGTGGATCTCAGTTCATGCGAGTTGTGATCAAAGTGAGCAAGGCCTACTTCACTACACAGAAAACGTTCTTTGACAGCAGTGTCTTGTAGTCTTTAGAGAGAGTGAAAATAAAAGTCTTTAATTGTGGATGACGTTAGGGTAAATTACCCCAACTCACCACGGCTTGCAAGTGCACACAAACATCTGCAATAGTTCAGCAAACATCTATAGCTTAAACTAGAGGTAACATGATTTGTACCATGAGAAGTAACCTTGAGGTACCTCAGGGTTACCTCAGGGTACCTGTGACCTTAAAATAAGCTGAGCTCCAAAAAGTATAACTAATAATAATAAATAATAATAATAATAATTGCAACTCCCTGAATGCAGCTGTACTTACGTGTCATGAGCCATCCTTAATAATGATGTGCATTCATGAAATTATTATCTGATAACAGTGATTTTCCATACACCTATTAAAGTAGGTAATCACAAACCCCAGAAATCTGAGGTTTTTAAGCCCACCTGACAAACAGGAACTGCTCACTCTTTGTCTTTGTAATCACAGCTCCACAAACATCTCTCTGGGATTGGCTTTTCAAAGAGGAACACTGACCTCTGGAAAACTAGAAGGACTTCTGCTGGATTGATAGTCAGGCTGATGTTACGCCAACCGGGGCACTCTCAAAGGGCTGAAATCCACCTGTGGGTGACATGAGAGTGTGCTGAGGGTAGAATTTGGACAATAACTTGTATTTTCTGGCCTGCTGTCTAAGAAGGGCAGAAACTAATGTAGCTTTCAATGACCTGTACATATCTGTGAGCTTCCTGGGGTTTGGTGGGCAGGTTGGCCAAGTGTTTCACAGGTTAAATGATAAATGTTTCAGTGAAAAATGCCGAGTGCCACAGTTCTCAGATTAACTACTGCTGGCCTTTTGGTAAACATGGGGCTGCTACTGCATTTATGTTTTATATTTTTCTACCATAACCACTGCGATGTGGCATGAATGTGTCAACCTGGCACAAAGATGGGAATGAACTATTGAGGAAAGGGCTGCGGCAGGTGAATTCTGCACAGCTCCATGCTGTTTAGCTTTGTACTGCCTTCCCTCCCTCCTATTCCTTTATGCTTTCCTCCTCACCATGGGGAGATGCTCTTCTTCTGAGCTCTGGGTTTGTGTCTCAGCCTCCATTCATCTCCCCGAAGAGAAGGAACTGCAGTGGGGCTGACTGCAGCAGCAAAGCCCATAAAGAGATTCCCCTTCTCCTCCTCTTGTGAGGGCTTTCCTCCCTCAGCCTGTCCCAGAGGGTTTGAATGCCTTCTGCCACCTCACTCTTGAGACATTAAGACCTTGAAATTTGAAAGAGGAGTGGCATAGTCTGGAGAAAAATGGACCTGTGTTCTAACCCATGCAGCTTGTGATACGCACATTGTCGGGTGATAACAAAGGATTTACATAGGATTTACATTTTTCTTAGGGGACGTTCCGTGGAAAGGGAGCAATCAGTAGCAATGACAGATGAATCCATTTGGCGGAAAAGGCTGCCTCTTTCACACAAATAACAGGCTTTTTCTTAATCTACAATTTGTCACTGTTTATTCGGCAGTGCAAGCCTTTTAATTGCCCTGCGGCATCCTGGGTTTGTGCTTCCTGGGAAGCAAAGGAGTAGTTTGGGGGAGTTAGAGGGCATTTTTGCCTTTGATATAAACCTAGAAAACTGAGTGAGGCTTTCCAGAATTTAGTCAGTTTTACTAGATGAGAATATAGGTGGAATGTGACTTGATCTGTCATGATTCATTCATGGGCATGTTGGGGGAGGACACAGCCTGGGTCGCATCAGTAATAGGCAGGTTGGCATTGGTGCTGTTCAGCACTTGCTTTGCCTGGACTGCTGCTGAAGTAGATTCACAGCTTTTTGTTTCTCTTCTCAGTTCCTATTTAGGTCAAAACATAAGAACTATGAAAATCTGCCCGGTCACCTGCTGCTCCAGGGAGGCAGACAGGGAAGGAAAAGAATTTTAAGCTCACAGCTCCCTATCAACCTTTATACAATCCTTTTTGGCCTAACACCATGTTTGCTCCCAGGTTGTTCCTTGGTCACTGGGATGCTTTCATCCTATCTTCCGTTCCCTGCTCCAAATATGATTTCTGCCCCAGTTTTTCATAGTCTTTATTACTACAGAGTATTGATCCAAACTGTGTCTGTAAGGCGCGTTTGGGAATAGTGATTCCTGCCTTGGAGTTGTGCATAAACTATGTGAAATCTCCACCTCTTTCCAGATCAGTGTGTTCCTGCTGTACGCAGCCAGTGAATCTAATGCTATGTAGCTCTGGGTGTCTATGTTGTTTGCCTCAGAATCAAATCAACATAAGGCGCTCCTTTTCCAAAAAGTCTCTACTCAAATCATTAAATCAGTATAATAAGTATAGCTCTTTTATTTTAACGATAACTGCTTGGTTTAGGCCATTCCCTGCACTCCTGCTGGCTTGATTATATTATTCTATTATGGGGTGTCTCTGGAAGTTGGCAAATATTTTTCAGGAGATGGTGTCCAATAAATAAACTGAGTTGTGCATCCATATGGAAGCTGATATTTATTCTAAACAAGCAACCAGCTTCAGTGTGGTTCAGTTTGGGTGGCCAAGCACTCAGAAAGCAAAAAATGTGATATTAAGTTTGGGAAGTTGTATGATTCATAGAATCCTAGAATAGTTTGGCTTGGAAAGGACCTTAGAGACCATCTACTTCTCTGCCGTGGCCAGGGACACCATTTACTAGACCAGGTTGCTCAAAAACCCACCCAGATGGACCTTTGACCTCCCATATATGTGCCTGAAAAACTAAAATATAAATGTAAGCATTTCATTGTATGCAGGCGTGTTTTCATGTTTTCACACTTGATTGGTTCTTGAGTTTCAATCTGATTTATGCAGCAAGGTAGGGAATGAAGTATATTTCAGTGTAACAACTCTTTAGAGCAGAACTAAATTCTAAAATAAAAATATCTATTCAATGTATATGGAAAAGGGAACTCAGTTGCAAACTTAGTAGTAACCCCTGTAGTTGTCAATGGGCTTCAGGTCCTTCTTTTATAATGCCTTGGTCAGAATTTACATCAGCCTCTGCAGTGGATATAGTTGTTCTCTCATGGCAGCTATTAATTGTCTCAATAAAAATTGAAATGTCATTAGCTTTGTCAAAAGTTGTATGTGGCTGAAAATCATCCATAGAATTGGCTGTATTTTGTTGCCAACAACAGGAACAATCAAGACCTTTTGTTTTTTCCATTTAAGAAAAATAAAGCCCAGATTTCACCTGGTTATATGTCTCACACAGAAACTCTTACACTCCCTTATTTTTGGGATATTTCCACATTAGCAAGAGTATCTCCTGTATGACCACATTTGCCACAGAAATTTGAAGGTATATAGAGAATGAGAAGGGGATTTTCAGGAACAGAAAGGAAGGGCTTGCAATCAAGGAAGCTGAATACTCACCCAGAGAAAAGAACTGAACTCTGTCCCTGTTGTTGGTGTTGTTGCAGTCCTTGGAGAGATCAAAAATTCTGGGAATCATGTTTTTTAATCCCCCTAGGAGCCCTCATTAGTACCTCTTTGGTTTGCTTTGCAAATGTGCTGAGCCACCACTGTGGCAGTCAGGATTGATGAGATCTATCTCTGGAATACAGAAAACTTTCTACAGGGCTAAGATCTTAGGAAAGCCATGCCCTAGAGATATAAAATGGGGCACCTAAAATCAGTGGACATCCTTTACAATCTACTTTGACCTCAATCTGTCATTCTCAAGTACACGGGGGGAATAGTAGCACTCCTGTTTTTTGAACCAGTCAGATAAAATGCGAAGAGTTTACAGTTTTCTTGCCTGAGCATGCAACATTTACCACAATTTGACTATATTCTTTTCTACTACCTCTGGAAGGTAGTGGAATGAAGATCCACTTATTGCTGTTATTGCTACTATTATTATTACCCTGCTTTTATTTAAAATGTGATTACTACAATTAAACTTTATAAATGTAATATGACCCTTATACCATGACTATTGCCATGAATAACAGTGATTGTGGCTTTTGCAGGACAGCTTGTGTAGGTTATCCTGTGCACAATCAGCTGATGCTCTCAGCTGAGAAGTAAGGGACAAGGACAAATAGTCTTTCCTTGAAGATGGAGTGGGTAACCTCTTGGTCACAGTCAGGGCCAGCTGGCAGAGATCTGTGAGCAATATTTGCTCTCTTTATTCTTGTTTTTATTCTCCTTTATTTCCTGCTATATTCAAATAAAGGAAAAAAAAAACCCGAACCTTACAGGTGGAGGAAGACCGGATGTTAATGAGCCAGCAATGTGCTCTTGTCACAAAGAAGGTGAATGGCATTCTGGGCTGCACTAGGTAAAATATTATCAGCAGGTCAAGGAAGGTGATCCTTCTCCTCCACTCAGCAGTGGTGAGGCCACACCTGGAGCTCTGTGTCCAGTTCTGGGCTCACCAGTACTGTGTTCGGTGGTGTCCAGTGACAGGACCAGAGCTCAGAATCTCCTGAGACACAGGAGGTTCCCTCTGAACATCAGAAAACACTTTTTTTTTTTACTGTGAGGGTGACAGAGCACTGGCACAAGTTACCCAGAGATATTGTAGAGTCTCCTTCCTTGAAGGTGTTCAAAAGCCATCTGGCCATGGCAACCATCTCTAGATGGCCCTGCTTGGACCAGATGACCTCCAGAGGCCCTTTCCAACCTCAACCATCCTGTGATTCTTTGATTCTGTGTTCAAAGACAGGGCTAAAGTCCTATTCCCTCTCTCTGGTCCCCACACCGAGGTCCTTGTCCTTTTACATTGGGACTCCAAGGGAGTTGAGGTCAAGCGAGGACATCTCACATGTGCATGTGGAGAGTTGCTTTGCAGCTGCTCTTCCTCTGGCTTTGGGGATCTAAGGAAAAGCTGTGGCACTGGGCAGGGCAGTTGTTGTTGAATCACTGAGTGCCTGGGGGCAGAGAAGGGACCTAACGGTGGCACCTGGAAGTTCCTCCGGCTGCTCCTTAAAACTGCACCTGGTTAAGATGGACCTGGAAATGATGGTCTGTTTTTTTATTATTATTATTTTTTGGTCATCGGAGAAGTTTTCTGTGAAATGCAGTTTCAGCTGCCATGATATTCCTTGAACATTTCAGCTCAAATCTCCTGGTAGCTTCATTCAGGAGTCATTTCTGGAGCAACGAAAAACTGGAGGTGGAATAAAGGTAGGATACATCTGTTTCATCAGTAGTTGCTCAGCTACTGGCATTTTTTGTACAGGAAGCGGGAAATTCAGCATCAATATTTTTTTTGCTTAGAGAGCACCCGTGCTGTTGGGTGTGAAGAAGAGTGAATGCATTCAAATCCTCCTGTTTAAAAAGTCTTATTTCACATGAATATGCAGTCACAGAGAACACACAGAAAAAGTGCTAACCAGCACCCTCAGGAATTAGTCTGTTTGCTTTCCTAATTGACTAATATTTAATTTTTTTTTTTTTGAGATTGGAACAGATCCGAGGGGAGAAATTAAAGGCAGCATGCTCCCATAGCACTCGCCAAGGAAGGTGAGCAGGATATTTGGTGAGGAGGCAGCTGAATCAGGAAGAAAGTTGATTTGAGCAGATGTTTCCCAACCAGCTGCTGAGTGGTCTAGCCTCTGGGCTGGAGGGTATCCGAGGGCAGCAGGATCTGGAAGGCTCTGGAGCCCTTCCACCTGGCAGGCAATAATTCAGAGCTCACACAGACAAAAGAGCCAGGGTGAGTCACTTGTCTGCTGATTAGGCTGCTCTCCTGGGAGGGAGGCACCTGGATCCCAGATCCAGGCTGGGGCTGCAAAGTGGAACAGCATCAACCGGGAGGGATTGGAAGTGCTTAATGCTGCCTGGTTAGGAGGCTGTTCATGCGTGGGAGGCAGGAGTTTGATTCCTCTTGGAGAGGGGAAAGACTTTAATGCAGGTCTCCTAAAACCTAAAGGAAAGGTCTTATCACTGCCTTATAATTATGGGATGGCTCTTCAGCCATTGGGTACTGAGGAGGACATTTGACTTTATTTTCTTAAAGGTGATGGGGTTTGATCCATTCAGCAGAGAACAGATCTAAACAGTGACTTCTAGTCCTCCTTTCTGTGGGACCTTTTTTTTTTTTCTTTTTGATTTTCAGCTGCAGGACTTTTTACCTGAAGGACAGATAATTGTTCACACTCCCCTGGTTGGCTATACCACACCATGCCCTGGAAAGTGCTGAGAACATGCTTGTATGTGCAGTTAGGGGAATATTATATCTGGTAATGATCTGGCAAACTGTGACTTAGAGATGGCCACAGAAAAGTTTGATGGGTCTGGTAGAACTTACAGCTGTGAAAGGAGAATGGGAAACTTTACTATCTTGGAGAAGTCACCATAATTTTCTTTTAAATGGATATACTAGTGGTAAGCAGAAGAAATTTATAGTATTAGGGGTAGATTCATCTTCATTTGCACCAAGTTAAAGTTGAGGTTGATTCAATTCAATCCAAAAGAGTTACTCTGAAT
This sequence comes from Pseudotriccus pelzelni, assembly GCA_035584735.1. Classification (NCBI taxonomy): domain Eukaryota; kingdom Metazoa; phylum Chordata; class Aves; order Passeriformes; family Tyrannidae; genus Pseudotriccus; species Pseudotriccus pelzelni. The sequence continues at coordinate 3,503,927 of JAWMRA010000041.1, forward strand.
TGAATCTTCCATGAAAGAGATAAGAAAAATGGCCAACATTTTTTATTTCTGTCAGTCCTACAAAATGTGTATAGGGGAGTCTCCCTGCCTTTACCAGAACTGATCTGAAAGATCCTATCTGGTCTACCTCTGTCAGCTTGGCATCTTTGCAGTAGTCGGTGGTTGCACAAAACTGGCCAATTTTTCCATATATAGGGTTGCTAAATTACCCTTTCTGGTTTGGTTTTATTACCCCCTCGGAGCAATGATCTCACCCGTCAGTGTTGTGTTGCTCTTTGGGAGTGGCAGGGGTGGAGTGAGGTGGGATGAGCAAAGCCCTGAGCTTTTTCCAGAGTTCCCTGCATATGCAGAACATTTCATTGTCTTCTCTAACACGCCCTCACCTTTCACACAGACTGGAATTTGACACACCAGGTTAGAGAAAGAAAGCAAGAGGAGAAAAGAAGAAGAAGAAAAAAAAAGCACAACACAAGAAAAAACCCAGCAAACAAGATCTTATCGTGCAAAATATCCATCCACCCTCCTGATAATAAAAAAAAGCCTCAGGTTAGGAAAATAAAAAAAATAACTCTAATGAACACTCAAAATTAACATGCAAATACATCCATGGTTCCTGGCACAGACGGAAAGACAGAACACAGCCCTCTTCCAAAGAGGCAGTTTTTATACTTCTTGCAAAAGGGAAGTTTTATCTCAGTTACTGGTGCTTTTGCATTGTCTTGAGAAGGATTTCTTCTCTGTTGAGGAAAGCTCTGGATACTCCTTCTTCCCTCACCCCTCCCCATACCCCACATTCATTTCACCAGGTGCCATGACGAAACCTTCCAGATCAAGGCAGGTTTCATCAACAAGGCTTCATGCCATGCCACCCATAATTCATCCCAGCCTGCTGTGGCTTTCTCCCAGCAAGCAGCACCTCTTGCAAAACCAGCCCCTGTCTCACACTCCTTCCAAACTTGTGTTTCTGAGCACCAACAATAGCAGAGCATGAATCACTAACAGAGCGTACAGACCTTCGCTCCACTCCGGCCAGTTTGTGTCATTGCCTTAATGTTAATTACACGCCATAATGTGTGCATTTAATTTCCGTGGTGCTTCAATTAAATTAATCAGGCAATTAAAATTAATTAAAATTACAGAAATCACCTGCAGAAGTGCTTGAAACGTGGGGGAGGGGAAGGGAGGGGTTGGGAGGGAGCTGGGAACGTAGATGGCTGTGTTTTCACAGACCTTCCTTCCCTTGATTAATTTTGGGGATAGACTTTTTCAGAACAGGTTATTTAAGGATTTAAAGACTGTTCCAAGGCCTATTGAAGCCAATGGAAATCTTTCTATTGGCAGTGATAGGCTTGGGACCAGGCCACTAGCCCCAAGTGTTCAGGATGGAGATTCAAGGGGTAGGTGATGAAAGACCTGATGCTGAGTAGAAATTCCTCAACACCTCTGAGGAACAAGGCCAAAGGCCCTGAAGTACCAAATCAGGGTCGGATTTTGAAAGGCAGGTTAAAGATGAGGATGATGTCCGTGGGAGTTAGGCAGTACTTCCAAGCATCTGGGCTGGTGAGGTATTCTAAGAAACTTAAACATGTTTGAAGTGTCAGAGGACTTTTAAAACATGACTAAATGTATCGTACCCTGAACTCTTACTGATTTGTGCAGTCAGTGAGAGAGGGTCCTAATTTCACAAAGGTGATTTATGAGTCCTGACGTCTTGAGCAAGCTACTTAGCCTCTGTGGCAGTTCCCTTCCATCAGGCAGGGATTAATGCATTTAGTTGCTTCACAGAGGGACTGTACCATGATCTGTGGAAGAGTTTGAAGACGTCACACCAGCCTGGACAATTCTCTTGCTGCTTATGCCCTTTTTACCAATCAAGCACAGCCACACGCTCACACCCGGCGTGGAAGGGTCGGCACTTTAACCTTTGAACAGCTGCTTCCTCCACAACATCCCAGCAGTCAACCCCAGCCCAACTAGTTCCTGTGTCTGGGAGACGGGTTAGTTCCTTCCACGCTTTCCTGGAAAGACTTGGCCTGGCACACTCCTGTCTTAACAGGTGAGTCACCCACTCTTTGCTCCCATTCTTTGACCCACAGCTGGGGATGTTTATACCGCAGTCACTGACTCTCATGCAGGTATCCCCAAGCTGCCTTTAAAATAATTTGCTGGAGCACCATCTTTAGGATCGCTGTAGTTTCAGGGAGCACTGTGTGGGCTGAAAAACCAGGGGATGAAGCAAAGTAAATGCTCACAATTAGGATGAGTTGCTCTGTGCTGCAGTGGCTATTGGAACCTGAGCTCACTGTTAAAAGACACAACTGCTTTTTTGCACATTAGAATTTCACTCACACTACCAGATAATCCCTCACAGTTCCATAGGCAATTACCCATGTTTCTTGGTGTCCAAGAGGGAGTAAAACCTTATCACCTCTGCCCCGGTGGCACCCGTGCTCGTGAGACACCTTTTTCTTCTCTCCAGTTGTTTAGATGATTAACATAATTAAGTTATGCACACAGCACATGTTTAAAGCTTCTAGTTAGAGCGAAGTTTACTGCCAGCTTCAGATCTGAAAGATTTAAGCCTGCCAAAACTCGTTACTTTTTTTCCAACTGTATCAGTTGATATTTTCTCTTTCTGTAAATAATGTGTCTTTACACTCTCAGGTGACCAGGTCACAATATTCCCATTGTTATTAGCCAATTTAGCATAGTTTTCTGCTACCTTGCTCTTCCATAAGTCACAGCAAAGTATCCAATGATACAGACTATTTTCTCAACTTTTCAGTTTTTTGATCCATATCGTTAATTTGTGTCTTATATCTGTCTTTCACCACTCCATTTGGAAAAAAAAAAAAGTTGGAAAATAAAAAGCAGCAGAAACATGAATGAGAATACAGAAAGGGAAGAAAAAAAAACCATCTAAGAACAGAAAAACTTGATTTTTTGAAATTAGAAATTTTAAGAGGATGGCAGTGTTTTGCTGCCAAACAACCCAGAATTTTAATTACAAATCTGATGAACACTCATTCTTCTCTCCAAAATTCTGTAAGTGATGAAACACCTCTCTCTCACTTTTGCTAATCCTCCTCCATCTGAGTCCTTTGACACTACTTCTTGTGTGGCCTTTGGCACGTCACTTCACCTCAGTTTCCTCACCTATAAAATGGCTGTTAATCCCTATATGGCATCTCCCACGCAAATTTCCAGGGCTTACGCTTGAACAGGGCTTTGAAGATAAGTGAGCAAGGTTTCAAAAGGACCTAAGAGATTTAGGAGTGAAAGTTTCATTAGCTTTCCATCAGATTTGTGCTCTTATATCTCCATGAGCTTTTTGAAAGTCGGCAGAATTGCGAGACACTACTCATCACAGTCACACTCCTTGTTCTCCTCAAGGAAAGGGATTGCTCCAGGCTAGTTTTGGCAGAAGAGCTTGTTCCTCAAAAGAAGCAAGGTGAGACTTGGGGCCCTCCAGTTTCTTTCCCCAGTTTCAGATATGAAACCTTGGATGCATCTCCAGCCGTTTCAGGCAAGGTGGTATCTCTCGCTGTTTGTATCGGTAGATCTACTTGGCTCGTTTTGACTGAAAGAAGGGAGAGAAGGTTCACATCTTCAACTCTGAGCCGGGTTTGAGATAGCAGCCCTCAGCTGGGAGGCAGTGGTGAGCTCCTTTGGATGTTGTGGAGGTAGTTACCTCCTCAGTCATCACAACTGCTCCTTAAAGAGAGAGAATAAAGCACTCCTTGTACGTGCATCTTGATGGACAGGCCTGCAATGACACCCTGCCAATCTTGGACATGCTGGTTGACTCAAAAGGAGTTATGAGGTTTCTCTAATTGCAACAGGATCTTACTGTTCCATAAGTCCAGAGAACAAAATAAACCAAAATAAAGGTAAAAAAACCTGTTTTGAATGTCGGGCTTTTTGGTTTCCTTTTTAGTTGTCGAGTTTGCCACCACAAGTTCCACTTTCTAGCCTTTCTCAGATACTATAAAAGGGGAAAGAAAAAGAATCTGTTCAACCAAAAAAAAAAAGCCTGTATAGATACTAGAAGCTTGGTGGCTTTGGTTTGTTCAGCTTCAGTGGCTAAACCACTCTTCTGAAAACACCGGGAAATAATGTTGCTTTTCTTTGTGGGACTTTCCTCCCACAAAAAAGAAAATTAAAAGAAGCTTGTGAAGAAAGAAACGTTTTCTTTCACCTTAAATGAAATATTTAATTTTTATTTTTATTTCATTGACATACTTAATGTAACAGAATTTGAAAATGAGACATGATTTGAAAACGGGAACATGGAAGGTTTTGTTCCCTAAGTTTTGAGGTAAACTGACTTTTTTTCCCCATGAACTGCTATATTTCACTTAAATTTGCTGCTGATTTTGATCAGCTAGACACTACCTTTTGCCTAAAATAAGCATTTCTGCAAAAAAAATTGTACTGTTTGGAAAATGGTCCTTAAGAAACCCCAGTAAATATTATAATATTAGTTAAAAATGTTTAGTTTCTGGGATTGACAGCACAAGGCTCTGAACAGTCTAGAGCAACTTTGAAGCAGCCATTTTTTGGGGGGTGGTGAAATGGACCAACAATTCACAATAAATCCTTCCAATGTGAATTATTCTGTGATTACCAAAGTATTTGTCTTTAGTGCTTTGTCCCTAAAATTTAATACCTTCCAGTTTAAACACTCAGTTTTCAATACTGTGTGTTTCTTCAGTTTCCCTGGGATGAAACAAATAGAAAAGCAGGTCACAGTGAAATTTTCTGGCTGAGCAGGCAACTGAGCCTACAAGACTCGAGTCTCAAAACACCATCACACTGTAGGTTTCCCATTTTCTCTGTAGTTGTACAAAATATAATAAATGTCAGAAGCTCAAGAAATGTCTCTAAACTGCTTCTTTGAGAAAGTCTGAACAACAACAACAAAAAAAAGGATCTCGTGGGAGATTTTTATTTTTAATTTTTAAATTTCTTCAGCCACAGTGGAGTGCATTTTCCTAGAAGCTGTATTTCTGCAGGGACATCGACAGTGTCCATGCCTGCTGTCAAAAGCAATTGAGACAGACAGGGGACCCAAAAATCCCCAGTAGAATTTATCTTCTGATGGAAGGTTCTTGGTATGCAGCAGAGTTTCTTTTCACCTCTGGGGTTGCACGCTACATACTAATTAGAGCTGTTAATTAAATACATTTTGTTAAAACATGTTGCATCAAAGCTGAAGCATTTTGTAAAGAAGTGTCTTATTTTGTTGACACCTCTCTTGGAGAGATTTTTGAGGTTCAGGGCTCTGGTCAGAGAGAGTATTCCAGGAGAAGCAGAGTCTCAGGTTTCTATTACATGGATAATATGAAAGGGCCATTAAAATTCCAGCGTCATTTAATTTGTCAAAATATTTGAAAAGCTTTTAATTTTCCTCCTTTTTTTTTTTTTTCCTTCTCTCCAACGTGGAGGGAAAACAAATTTCAAACCTCAAAAACTGTGGTAAAATGGAATTGCTGTCCTGCGGACTATTCCTGTAATGAAGCCAACAAACTTGTCATGCAAAGTCCAGTTCCTCCCTGTGGAAGCACAGCAATTCATTTATGCAGCTTTACCAAGTGTCCAAAGTGCTTCATGCATTGCTAATAATTATGGGCACATCTTGGTGGTCACATTGAATTCAATGGCAATTTTCCCACAGATTTTATCAGGAACAGAATTCATCCCTATATGCTTTAATTGTATAACTCAGTTTCTGTTATTGCTTAAGACTCCCCAGTCCGTGCCAGCATGTGAAATTCTGATGAAGTTTTATGTTAGCGGCTGCTGCTAACTGTTCTTAATTATTTGATAGTCATCTGAGGCCTGAATTTCATAGATGTGCAGCTCCTCTTATTCATATTCTAATCAGTGGTAATTTGGGTACTTTGTCCATCTGTAAATCAGACCTTTAAAGGGCAATCCCAGTCTCATTGTCTCTAATGGATGCAAGTCCATACTTCCAAGACTAACTCTTTTTTTTTCTTTTCCCCCCAGTTAACAAATGAGGTACAGCTGGTTAAAAATGATCCAAATTGTCATTTTAGGGAAACTTAAAAGGGTTTTTTTTCGGGGGGGGAGGGGGAGTGGGATCTAAAAAATATTGAAAAGTCAGAGAATTGCTCATAAAGCTAAATATTCTGATACAGCAGCACTGAGCACAGCCTTGACACCCGTGTACAATGGGGAATGAGATGGACAGCAGAAATCCTTGATGTTCTCCACTTCCACGAGACACACAGCTGGGATATCTACCCTTGAAATTTTCACAGTTGCTCAGCACTGTGCTGATGTAAGTGCTGGTTACAGCTCCAACTTTATTATCTTTCCTTTAGGGAAGCTATAGGAAAGCCTGTGTTCCAAATGCTTGATTTAAGTTAGGATACTACCAAAGGCACCTAAAAATGTATTTGTTAAGGCATTTCTGTGCTTAATCTCCATTTCTCTAGTACCTGATTTCCAGGTCCTCTGTTTTTTCCTTGCCTTTTGGGCAAAGGGGGTTATCTACAGCAGTGTGGTTACAGGAGGCAAGTCCTCCCAGTGCTCCACATTTGTGGTTGCGTGCACAACTGGACAAGATACTTTGGCATCATCACTTTTGCCAACTCTTTCTCAGGTTTGCCAGCTCAAATAATAGGATTTTCTATCAAAGGGAGGAGAGAGTAACCTTGGTTCAAGCTGCCCTACTGAAGAGGTACAGTGGCTGATCTGACAAATTGGAAGAGAAGGTTTTAGTATCTTCCCACTCAGGAATCACTCATGTAATCGGACCTCACATCTAGGCTAACACCCTGCCTCACCCTAGCTGTAATTGAAAAATAAAAGAAAAAAGAAAAAAAGAAGTCTCTGTATGCTAGAGGCACAATTGTATCAAAAATCTAGAGTGAAATACAGACGTTTTTACCTTTGGGCACCCAAACTGGGACATCTGAAATGTGTGGTATCCAGTCAGTCGATACTGAGAAGTTTTTGAAAATCAGCCCTTAGAAATACCAGAGAAAAGCTCCCAAATTTAGGATTTCTTCTGTCAAAAATCAGCTCTTTCTGGGTAATTTTGGAACATCTTATATCTCCTCCCTACCCCCAAATGCTTTTTGAGGGTTTGAATGACTGTGAATACCCTTTGCATTTGGGGTCAGACTCAAAACTACTCCCAAGCTGACATCTTACCTACCACATTCCCAGCATGGTGGGAATACTGACTTTGAAATGGAAAGGTTTATATCAGAAATGTTGACACAACCCTAAACAGGAGTAATGTGAGTGTCAGGGAGGCGTGTGAGGTGTGAGTTCTTTGAATCAGTCTTTCTTCTAAATATTGGGAAGGGGCTGTAGAAAAGATTAATTTTCTATATCAAATTTCATGCACTGGAAGGATTTGCCATGGAGTCACAGATACAATGTGGGTGAAAGGGTTAAAGGACTGAAGAAGACTCATTAATTTGCTCAAATGGGGACCAGATGTTTGTTGACATTTTAAGAACACACAGTCTTTTCCACCCCTACTTGCCTTTCTGATGCTGTGAATTGTTCAGTCAAGATCAATGAGACATTACTGAGGAGGTAATTTCTTTTCCATGGTTTCTCCCGTTTCTATCAAGAAATACACAGGGAAAATAGCAAGAATACCTTAATAATCGCCAGAGCAGTTCTCACCTGGTGTAAATTGGCATAGCTCCATAGAAGAACTGTGATTTACAGCAGATGGGCTTTTGTCCATCAGGGTGATTGCCTATACCCAGTGATATCATAAAAGCCTTTACAGACTATGCCATGTTTGTCAATATTATGTCTATAAAAGGCTGTGCCATGTCAAATGCTGTGCTGAAAGGTGAAAGCCAGTACAGAATCAGGCCTGCTGTAAACACAGGAATTTTGAAATCCCAGAGGGAAAGAGCTGCTCATGTAAGAATAAGAGAGATGGCACAGTGTTGGTCAGTAGCTGTGCAACATAAAGGGGTAAAGACCTTCAAGCTATTAGGAGAAAAATGAAGGATTATGTGGAACTGAATGACTGAGTGACTCCTAGGTAGAAGAAAAATCCATCTTATTTGCTTCATCTCACATTAAAATCAGCCAAGGATGGAGAGGAACTGGGAGCTAGGTTGCAGTTTGCCTATAACAGATAGGTCTCATCAGGCCTGTTCAGTCCAGTCTGATTCCTTTCCTATCATGACTCACTTGTGCATACTCATGAAGGGGTGCTGAATTTGGCAGGCAAAACACATTTGGTAAATCCTGTAGGCTCAGTTTAATCTGCATCCAAAAATATTGTCTGTGTGATGAAAGGCACGGGCCGAGCAGTGGAGGGACATTTCAGTGCCCAGAATGATTGCTCTGATCACCATTATCTTGAGCATCTCAATTCATCCCTTCTATCCAGCACCCACTGTGGACTGATGGCCTCTTTTCCTAGGGGCAGGAAATTCTAACAGCAGCCAAGAGGAAAATTGAGGGACGTTGTGCCTCTTCTATTCAGACACAGAGCAATTTTGGAGCAGTGTGGCTGCTGGATGCTTCCCACCACAGTCCCTGGGAGCAGCGTGACACGGAAGGTGTGGGGAAACTGGCCAAGCCAAACTCTTTGGTTGCATTGATTGAAGCTGGACCTCTGGGTAACGGGTGAGAAATCTGTTTTAAACAACGTAAGCTCACCCTAAGGTAATGACATGGAGGTAGGGAAGGGCAGAAGGATATAGTGTGATAGCAAATCCGGAGCATTGTTATGGTCTAGGATGGGGTTTAGCTTGGGATGCTCTAACTCAATCCTATAACACACAAGTTCTCCTATAGGACAGCTTTCTCAGGGAATGTCCACCATTTGGCCAGCTTCTTGCTTCGAAGGCAACAGCAAGATAACTTCAGAAAGATGGGACTCAAGCTGGAGTTGGTAGCTTCTGAAAATAATACTGTCTTCATAACTTACCTAAATATTTATTATTTTATATTTATGATTTAATTATTGTATTTTTAGAATTTACTGTCTACTTGGGTGACTTGATACCTGGGTGTATTTTATCTTCCTTCATTACATTTTGCCCTGTTCACCCAAGTCTTTTTATTATGTTTTGTTATTCCTTAGGAAGCTGTACCACAGATGATGCCCTGCCACTGAATGCATCTTTAACCAATGTATATTTAATATCCTTTTTCTAAACTCTCTTGGTTTGCTGTCTCTTTTTATCCCCTGTGATAATGACTAGTCAGTGCATTACCTTGATATTTTTCTTCCAGAATTTTCTTGTTCCCTTTACATGAACCTAAATATATGTTGGCCAATGGCCAAGTAATTTTCTATATCAGCAACCTCTCTGCTTGCATGCAGTCAGGAGAGATGTGCCTCTTGTAAAGTCTGCTTTTCTCTAAAATCCAGAGTTCTTGTACTCTGAAAAATCCCCAAACTTTCTATTTAAAATTAGCTGGTCAACCACATACTGGCTTCCTGCTTTTGATTTCATTATTTTCATGCACCTTTGTTCAGATGTCTCTGAACTACCACTACTTAATACCCCTTAATACCAAAGTAATACTTTTTTTTTCTAAAATTGCTTTCACTGAACTCAGTGATAAATTCATGATGCCAGGTATTTATCAAGATGAAGAGTGGTAAAATTTCATTCCAACTGATATGAATTGTTCCACCACCTTTGACACTACTCTTGGAAGCTGTTGAATATGAATCAGTGAGTTAAAATTAATGGGTCATTTTGTTGTATGATCCTGAAAAAACACCACCCTGAAATGAACAGTTATTGCTTCTACCACTTTATTTAATTTTTTACAAATTAAATGAGCCCCCCCCCCCCCAAGATGTAAGCAAAGTTTGTGGATAGAGGAAAGAGGATATTTAAAGGATTAAAGTAAATCTCTTAGGATGACATGGTTGAAATAGTCCTGTGTGCTCTGTTGTAGGTAATTCTTGAGCATGCACAGCAATAAAAAGAGACAGAAGACAGCAGTGGAAATCTGGTTAAAAACATGTGTAGTAAGAAGGGACTTTTGGCACATAATAGCACGAAAAGGTCACACAAGTGTGTGTGGGTGGTGGAAGACACCGCAGAGACTGGCACCCTCACAGAGCTCTGTGCGTGATATTTATCACTAGACTGTAAGTACCAAAACAAAGGCACAAAAGGAGACAAAGGGGATTGACTGTTTAGGAAGATAAAAATCAAGTGCAGAACAGGGGGTGAAAAAGAGACCAAGTGATGGGGTGGGAGTTGAGAGGTGGAAATAAACAGGGACCCCTCTTTGTTGAAGGGACATTAAGGACCTCTGGTGGCATGGTCATAGTGACAAATTAAGGACTTGGTGGATTTGCCCCTTTGTCAAGGGAAAAAAATATGTGTCCTCAGGAATATGGGATTGTACCTCCCTGGATTTTAAATGTACCCTGTTAAAATATCTGTATGGTATGGGATGAAATATTCCTTAGCCTTTTCTTACAGGAGACCCTTTTAGCTAATCAACTATAAATCTAATAAATAAACTATAAATCAACTAAATCAACTATATGCACTTCTATCACTGCTAAGTCAATAATACCCTAAAATGCAAGGCCAAATACGGACAGAACTGAGGCCCAGTTTTGTCCACAATTTTTTTTCCCCTTTTAGCCAATCCAACTGTTTTCTTTGTATCTTTTCATTCTAAAGAAGTACTGTCTTCCTCAAGGCATCATTAAGGGACATTTCCAGCCAAGACCAAGTTCCCTAAGTAACACCTACTGGGAAAACTCCAGTGTCTTCTGTGCAGCTCCCAGCTGTGTAGCCCAGCAGGGACTGGCACTAGAGCTTTCTGAGCCCAAAGTGTTAATGGAAAGCAAGTCCTGTGGCTATTGCAGAGGAAATGATATTAATAAAAGTATTTCAGAAAATTCTGGATTCCTTCCAATCAGACGGATATTTTTATTATGTTTAAATACTCATGTCAGGGTCTCATTTACTGCAGACTTTTAGGAGAGCAAGGGACATTCCTGAATGTCATGTTCCATATTTTTCCGTTCTGTCTCAGACACATTTGATTTCATTTCATCAAGGGAGACACTATTCTCCATAAACATAAGTCTACTGTCACTTTTTGCAGTGCTGTTTTTCCTTTTTTCCCCCCCTTCTAAATAACAGGAAGGGTTATCTACCTCCTTTTTAGAGAATACCAAGAGGCAGTGTGAAGGAGGGACAGGATGGGAACTACATTTGGCAGATGGGGCACTGAGGAAGGGAAGTGATTTTTTCAAATCACCCAACAGTCAACCCCTGAAGAAGAACTGAGGGAAGATCCAAACCTCCAAAATCTCAGGGTAATGAGAAAGCACATATGTCTCACCTGAGCTCAAAGACAAGGGAAAGCTACTTTTGCATAGATTTTGACTCAAACAGTGTGCTTTGGACAGAAGCTGCTTCTTTAGGTTATCAGTTCCTTTTGATAGTAGAAGAAACAGCTGGACTTTAGAGTCCCTCTGCTGAACCAATGTAGAGCATCTAATGCATTTGTACATGTGCATTTGAAGCGAAGTGGACTACTAGGGATTCCCAAATTTGGATTCAGCAGCTCGGAGTGTGCATGTCATCTTTGTGATGGGGTACCTGAGGGAAGAGGATGCCCTGTGATGTGACCCGATGAGTGGATGGGTCCTTTTTTTTGGTTTGACCCCATGAAATGAGTGGGGCCCCCTTCCACTTCACATAACACAACGCAGAAACTCGTCTTTGCAGCCATGCCACTCACCCTGGGTCATACCTGTCCTTAGGGGTTGTAATTTTCCCTCCTTGGCTTTCTGCATCAGAAAACTGATAGGGATCGGGATACTGCTTGTAAAACAACATGAAGTCTACAGGTAAAAAACCCCCTCCATATGAAAGATAAATATTTAAACTGTGTGACTTCCAGTACTCTAAAGTATTATGTATGCCAGATTCAGGAACATCTTCTAATGTAGCAGAACCAAAGGGAAGAAATTACTCCCATAGTGTGGGAAATTCCAGCATTTCAAATTTTTTTTTTGGTAATGGCAAGATGTGATATTTGGTGGAATGGAAAGCCAAGCTGTCTTAAAAGAAATGTAGAAACACACTTATCAAAAGGAAGGTCATTAACCCAAACTACTTGGCACAGGTGGGGACTCAGCTGGCCTGAGGTATGTAGTCCTGACCACCACACTTTAAAGGAGGAAAAAAAAAAAGAAAAAGTAATAAACCCGTTGGAAAGCATCCAGAGGAGACTAACACGAAGGAAAAGAAGTTTAAGAAAACATGACCTATAATGAAAAGTTGAAGGAATTGAGTTTGTTTAGTCTAGGAAAGAAGTGAAGGAAGGAAGGCATGTTACGAATCTTCAAACATATAATAGGTTTTTTCAAAAGAGGACAGTAATCAATTGTTCTCTGTGTCCACTGCTGGTAGGACAAGAAGAGATGAGCTGAATTTGCAAAGAGTGAAGTTTTAGGATAGTTGTCACAACCCCCTTCTAACTCCATAGACAGGAGCAACACAGCCTTGATGGGCTGCAGAATCATTACCACTGGAGGGTTTTAAAAGCATGTTAGACACGTCCTTTTGAAATCTTTGCCTCTTTACTCTTCCATCCCACTGTAATGTGCTCTGGCAGGGTAATGTCTACTACACACAGTCATAGGAATCACAGCGTGGATGAAACAGCTTGTACTGTAGTGTACCATCATTCTAATTAATGAAGAATAATTGCAAAATTTTAGTATCAAAAGTCAAAACAGAGAAAACAAAATAAAATAAAGGAAAAAAATTCCAAACAAAGAAAAGAAACCAGGTCAAACTAAATATTCCATATAATCTTGGATTTTTTTTTTTAAATATTGCCAATAAGTATATTAACTCAGTGAACTTGCTCTGAAGAAATATCTTGATTTTGAGAAATCAGCTTCTTCTGAGCAAAAATGGTGTAATTAAAACAACATTAATCAACACTGTTGCATCAGGGGGGCTGATGTGCCTTTAAAATCCTGGTGGGTTTTACTCCACCTACATATAGAGAATATATGTTTAGCAAAACTTCAATTTCCACATGATGGAATTGGGATAGGAAATGGTATTTATAGTACAGTCCTTCTTTCAGAGCTTACAAAAGAGAAGTAGATTTTTTTCTCTTTTTGCAGAGAAGTATCCGCAGATAAAGGAGGAAAGTTCTCCTTACTCCTGCTGGAGTTCCAAAGCTGAAGCTAATGAAAGCTTAGCAGCAGCTGAAGGAAGCTGAGGAGCTGTGGGGGACCAGAGAAGTTACCATCTCTCTAAGTGGGATTTAATGTGTGAGGGGTGATGCAGCCTCTGATAATTTCTGAGTGCTTGGAAGTGAAAAAAACCCTCAAACATCACTAAAAGTTGCAGAGGATAAAGACCTAATTATCTCTGTCTTCTAAGCCTCAATGCAAGTTGCATGGAAATTCCTTTTGGGTCAGAGAGTGCAATTACTCAGTAATCTGTGGAGAGATGTCATCCTATAATCACCTGATGTTTGTTTACCAGCAATTCTCATTAAACTTCCTTTAATTAAGCATCAGTTACATTGTATCTCGGGCCCTGAGATTGTCATTTACACTTTCTTAGCATGAGAGCTGCTCTAGGTTGTAGAAGTGGATGTGCCCCTTTAAAACCATGGATGATCTGATTGCCCAAGACTTCCTATATGTCCTGGGATTCTCAGGCTTTTGTTGACAGCAGGCTTTATTTTACCCTCACCACAACAATTTCCTGGAAATGGCCCTGACCCAGCATAATTTCAGACTCTCAAGTGATATGACAATGTACTACAAGGTTGTGTTTCTAAAAGGGATCTGAGTTAGATGAGGCCATGCTCATCCTTAGAAACAGGTGGCATGGGGATACTACAGCCCAACACCAAGTGCTGATCCTTCTGTGTGTGGGTGTTTTTTACATAAATCCATGGGGAAGCCCTGAGTGGTGCATGAGCAGTTTGAGCTACTCCTCCAGGATGGAGAACCAGGCCCACACTGCAGGTTCCCTGCTACCAGTAGCACCATTGCAGGTGGCCTGGCAAAGTGACACCCCAGGGGCATTGCACACAGTTAATGGGAAGAGCAACTGCAAGAGAGGTTGGTGAGAAAGAACTGACCAAGGGAAAGTGTAGTGAAAAGCTATCTTTTTTTTTTTTTTTGATCAAAACTTTGAAGAAAACATTAACTAAAAGTTAGGGCTTCTATCGCGTTCTGCCCAAGAACTGCAGCAACCGCACTGAGATGGACAGACACAACTTATGCAAAGGCCCTTCTGGGGAAACTATTTTCCTTCTTTGGACTACAGTAAAAAAACTCTGAATGTGGGATGTATAACCCCCAAAGCACATAATTCATAATGAACGCCCTATCCCATCTTAATTCATTCGGTGTTGTCTCTGTATGGCAGGATGTCTAGAGGCCAAATACTGTTCCCATAATGTTGGTGCAATCCCATTGATACATTGATTTCGGGAGGTCACACCAGATTATCATAATGGCTCCTTCAGGGCGTAAAAATCTATGAATACGAAAGCACGGGAGAGCAAGTTCGGGAGAATGCAGAAAACTTAACTTTGTATTCTTGTGTGGAGGAGAGAGGGGAGTATGAGAGGCTGTAAGGGAATGGACATGGGGCTTTTTGAACATGAATGTGAACACTTTTGAGGTTCATGTTCAACTCTGCTACTGTCTGATGGCTCTAAGGTAGCTGATGTGAAACCAGCTGCAGGTCCCTGTACAGTTTCTTGGAGGTAAAAGTCTAGTGAAGTCAATAAAGAGACTTCATTGGCTTCAACAGGTCTCAAATCTGTCCCTCAGTGGATAAAAATCCACAACATCAAACTGTCCAACATATGATACCTCCTACATTCAGTTTAACCCTCACCTTTTCTCCCTGCCAACACAACAAAGTTTTATCTGAGTATCTGCTTTGAAACACAGGGAGAAACAATTACACCATTTTAAAAACTGGGTTTCGAATGATCACAGTAATAAAAGACTGACACTCTCCAAAAACAAATGGTGCAGCGAGAGCTGATTGAATTTCCTCCATAAAACTCTCTTAAATACCCACATCCCTTCCCCAGGGACAAGTTTTCCATAAACAGGCAACATTCCTTTTGTTGTTGTTGTTGTATTTTTAACAGCCTTGTACGGTATCTTGTCAAGATGTCATCAATACAATTGCTTTGACATTTTTAGTGCAGTATTTGGAAGGCAGGTTGGGTTTTTCAGCCTGGCAAGCCAATATAAGTCAGTCTCCGATATTTAATTTCTCTGTGAGATCCTTCACTTCTATTACAAACAGATCCAACAGTTGAGAGATAAATTTCTAGGTAACAGTTTGGACTTTTTTATGAACCACCTGCAAGTTTTCTGCAAACAACATGTTTTATGGGAGCTCAAGGCAATGTTCACCCATCAAGACCTGACAGTAAGAAGTGGATGAATGAGGCCTTATCTCAGCCACACATGTAACCTTCTGTGTCCCCTGGCTTGACCTCCCTCTGCACTCATTTATGAAAATGATTCATCTTTAAAGAGCTTCCTCGCTCTGCCTGGAGGCTGTAGATCTTTCTGCACTGGACTTGTGTAGGCTGGGGTTATAAACTTCAGCATGGAAGGCATACAGAGGGGCTTAATTTTGAACATTAGGGGGAAAAAAAAGAATGTGTACACTGTGTACACACTTAAAGAGGCAGGTTAAAATACAGGCAGTTAAAAAAAAGTCTCTTTTTGGGAATACTGAGAATTTTAGAAAGGGGATTGCTGGAAAAATGTATCTCTTATTAATGTCATGATAGATTTTTGTTTGAGATCAAACTATTTTTAAAGCTATTTGTTGTAATTATTTTTGCTTTTTACTTTATGTGTGGGTTTTGGTTTTGGGGTTTTTTTGTATGGTGAATAAGGAATATAAAATAATGCATTACTGATCAGTATTGCTTCCTGGCTCTCAGACATTCACACTAGAATGTACCCCAGATTCAACAATGGGGGAAAAAAAAGATCAGGGCAGTCTTTCATGATAAAGTAATCCCTGGTAGCACTGTAAATAATAATTTTAAAAGTCAGCAAGAAACCCCCAAACATTCTAGTGAATTTTTAGCAGTATTTAAATTTCTGAAATACTAAACTTATGTTAATGAAAAGCTTCACCAGGTCTCAAGCTTATTTTTGCCCTTTCTCTGTTACAGGAAGTAAGACTTCTGCTCTTCTCAGCAAACTTGAACATCTAAGACTTAGCAGTAAAAATAACCTTTAAAAAATAAAAGCTGGTGTCAGCTTCTGAGTGAAGGTATGTGTTAGAGATTCTTGGGTGGAATACTTTTCTTATTAGTTTAGGATTTGTCTCCTTTCTATAAACAAGCTCCCCAAACTGTAATCCAAAATGCTTGATCATCCACGCAGGACAAAAAATCCACAAACAACCCTCACCTATATTGGGGTATCATTTAAGCCTGAGTGGCTGGGCAGAAATTGGGTTAAAGCCTGATTGAACTTTGCTTGGAGGTGAAACCTGTTCTTCAGGGCGTGCAAAAAGTTCCTCCAATACATAGTCCTTGCCCAGTGTCCTTTTAACAGCTTCTTTCTTGAGATCCAGGTAAACCTTCCCACCACCGACACACAGAGAGAGGTGGAGTCCAAGAGAATTTGAGCATGAGAGCCCTTGAGCCGTGTCCTCAGAAAGGTGTAGGTGAGGGCACATGGAAGCTGGTTGTGCTCACAGGGGTGGAACTTCCCTGTGTGAATACAGATCTGCAGGTCAGGCAGACCCAGTAGCCAAAAGCTAAGGATGTTGATGAGTAAAACAAATCCCTGGAGATCTTGTTGAGTTTGTTGTGAGGTACTGGATGTGGGCCCGAGAGCAGAACACTCTTATGGAAAGTGTCTGCCCTTTTTGGCTTGCTATTCACAGTGATCACTGTCCTCTCCACAAACATTTACCCCATGAAACAAGACAATTCTGCTCAGCCTCACAGACTAGCATTGAGCAGCTTTTCGAGGAGAAATCAAAAGATTACAGAAATACAATAATTATTACATTAAACCCCCCAAATTTCTGACACCCTTTGCATCCCTTGGTATGGAAAAGTTCTCCCATACAATCTCTGCTCTGAAGTGATGCAGTGAATTATACATACCATTCTGGTGGAGTGTTTACTGTTCTAGAGTAAATAGAACACGCAACACATCTGTGTGTTGCAGGTCTTTCTAGGCAGTCATAACACCAATACCTTTCACCAGCTGATCATTTCAAAACTGCTGCTGTCTTTTTTTTTTTTTTTATTCCCTCTACATGACTGAAGTTTTATAGATTTTGTTTAAATTTTAATCTTGGACATCAAATCCCATTGGTTCAGGTGAGTGCACTGGCCATTAGCTCACAGAGCTTTTCTTGCTCTCCATTGTTTATCTCTCAATGTATTTATACAGGACATTTCTAACCCCTCTAATCCTTCATTGCTGAGCACTTTAAAGTCAACAAGCTGTGTTCAGGCATGTTCTATTGATGTAGTACTAATGACACCTGATGAATAACTGATATGCCTGGGTAGGATAAAGTGCTGGACTGGAACAAGGTGATCTGGGGTCCTGAAAATGCTATGACCACAGTAATGTTAACTCTATTCTGATTCTCAGCAGCGCTAGCTCAACTGGATGCAGACACTTTGACCTTTGGATCACCCTTTTGCTTCCTCTTTTGGAGTAGATTCTCTGTCTCTCTGGTCATCCAAGCAGCTCTTCTCTATATATCACTTAATATCAGTTGTGTTTCTATACATAGGGTGGCTGCGGTTCTCTACATCCAGACTATCCAAGTAAATCTGTCATTAAATATCCAGTCCAAGCTGTTTCTCCCACCTCCATAAATCAGCAAGGAGCTTTGGCAGTTTTTGTTGAAATCTGATGAAGCTGAAGATACTTTAGGTGGGGTTTGTTGCTGACTTTTTTTTTGGTTCAATTTGTGTTCTTGCAAAATCACTACTGAACGTAAATCTCAGCTTCTTATTGATGAGTCTGCAAATACCACCACTTGACTGGGGGAAGCCTGGGTTATTTACAGACCATCTGTCACTGGCACATAGTTTTGAGGGTTAGCAGCTGAATGCAGAAGTCTTATGACTGTGTTTATATTACTTGATTGGGCATATTTAATACGATTAAGAAGAGGGAACACTGACTGCATTTTATTCATCTGGTTCTTGAGAAGAGCTGGGAGGGACAGAGGCAGACAGATGCCATGGCTCTCCTGTGTAAAAGGTGACAAATATCCTGCCTGAAGAACAAGGAGGTTGGCAGCTTTAGCAGATCAAATGTATCTGAGTTGTGATAAATAAACTAAACTGATTCAGAGAGGCTGTAGATATTAAAGATCCTGGATACCAATGAATAAAGATTAAAGCTCTTATTCTTTTCTATTCTAAACTATTCCAGCTCTTCTGTCATTGGTGTGGTATCAAAGATCTACATCTACCAAAGGACTTACATATCACAGCTGGGAATTCACTAGCTTCTAATTCTTGGGAGCTTTGTTGATATGGAGTTGCCCAATTTAGGTAGGTAAGCTTCTTATGCAATACATCGGGCATCAAGCATCAAGGTAAAGCCAAGGGTAGGTGTGAGGCTTTATGCTTTTTTCTTCTAGGCAAGCCAGATGCCCAACTCCAGATTTGGAGGCAGATATTGTTTCATTCAGGTTTCACAGCCTGCTTGTCAGCCCATGAACTACATCTCCTACAGGCAGTTGAAACACTGGCTTGATATCTTGGAAACTCTTTTTCAGATCTTCCCAGTCTTACTGGAGGAGATCTGTGTCTCTGACTTGATTAGATTAGAAGTTACAACAGGGAGTCATTCTCTTGTCTTTGGACACTTCATCCAAAGGTGGAGCACAGAAGATCCTGATGGCCAGAGTAATCTCTGCATTTCTAGCGTTACTAGGTTAAAAGTCAGATGTGAAAAACCAAGATTCAGCTCCCTCACTGCCTTTTAGGAATACCGGGGCTTTGAACCGGGGTCAAAGCCAGCTGTGCATTTGTACATTTTTGTACGTATTACATATTTATATTTATGTAATTTTGTATATTTATACATATTACAAAGCCAGTCATGCATTTGATCAGCCAGCTACTGATATTACCTGCTCATGCAGGGTTTGCTGGGAAGGTAACTGCATGATTTCTGTATCTTCTTGCCTGTCATTGCTGATTTCCTCGCAGCCATCAAGATCTTGGTTTGTGCCTGTGCAATGATAAAATCCTGAGCACAGGAGCACCAATGAATTTGTCAGTGGTTTGCAACACCTTAAGGAGCAAACCTCTTCATTCCAGAATTAGGATAGTGCTGCTCAGTGGCTAATTTCGGTTCTTGCAAACTGACACACAAAGAGCTTGTGATGCCTTTGAATCACCTCTCATTTCGTGTTTCCCACTACTAATCCTCTGAGAGGTGTTTTGCAGAAGCAATGGCATGGCAGAAAGGACAACATCCACAGGGCCTTTTTTAGGGGCACAGGGATATTTTCTGACTGTTTTGTGGTTCAGAGAATAGCAAACCTGAGCCATGGGAAGAAGCTGGATGGCCACTGAATGAGTCTCCTGTGCCTGATTGCCACGCAGGCTGAGAGTTTTCACCCTGTTTTGTTTAGATAGCTGCCTCTGATCATCTCAGCTTTCTTATTTATTGGCACGCTGACAGCATGCCAGTGGCAAGACAACTCCCTCCAGGAGTTCCCATCATTTGGGGAGCAGCTTCCTCCCTCTCCACCTACTGCAGCTATTAGGCACATCCAATATACACCCAGGCATGCACGCACTAAACTGCCTGGGTGAACCCAAGGAGCAGCCAACTCCAAACACAAAACAGGCTTCCAAATAATAATACCCGTGGAGCCTGAAGAGTTGCCTTCCTTGCTCAAAAGGCTTTTTAGGGGTGCTGGGAAGGGAATGGCTTTTGAAACCCAGGTTAAACGCTGCAGTGGAGATTTTAATTTTTTTAGTGCCTCCAGACTTTTGGGGTGCCCAGTTTGGGCCAAGGAAGCTTAAACTTCCTCCTTGGCTGTTAGATCCCGTGGGTTGGGGGTGTACATCACTCAGCCAGACTTAATTTTGCAGGAGCTCTCTGACTCCCCACCACCAAAGTGTTAATTTAGCCCACAAAAATGGCTAAGCCTGCGGGACCAAGGGGTTGGCTAAGGAGGCTTTTAGACTGTGCAGATGCAGGAGTATTCCAGTGCAGGACAGGACTTGTTCCCTGCACTAACTCTCCTCAAACCCAGCTGCTAGGAAATGGTAGTGAGGGGGGGATATTTTTCCCTCCTTTCAAATGGACAGGCAGTCAGGTAGAGCACCAGGCAGTGCTTTCAGGATGGAGGTACTTTCCCTTGACTTTTCTCCACTTTTCCTCATTACCAGGCAAACTGCTATTTGAGGAGGCATTGGTAGGCTTGCCAAGTGCCAGAAGTAACAAAAATAAAAAGCTTGGGGGATTTCCCAGCCAATTTTCACATAGCCAAGCACCCCAAATGAGTGTTTCTGCTTCTGAATCACTGTTTAATACTGGGATAGTTATTTGGACAGCCCAGAGAGGCAAAGAGCTGAGAGAGACACCCCATTTCTTTACACAAGCCTACCCATGCCACCAGCTGGAGCATGAGGAGGAGAGATGCCTCTGTAAGGCCACTGTGTCCTCCTCTCTCAGAGGCAGCCAGCAAGCTTCAATTTTCTATACCTTCCAGGCAGAAAATTGGGAAGCTAAACTGCCTCAAAATTCAAGTATTTAGCAATACAGTCATTTTCAGATTACTTAGTGCTCTAAACTGGAGGAAGTGTGAAGAAGTGAGTGGTGTGTCTGTCAGTGGCCATTGCTTGACCTGCTCTCTGAATAAGACAACTGCATGAACTAAGGATATAAAAAGAGCTGTATCAGCTATACAAGGATCCATCTAACACAGGTACCTCTTTCTGACAGGGGCCAAGAATTAATACATGCTTGGGGAAAAGTAAAATAGCAAAGTGAGACTTCCTCAGAGCACTCTCACAACATCTTGAGATTTGCATTTCACCATCTTCCGGAGCCAGAGGTAATGTCTTTGTATTTAATAGCTCTTGAAGAATTTTTCTTTCATGAACTTGTCCAGTCATTTTTGAACCCATGTAAATTTACAGCATCCACAACATCCTGTGGCAAGGAGTTCCACGGCTTAATTATACATTGTATGAAGAATCATTTCCCTTTGTTTGTTTTGAACCCGTCTCCTCCATGTTCCATTTGATGTCCCCTTGGTCTTGTTCTGGAAGAGACAGAGAACAATTGCTCATCATTTCCATGCCTCTTTGATTTCACAGATCTCTGTCATCTACCCCTCATTCCCAATCTGGCACTTAATGAGCAGTCTAAGGTTATCACACTGACTCTTGATTGCTTAAAATTGTTCTTCCCACCTAATGGGAATCCACATCGGGCAGAGGGAAGTGAAAGGGTTTTTAGAATGAGGAAGAATAAAATGTCTGGGTGGATTTGTAATATCAGCAGCCATCACCACTTACAGGGAACAATCTTTGATCTGCGGGTACTCGGGAAATTCCTCTCAACCATTTGTCTGAGGAATTATGAAGGAGTTCCCTGTCTTGCAAGTACGCTGCAAAAGCAATCAGAGGATAACACCACATCTAAATCTGCTTATCAAAACCACTATCAGGAAGAGATGACAAAAATATACTGTATGTTTACCGAAAGATCAGTTCTCTTTGTTAACTTTTGGTTCAAATTATATAGCCAGTAGACACTTAACATGTTATCTCCTTGAGATATCAGCGATACTGTATTACAACATTACAGAGAGCTTTATAGACTTGTGACAAGAAGCTGAGAGTTTCTCAACTGACATATAATTATCTAATGTGCTTGATGTGCCAAAAAATTGCTACTCTACACAGACGAAGAGAAAGCGCAGAAAGAGAAAAAAGAAAATACCTTAAGTATGTGGCAGTAAGGAGGAAAAGGCAATCTTTATAGTAGGGGTTCTTCCTTGGAAAAATATATCCAGAAAATAATAAATCATTATCAGAATCTTGTTTTATTAATAACTGTGATTTTAATTCTTAAAAGTGCTCATAAGTTTATATTTAGCATGAAATTAATTGCTAAAGGTCTAACTGGTTCACTTTCAGAAAACCAGCCTATTCATTCATTTTGAGATTCACAATCTAGAAAGAATTTCTGACAAGAAAAGTTGAGCCTGAATCCAAGCAGTTTCAAGATCTGGGGGTTTAGGAGAAGCTCTAGATAGAGGAGGTAACACATAAAATATTCAGTGTTGAACCATCTGAGTGGTTCAGCTGATCGTGGGTCTGTGCATTTGTGTGGTTGCTTTTGCAACATCAAACGATTGCGTGTTCCTGCCTGGCTCAGGTGATTTGCTGACAGGCCACCTCAATCTCATTAGTTGCTGTCCTGAAAATTTAGCGAGATTCCAAGAAATAATTGGAGACTTTTTCAGGTAGCTGGAGAAAGGAAGGAAAGGATACAGCATTTCCTTCTGAAAGATCTAAACTGAGTGAAATTAAGAAGAGGTATTCAAGAGGAGCAAAGATGGGGAGACAGTTCTTCTTCCTGTCAATTACTGTAATTTTTTCAGATGCATTTGAACAAAGTCACTGGTAGAGAAAATACTATATTCCATATAAACCTGCAGGTTGATCCAGCAGATTGGTGTCTACAGTCCTGCAGGAGACTACCTTTTTCTTAACACTCATCAGTACAGAGTGAACGTGAGACCCAGATTCTCAAATGTATTCAGACAACCTATCCCTATTTAATTTGTACTCCTGAGCACATTCTGAGATCTGTGCAAAAATATTGTGGATTATATCAAAGACAAAAAAAACAACAAAATTTTTTAAGCTGAGTTCCAATGATCCAAAATCCAAAATTATAATCCAAACTTGTCACTTTCTGGCAAGTCATTGAAGAGGTAAATGCTGTTTTCTATGTCTGGAAATGTGTTCATCTGACTGTAATTCTACCCCTATCAAATGAACCTTCTCTCCAATTTTGATACAACATACAATGCTAATCCTCATTTAGCAAAATTTATTCACATAGTTAGACATATACAAGAACTTGGCATGTCTCTCATGACACAACTGTCCCTTATCCTGGATTGACCTGATCTTCCATTTTCTGTATCCAGAAGGAATAACTTCATTACCTCCCTTTTACTTTGTTTGCAGCCTTTCTGGAGGCAGATTCTTTCTTTTTGTTCCACGTTTCTTTGCTCTTTTATGCAGCACCAAGTGATCTGAGAACAGCTCTGGTTTTTGACATCCTTAAGTTTGGTATGACTACTGGACTCCTAAGTTTACAACTCCTAGGCATCATACACATACAAACAGTAAATAACATGAATAAGAACATCTGGGTCTTTGGGAATTGCTGATCCTTTCTTGCTGTTGGAAAAAAGAGCTTGAACTGCCCAATTTCTTAAGATATAATCTTGCTTGTCCATGGCTGACTCCTCACTCTGACACTTCAGTGGGAAAGTCCCCCCCTCTTTGTTTGTATTTATTTTTCTTTCCTTTTTTTTTTTTTCCCCCTTCTTTTTCCCCCCCCTCCCTTAGGTGTAGTAAGATTCCGGTAAATTGAACTCAGTGTTTTTTTTTTTTTTTCTCAGGTTTCTCCAGCCTGTTTATCTGCCTTCTACTCATTTCAGTAAAATCAGGTGTGGGTAAAATGATACATTTTTACCTTGTAGATAAAAAATGGATCAACTTCTTGCTCTGCTTATTAGGCAAGGAAAAAAAGAAGAGGGAAAACTAGATTGCATTCTAAACTGCAACTTTTCCCTTAATTACAACTGGAGAATGAAAATAAATTCAGCTGCTAGGCAAACAATTATCTTTCTGTGAAATTCTTTATCTTCATTAGTGTTAATGTGCTTTCTGAGTGTCGGACCACCTGCTTTTCAGAAGTTCCATAAAAGTATTTCTTAAGGGCCCAGCTCTACCCAGCCTGTAGCTGGGTGAGCTGGAGGGAGCAAGGTAGACCTACTGCTTGCATGGTGCAATTACCAAGAAGAACTGCAGTTCTTATGCTTCAGGGCCAACATACCTCATAGGAATCACTGAAAAAGTAAGGAGAAGCCTTGCTGCACAGTAGGCTGGGAGAGCAGGAATCTGAGACAGTTCTGATTCCTGTTTTGGCAGATTTTCATCAAGAATTTGGGGTGGTCTGTGACTTACACACAACTTTACTTCCCAAAACCTCAAATGTGTGATTTGCAGTGCCTCCTGCAGTGCTGGAAATAATTTCTATCACTCCAGCATGGAATTTTGAGTAAAAGATTCAGGTAAAAGTGAGCTTTTGGTTGCCTCATGAATGTCTGGACGTCCACTCAGATTTCCTTTGACAAAAGGGCCAACAGAGATGTGGGGAAAACGCTTTACACTAGAGCCTCTTTCAGGCCTCTGACACTTTGATCTGCACGGCAAGCTGGTGAAAAGGGAGTTCAGGCTACAACAGACCAGTCTGGTGGAGTCCCTCAGTCCCTCACAGCAGCACTCTGCAAACCTGCTCCTCCTTGTTCGCTCCGGGATTGCTCCTGCCCGTACTTTCCAGCAGGGAGGAAGGGAAAAGGGAAGGTAATGTGACCTTTGGTATTCTCAAATACCATGATAACTATGCACATCTTCAAAGGACACAACTGTTGAAGAACAGCTGGGGATGGTGGTGGGAACAGCCTCCCCCTGACATTCAGGCCCGGTGGCGGAACCAGAAGAACCTGCAGAGCTCGTGTGAAGCAGTGAGGAAAACTAGGAGCGGCCAGAACAACCTCATTGTCCCCTTTCATTATATCTGAGATTGACCTTTATTAGTTGCCTCTGGGTATGGAATGGGCTGAGCTGAAGCTCTTCAGAGGAGGTAAAACCCAAACACCCATGCAAAGCATGGAAAAGGAGGAGGTAGGGTGAAGGGGAAAGCCAAAGGGAGATTGCACTGAGTGCTGATGCTCTCCCTTTAGGGCCCTGACTAACCACTGTAGAAACCAAGCACACTTTTAAGGACTCAGCTTTCCAACATCTGGGTAGAATAGGAAAAGATTATTACTCCTGTTTGTGTGAAACAGGAATGGTGAAGCAGAAGACATCTGAATGCCCCTAAGGATGCTGGTCAGAGAAATTAAATTCTAATTATCTACCAGAATCATTACTTAATGGAAATTGTGGGCTTTTGCAAACACCAGCTTTTCTGGAGGTGGAGGAAGGAGAAGGAACACCTTTCACCTGAAAATGAGACAATCCAGAATAAACATTTTCATTCTTTAAAAAAAAAGAAAATAATATAATTTCTCATTTCATACAAAATCATTTTTTGAACAGACTGCTCATAAAAGACAAATGGACCAAACACTGAAAACATTTGACTAAAAACAATCTTTAAAGAAACAAGCAAAAAGAAAGGATAAGTTTGTGACTTCGGACAACATCTTGTGAAACATCACAAGATGTTGCCTAGGCAGGGGAGTTGGATGAGATGATCTCCAGAGGTCCCTTCCAATCCTAAAAATTCTGTGGTTCTGTGATCACCACCAGCATTGGTGAGTTCCCTCACCACAGTGAATGTGTAAAACCTTTGATTATCAAAAATAAGCTGATTCTTATTAAGATGACCTATGTATGAAAGTTTTGATCAAAGAAAGGATTCCCAAATAAATCTCTTCTGTTGTGGGTTAAGAAAAATCTGTGTACAGCACTCAGAGAGAATTTTTAATTAAAGTCTAGGGAAATTCTTCATATGGTCCTTATATTGACATCTGATCTCATAGGCAGTGCTCTGTCAAGAGAACCTGAGATTAAGGGCAAGATAATAAGTCTCAGGTTTATAATCGAATCTGAATTTGTGACTGAGTGCATCAGATTCAGCAGGGATTTATTCTGGCTTTCACCTCTGCACAGTCCTAAGAAAGGCTGGAGGTTTATTTAATGAGTCCAGGATTTTTTTCTCAAGCACAGGAAAGGGGGTGGTAGAAGATGAAAGGAGCCCTGACTACCTCCAACATGCTCTCCTGCTTCTTCTTCCCTCCCCTCCACCCTTTGCTGAGCTCAGCTGGAGAAGGGCAAGGCAGATGACTGCCAATGTTTGCTGCTTAAAATCACCCAGCAACAGAAAGGTACTGTTTTCCAGCACCTACAGAGCTGTGGTATAGCTGTATAGCCGTGAGGAGGGAGCAGTGTTTGGGAACGACTGTCTTCCCCCCCACTTCTTTTGAGGCAGGTGTAAGAATGGCTGCTCTGCTGTGAGAGGGGTGTCAAGGATAACCTGGAAACTGAGCCTAAATATGTACACGTAAAAAAAAAAATCCCTCACAAACAAGTGATGTTAATGCTTGAAAACAATGCATTAAATATATATAGAGAAAACATTTAAATAAGCATTTTACTTCACTGTAAATAGTTATTTTCTGTAAATGAGAGTTATTTTCCACGTGAGAAGAATTTGGTAACTCAGAGTACCCTCAGCACCGGGGTTGAAGACATAACATACCTGCAGCTCCCTTCAGAACAGCTGCCATGGCCTGCAGGCATGTTCAGGTCCTCCAAGATTAGGGATGGCCACTTTGAAGGTGGAGTAGCCTCACCTTGCTGTTCTTGCTAACGCCTCCAGCTCTGCCATCCTTCCCTGAGGGGGTGTAATGACCTTTGAGGTACAATCTGGGCATGTTGCATGGCTACGGTTATTTGCTAATAGTGATCATAAAACAATAAAAAAAAAGAGCCTGCACCACTCTGTTCTTGCACTTTCATGTTGGCCTCTTGACATGCTTTAAAAACAAGAAGGAATGAAGTTTCACAAGAGCCCTGGGAGGTAGGGAACAGACCCTTATACGGGAGCCCTCAACGCTACAAGTCTCCAGCAAGGGAAGGTGTCAGGACAGAGGTTTGTTTCTGGGGAAAGGTGATCGCTGTTTTGGGAAACCTGACAGCTGTGCCGGAGGAAAAGAGTCTGGCGGTTCACAGACATGTGTGGGCAAGCTCCAAACTGACGGGGGGAGAGCTTCCAGTGCCGGGACCCGAAATGCAGCCATCAATCACTGCGGGGCCGTGCGTGCACAGCGAGCACCCGGCGACCAGGGGCGGCACATGATGCAACGGGCACAGGTGTGCAGCAGACACCAGGCAGAGGCATCAGGGCTTTGCATACATAAAGCACCTTCCCTCTGAAGTTCTCAAGGCGATTTGCAAGCATTAATTAATTCTCACAACGCCCAGGGATGGTAGGCAAGGCAGTGTCGCTGGCAAATTAATTTCATAGGTAGTGTCTTTGACATCGCGGGCTCCTGTGCTCGCTGCGCAGGATTCGGCATATTACATTATTTCCCCAGCACACCTGCTGCCCTTCAGCTTTTCTAGGCAGCATCCTGGATGAAATTATTATTATTTCTATTATTATTATTGCTGTTGTTACTATTATTATTAGCGTTATTACTGCAGGACTGGTGCTATGAAGCGGATCCCTACATCCGAAGAGAAAGTCATTGCCCCAGAGAGCTCATAATCCAAACAGGCAAGATCCATATTTGTGCAAGTCCATGCTCGCACTCCAAGAATGCTGGCTGTGAAATACCTCAGTAAAGCTTGTGCTGGGATTGTCAAAGATTGGTCTGT
The DNA here is from genome assembly GCA_035584735.1 of Pseudotriccus pelzelni. NCBI lineage: Eukaryota > Metazoa > Chordata > Aves > Passeriformes > Tyrannidae > Pseudotriccus > Pseudotriccus pelzelni. The sequence continues at coordinate 3,531,596 of JAWMRA010000041.1, forward strand.
TTGCAGGTTTTTTTGCGCAGCTCTGCATTTAATCTATGTTTTGGGCCTGAAGATGTTCCCAACCAAAGATTTCCTGAGTACAGAGAGTGTAGTGCAGCCACCTGAGAGCCCTGTTGACATCAAGCAAATGTGCAGAGACTTTTGTCAATAAACAACAGTGTCATACAAAATTGTCAAAATTAATTTGGATGTGCTTTTCTTTTAAACTTTTAGAGTGAGCTTAAATGGAAAAAGAGTGGAAAATGATGAAGATAAATTCCTCTTAGTAATTGAAACTAGCAGGAAATGGAAATTTATCAGCAAGATCTGGGTAAAATGTACTGGGCTTGGGAACAGGCATATTACTGATTGGATTTTACCAATCCAGAGACTCTGGGCAGTTAATATCATGCCTCAAAGCATTTTTTTTCCCCTTCTTCCCCTCTTTTCTTCCTGTTGGTATTTGCTTTTTTTTTTTCCCCCCCATCCATTCCTAGTCAGGTTATCCCAGCTAGGAGATACAGATTGCTTCCCTCAGCTGGCCTAAGGCATGCATAAAAAAAATGAGCCACTTTCATTCAACAGGATATCTAACCTCCTCATGTGTACTGATACATCAGTGCTTTTTTATGTGTGACATAAATATTTATCTACTGGATAACAGGATGCAAGTGCCATGGTTTGCAGCACTGCAGAGCTGACCTTCAGTTTGTAATTCACGTTTCTTCAGTAATTTATCCTGCAGGTTAACCTTACCCTTCGTCTTTTCTATCTGTGCCCTGAGGAAAAGCAAATAGTTCAATGTCAGTTCCAAGCAATCTGGACTCTGAGTCACATCTCTTCTGAAATTGTTCTGTTCTGTTTATTGGGCCTTGAACTTTAGAGAAGAAAGAGACCTGGTAGCATCATATCTATAGGGGTATTTCATTAATTTTTCATATGATATTCAGAGTTTTGGTTGAGTGCTGATGTTGTCATGGCTTTTCTTTGGACCAGGTCCTTGAATTGGAGAATTGAACTCTAGCCACTTTAATTTTTTCCTGTCATTACAGATGGTCTGTGTAGATCACAAATAACACAGGTGTGAGTATGCTCCCTTGTGGTAAGCCATTTTGTTGTCACATCATTTACTCCATTTTGTTCAAAGTTCATCATGAAATAATTTGTTTTCTAATAAAGATTGTATCAGTCACACTCTGTGATGATCTTTCAGTATGATAAGCATTTTTGGCAGGGCATCCCATCAGCTCGGGTAAGAAGAGGAAGCAGAGATGCTATTTTTTTTTCTCACTAATAACACTGCGTTGAGAATACCCACCAAGCCCTGGAAGATCCAGGTTCAATCCCACTTCTGCTTAAGGGGATTTGAACTTGTCTCTCTACTTCTCTGACTGCTCTAACCGCTGGGATAAAGAATATTCTAGGGCAGGGCATTCTCAGTTCCTCATATTGAAACCATTTCACTTTGCATAGGTTAATTAAATATTCATGGGAACAGGAAGATGGCAAGCCTATGCAAATGACTGTGTATCTTCGTGGTATAGTCTTTCATTTGGGAGCAGAGGCCTGGCTTCTATTATCCACATCAATGAATACTTAAATGAAAAATACAAGAAACATTAGTAGAAGCAGGCACATGAACTGAGGACTTCCCCTTCCAGGTGAATACTCTAACCACTAAACTAGAAATCATTCTCCCCATGACACAGGAAACAGTGAAATATGTTATACAAATAAAACTGATCCAACAAGAGCGCTTCAGACAGGTCTGTCTTGAAACCTTGCACTGTGAATATTCACCCATAACTTGAGACTTGGGTTCAAGTTCCTTGAGAAGAAAGTATGAGCTTTAATTACCAAGGTGTGTACAGTCCATCCCTGGTTTAAAAAAAGGGCATTGCCACTATTTCTTGCTCTTGCTTGCCTGCTTAATTTTTTATGCCTTTTTCAGTGATCAAAGGGTGGTTGTGTTGATGAACGGTGTATTTGTTTTGTACAGTGTTTGTTCTGCACCACATTTGAATGTTGCCCTTTTTGGCTGAGTCAGATGGATGGCTTGTTGCCTTCTGCACATGCTTCAGAATAGAGGCTTTCCCACCACTGACAGGTTGTGCTGCTGAAGGGAAACTTTTTGTTGCTGACTTCATTGTATGGGGTCTTTGACAGGGAGGAAGAGGCAGGTAAGACATACTATTGATCGTATATCTTTATGGCCTCTAAACTTGATGTGCCTGTGTCTTGCACCCACCAGAGAAGAGCAGGTACATAATGATGTAGTTGTCTCATTGTGTGACCACCTACGTGTGGACTCACCTCTTGCCTTTTTGGTCACTGGCCTTTGCACCAACTTCCAAGTAAACTCCCTCATGATCAATCCTAGTGAGACTGATTGGGCAGATGACTTTGGGAAAATCCACTCGCTGGACCTTGCAGAGGAAATAGGAAGAGGAACATTTAGTATGGGTTTATTGGGTTTACGTGTCTAGGTTTTAACAGCAGAGGGTCTGCAGAGGTGGTTTCCATGACACCAGAAGCTGCATCCATTTTGGGCAGAGCCAGTGCGAGCTGGCTCCAGGACAGATCCATCACTGGCCAAGGCTGAGCCAGTCGGTGACACTGGTAGCAATAACACATTGAAGAAAGGGTAAGAAGTGCTACACAGAAGCTGGGAGACAAAGAAAACCCTGGAGACACTCAGGTGAGTGAAGGAGGAGGGGGAAGACGTGCTCCAGGTGCTGGAGCAGAGTTTCCCCTGCGGTCCATGGAGAAGACCATGGTGGGGCAGGCTGTCCCCTTGCAGCTCATGGAGGTCCACAGTGGAGCAGAGATCCACATTTACAGCTGGAGGTGGATGTGCCTGGAAGGAAACCGCAGCCTGTGGAGAATCCGTGTTGGAGCAGACTCCTGGCAGGAACTGCAGACCATAGAGAGGAGTCCATGCAGGAGCAGGTTTTCTGGCTGGACTGGTGCACCTTTAGGGAGCCGTGATGGAATACTTTGAGAAGAACTGCAGTTCATGAGAAGGACTCACACTGGAGAACTTAGTGCAGGATAGTATCTCGTGGAAGGGACACCACACTGGGTTAGTGGAAGAATGTGAGGAGGAAGGAGCAATAGGGATGAAGAGCTGTGAACTGATCACAGCCCCAGTTACCCATCTACCTGGGACACTTTGAAGAAGAAGGGGGGAAGGTGTTTTTAATTTTGTTCTCATTACTCATTATCCTACTCTGATTAATTGGCAATAAGTTAATTTCCTTAAGTCAAGCCTGTTTCAGCTATGACTGTAAGTGATGTCCCTGTCCTTATCTTGACCCATAAGCTTTTAATCATATTTTCTTACCCTGTCCTGTTGAGAAAGGAGAGTGATAGAGCAGCTTGGTGGGCACCTGGCAGCCAGCCAAGGCCAGCCAAACCACAATGAGTTTTGTTTCATCTCGCTTTAAGTATCTATAAGAGTTGGTATCACCTGAGCTAATCTGGGCTTCACTGTCAGTCAGCAGAGAGAGACAAGATTTTCTAGGAGGCAGTTCATCTCATCCTAATGAAGACATAATTACAAAGCAGATGAAACTTCTCTTTTAAACTCTTGTTGCTCTGTTGGGTGTTGAGGAAGCCTGGAGTGTCTAACTCAGATGTAGGGTATCTACATCACAGCTGTCAAGAGTTCAGTAAGATGGCTCCTTCTCCTGCATTTTACTATTTCATCAAGATTTACTTGTGGTCTGTGGTTCTGATTGCCCTGAAGACTTGAGGTGGTTCTGCACACACCCAGTGGCAGAAGAGCTTTGCAAAGGGAAAATACCGGCTGAGTTCGTAAGGACACATTTCAGAGCAGCGCTGAGAGTCCCTGGCAGCAAAGAGCAGCACTGTGTGGGGACACTACCCCACATGCAGAGGCAGCCCTGATTCTTCAGCCAGGTGCTGGAGTCATGCTAAAAGCCCTCAGAAAAGCTGATTAGCTCAAGTGCAGAATGACACTGATACAACCATACTTCAGAGTGAGCCTGTTGAGGTCTCTATCCTTCCCTTCCCTCATTTACTGCACAGATACCAGCGGCTTTAGGACACCTGGACCTCACTAACAGATGAATTTCAAAGGCACCCAGGACATGAACCTCATTTCTAAAAGCAGCAGTTATTTTCTTGCATCCCTGTACAGCTTTAGGGCTGAGTTGTTGCAGAAACATATCAGTGTTCAAGAAGACACAAATTAAAAGGAGACAAGTGTCTTGACCATCTTTGCATCTTTATACAATTCTTATTCTCCATTGTAATTAAGATCAGATTTATTTAATGAAAATAAAACACTCTCACATCTGGTTTTAATCCCTATATTTTTCCTCAATCACTAGACCATACTTTTGCATCTTCATAAAACCTTGAAGCATCAGGATGAACCCAAGCACGCTGATAATGCTGTTTCATCTGGCAACTTGGAGGTGCTTCTCAAAGGCACGATGCATCATTTCAGATGTTGCAAAGCTGAGTCACTGACACTGATGTGACTAATTTAACGATGTGCTTTGATTCCATAATATGTCTCTGTAAAGTTTGACATGTTTGATGCATTTATTTCAGCATTCCAGTATACTTTCTGTTCCCACAGTGAATCTACTCACTGGGAAGGGAAATTGTCTGTGGGAAAAAACCCCAACCCAACCCTTGGAAAAAACTGGATAATTTTCCTTTAAATTTGCCTATGGACCAAATTTTGCCCTCATCAATGGGATGCAACTTCCATTGACTATGCTATTTGTATATCCAAAGGCAAAATTTGTTCCTATCTATCAATCTACCTACTATTTTATCTACTATCTGACTGCTTAACTCTATTAATTAGTTAATGTTTGTAAAACACTCAAAAGAGGTAAAGCCCTATAGAAATGCTAAGTATTATAATTATTGTTATCTGACTGCTGTATCTCTTTACCTATCTAGCTATCTACCTTCTCTATCTATTATAATAACAATAATACTTAACACTTATATAGTGTTCTTAATCTTCAAAGTACTTTACAAACATTAACTAATTAATCTAATCTAGTCATCTTGCAAACAACTCCTTTAACAAACCAGAGGTTGTTTCTGTAAAATAAAATTCTTTGCAAAATAGAGGAATTGTACTTTGGGGGGGTTATTTTGTTCAGGTTTGACTATGATAAGGTAATAAATATGTATAAAAGCAAAACAGGAAGAAGATGGAGGAGAAAGGCTCCATCACTAGGTAACATACAGCTTACAACATGTTGGAAGCAGCTACAGACCATGAAGATGTCTCCTGGCCAGCTTATCCCTGAGTTATGTGCTGTCTTTGTTTTATTATAGAGACTTCTTGATATAAATGTGAATTCTTTCCTTGTTTTTTATATAAAGAGCCATAAAATGTTTCTACGAGTTTCCTTTTTCCAGTTTGTTCTCTAACCAGAAGCAAGGCCAAGGTTGTCAAATGGAACAGCTCTAGTTGTGCTCTTGAGTTCCACATCTGCAAAGATATTTAGGCACCTTTTTTTGTGCTTACAGGAACTGTGGTGATGGTGACTCAGAATTTTCAAAGTGTACAGAAGGTGCAGTGGGGACAAGGGGCCCAAAAACACTGAGAGGAAGATACCAGCTTCCTTTGGAAACAAATGCATCCCTAAATACCTCTATGGACCTTCATCAAGACTCACCTTGGCACTGAGTAAAGGCAGTGCTTGGTGTGTATTTTCACAGCATCCTGGAGGTGTAAGGTAAGATCAAAAAGCACGTGCAGGCTTTTTTTTTTGGAGACATACAAGTTACTTTTGTGCTTCTAAACAAATGAAGGTCACACACTCAGATCAAGAACTGCTTGACAATTGTCACCTGAGTGGTGACAACTGCCTGGCTTGATTTTAGAATGTATTCTTCAAGAACAATCTTCTACAGAGAGGGGCAAGGGACCTCTCCTGTGCCATTTGGTATCGGGGCTACAAGTCAGTCCTGGCTTTTTTACACCTGAGACATGAAGTACAGCCATAATGAAAGCCTATCCAGGCCTTATGTGGTTTACAACAGCACTAGAGAGCAGAAAATTAAGCAAAATAAAACAGAAAAAAGATTATGTTTTCCACTTGTTGGAAGAGTAGGCTTTTTCTTTTTTTTTTTTTTGAAAATACTCCTGTTTTTTGTGTCTTCTTTTTCTTCTTTTTTTTTCCTTTCTCTTTTTCTTTTTCTTTCTCTTTTTCTTTCCCTTTCTTTCTCTTTTTCTTTTTCTTTTTCTTTTTCTTTTTCTTTCTCTTTTTCTTTTTCTTTTTCTTTTTCTTTTTCTTTTTCTTTTTCTTTTTCTTTTTCTTTTTCTTTTTCTTTTT
>JAWMRA010000041.1:3538006-3575387 GCA_035584735.1 Pseudotriccus pelzelni
CTTTTTCTTTTTCTTTTTCTTTTTCTTTCTTTTTCTTCTTCTTTCTCTTTCTCTTTCATCTTCTCCTTCTTCTCCCTCTTTCTCTTTCTTCTTCTCCTTCTTCTCCCTCTTCTCCTCCTTCTCCTTCGTCTTCTATTTTTCTATCTGTCCTATTTATTTATCTACATCAGCAAATTGTACAGGGGGAATTTTGACAAGAGCTAACCAAAAATTGAGTTAAGATTCTGTCTTTATTTGTTCTTTAAAAAAAATTAAAAAAAAAATTGTTTGGCAATTTCCCAACAACTCTTCCTCTGGCATCCTGGTTAACATAGACCATACCTCACCAAAATAACAAATCAACAATCTTTTACATTCCTTTCTCAGGCTCTCTTATAGTCCTGGATGCACTTTGACAGGTACCAGCTTGAAGTACCAATGTGCCCCTGTTACCACGGCAAGAGATTTTGGAAGTACAGCCACCTTTTCTGGAACATCCTGGATGGAGCTGTCGTTCTGCAATAAGTACATTCTTAAATGAAAAATGAAACAAAACAAGACAGAAAAGTGTCATTAAAGGCAGCGGCACAGGGCTGAGTTCAGATTGCACATCATTCATTCTGTCGTCAGGCACAGAATGGCATATTGACTTGGAGCAATTACAGGCAAATCAGGCTTCCAATACAATCAATGCAATAAGCAGCTGTGCTGTTTGTGTTACAAATTCACAGGAGATGATCTGAATGTGGTTCTTGTCAGTCAGGCATGGCAGCCAGCTAGGCTGAAATCCAGGTGGTACGGGCTCAGCCACACACTCCCCGAGTAACCTTGTACACAAGACCTAATCTAACCCCGACCTTCACATCTTATTTTCTCCCTAGCTATGTGCTGCACGAATACAGTGCTTTGATGGTCTTAAATGTTATACCCAGCAGGGCTTGAAAATGAAAGTGCGTAGTTAAAGCTATGGATGCAAATGAGAAACATGTACGCAGTTAGCATCTACTAATAAGGGCTGCACTGAGGTGCAAGGTATATAGAAACCTATTATTAGGGGCTGACGTTGAAAAAAAAGCTGGGTCAAGACTCTGGGAAACTTTGGCTAGAAAGGGTGAAGGTACCACTGAGTGCTTGTAAAAAAATTAAAGACTCCTGTAACACACTTGCAGAGGTGACACATCTCAAAAGTGGACACGTGAAGCTGACACAGAAGGGCTTTGGATCCACTTTAGAGAAGCAGTTAAGGAATTACAATTTCTTTGATTTTGGATAGGTTCCATGGGGCTCCCCGTTGTCACTTTCACCCCTGCATTCACTGCAAAGTGTCTTAACAGTGTCTTAACAAATATAACTGTGGCTCCTCTTCCTCCCACCTTCTCCTCCTCTCTCAGCCCCAGAAAGGTTCTTGATATGCTTCTTTGGGAAGGGGAAAAAAACACCCCAACCTTTGTCTGAGCCAACAAAACCCAACGTGCAGAAACCCAAATCTCCTGGTTTGTTTGAATTCAAGGCACTTTGCAGAGCAACTGTTACTTACACACTCGGTGATGCAGAGGAAGGCAGAACATGTTTTTAATTGCAAAGCCAAATGGTTATGCATGGGTCCTGTCATGCTTGTGAGAACTTGTTCATCCTCAGCCCTTCCTCTCCTCCCCGCTGTGACAGCCTTGCCAAAACCCTGTTTGCGAGTGGTCACGGGGAAAACATGAAGCCTCGCAGGGATTTGGGGAGTAGACGGCAATCTGTCAGAGGTGTCACCAGAACTGGATATATCTGCTGATCTGTTACCACTTGCTAATTACGGATTCGGCAGCTAATTGTCATAAATCTTGGTAAGAGATGTGGAATGAGACGGAGCTGTAAAAGCAGCGTGGCCTGGGTAGGTTTGCACTCAGCAGGAGCAATCATCCCCGTGCCAGGGCTCTGCTGCTGTGTGATACCTCGGTGAATACCTGTATTGTTACAAGTGCCAATCTGCTCCCAACAGCATTTCTGACATTCCTTAGCAGGAATAGTGAGCATCCAGGACTGTAATATGCTGGGTTGTTGAAGGCTTTTCTTTAATAAAACCTAGTGATGCTGGCAGTCACAGCCAAACAGATGTTTTACAGGATGAAACCTTGCACCCTTCGTCAGGCTGAATTTTTGGTCCACCCTTCAGACAGCAAAGCAAAACTGCTAAGCAGGATTGAGATCTCATACCTTGACCACACAAACCCACAAACTGGGCAATATCTGAGTGGAGATCCAGACTGCTGCTAAAGATGGTCTTGAGGGTTAACACTCTTCACATATGATTCAGTCAGTCAAGAGTTTGAACTTGGAAAGAAAGAGATTTAGCAATTTTCATGCAGCTTTAGATATCCTTTCCAAACTTTCAGTCATGTCTGGTTACCTGCCACCTTACACCAGCTGATTTCAAGCTTTCTATGTATCTTAAAAGCTTCAGTTCAGGGTGGAAAGGGTAAAGCCAAGCCTTCGAAATCTCACAGGCATCTAATTTACTTAAATGTTGAGCACCTTCTCAGGAAATTGAGTCCCTTCAGGGTATCTGCAGTTGAACATCCAGAAATAACTACTTGAAAGTTTCTCTGGGTTTAAGGATCACAGGCTCTGTATTCATGTGAACCAGGGTTCAGGTAAAAGATCAGAACTAAATTTCTGTTATTGATGACTGGCTTGTCATTTGGAGAGAGGCTGCATGCAGAATAAATGTCTCTTAACAAGTAACTCTTGGTTTTCAGAAATTTTGTTCTGCTTTTTGTTTCCTAGTCCTTTTCCTGTTTTCCACCAATTTCTGAAAGGCTTTCATCAGGTCCAAGTTTTTATCTAGACCAAGATTGCCAACTGCTTTTGGAAATAAAAACTAATATCTGTCACATATTCCACTGAAATCTGCCAAATTTTCCAGGTAGAAAGACACAACAATCTATTTTAAGACTGGTTTTCACTAAAGCTGGCTGAAAGCTCCACACTGGAATGTTTGTTTATTTTCCCAGATGAAAAAGCTGATTCATAGTAATTCAAACATTTTTGCTGAGATGGATCAGTTTTGATTCAGGTGTGACAAACCCCAAGCAGAGTACAATTAACCTCTAATGACTGGATTTCCGCTGGGAACTAGACTTGCAAGAAGTTGTGGCCTTGGTGGGAACCATCTCCTTTGGGCCCGTCAGCACATTGGGGCAGTTGTTGCTGGGAGGGAATGAGGAACCTGAAAATGTTTAAACATTTCATGTTTAAAAGTTGTGGTGTTTCCTGCTGGGTGGAAAAGGAGACAGAAAGAGGCCAGAAACACCATTACTCACTTCTTCCCTGAGCTTCCATGTCCGTCCAGCTAGCTGTCTAAAAGTCAGGATCAGTTGCTTTGTTAGGATAGAATAAAAATGGGGTGGGGAGGGTGGTGTTTATTCTGAATGAAAAAGAAATGTAACATAAAAATATTGAAACCTTCTCAACAGAGAATGAATCCCCTTTACAAAATATGCACATCAACCCATGGCCATGAAAGTTCACTAACTGTTTAGTTAAAAAAGGGTTAATCGCACTATGGGAAGTGTAAAATTACTTCTTGGGGATGAGGGGGGGAAATTTGTTCTGTATATTATTAAACCTACATAAGTGAAAGTCTTTCTGCCTAAATTCTGCAACCCACATTTTTATTTCTGAGGGCAAAACATTTTGTATACCAAAAGCAAGAAGGCAGAGATGCATGTCAACAGACACCAAACAAACAAGCAAATGAACATAAAAATTAGCCTCCCACAAATCCAAACCTACAAAAAAAAAGGTGACTGAAAAAAATTGGTTGCAAAACATCTGTTTTGAAATCTCTGCCACTGTGATTTTTGGGAAGAACCTTGAAAATGACCTGAAATACCTTCTTTGCTTTAGAGTGAGATAATTTTTAGTTCTAATTTCACCAAACACACCTCATAGGAAATATTTTGAACTTGACATAAGGCAAGTCAACTATCCTCAACCATACGTTCCCTTGATTTTTGGTAATGCACGCAGTTCCTGCCAGCCCTGGAATATCAGCCTCACCAACTGGATTGATGCAAAATGTCTAATGGACTGGATCACCAGTGGTTTTCCACAATGGAATGACCAATGTGTAAAAGAGTTATAGGTAGTTTCAAAATCTGGACTCACGGCTAGGCTTCACGAATGAAGATTTGGGAGAATCTGGACTAAACTACCAGAAAAATTGCTTTTATTGGGGTATTAATCCTCCATTTAGTGCTCAACTCCTTCCTGAGTTAGGAAAAGACCAGGAGACACACTGTGGCCTGAAGAACTTAAATCTCTTGCTTTATTCTCCCTGTTGCTCCGGGGAGGACAAGTAAAGAGAACAAAACCATTCCCTGATGCAGGTGGTTTCCTTCCAGCACTGTCATGTCCCTTCTCCTGCTGGAGACGCTTCCTAAATGTGAGTGTGCTTTGTGTGACAGCCCGTGCAGGTGGCTGCACACTCCTGTAAATCACATCACCTACTTGCTGACATGCTCTGGTCCCTCTGGAGTTGGCTGGGTCCCAGCTTCGCTCCAACAAACAGGCACCTGTCCCAGGGACCAGAGCTGGGTCTTGTAGCTTCCATCTCTGGCAGTCCTTTTCCTTTCTTCTGCCTGGATCCAAACTCAGCCCCTGTCACTGATGACAAATGCAGCAGCCAGGGTGAGACTGGAGTTTAACTTAATGATGATTTAACACTTTGCAGACTGCTGTCCTGAGTGATTATACATTATTTGCATTTGTTTGGCTGGAAATATGGAAAATTAATTAGTAACAGAAGGGTATAACTTTGCCAGCCATTAACTGAATTATAAGTGTTTTCTTTGTCTGGTAATATCTTACCTTGTCCTTGTGCCAAAAACATCTCATAACTTGGTATTATATTCTCTGAAGACAACCTTTTCAATGACTTTATGAGTGAAACACTGTAATACCAGTAGAGGATTTTTTTTCTTCTTCTTTCATTTTTTGTGTTGATGAAAGGGGACACAGCTACTTTTCTGAAGGTCATGTGTTTGGAACCAATAGCTTTTTTTTAATTCAGTTTTTCTCTTTAATTGCTGAGGGGAAAAAAAAACCCAGCTAACAATGAAAAAAAAATTGAGAAAACAAGAAAGGGAAAACATTTTCTAAGTCTAAGTGCTGTCGTTTACTTATTTTCTGATGCAAAGCAAGTTGCTGTGGGGAAGAAGAGAGAACCAGATTTGTCATCTGCCTCCAGCCTGTATTTTATAGTGATCAGTATTACAAGTGAGACGTCTTCCATCTGTGTATTTGCTCTAGTACAAACACCAATGTAGCCTGATATGTGTTGCAGTAAAATAAACCAAAATAAAGTGAAAGACTAAATTAAAAAGAGCAAACACTCATCTGTTGCCCCGGGAGTGCTTTTAGATGGCTGTTGTAAAATAGATGACTCCTAATTTGCCTGATGTCCACTAGTCAACATCGCTGCAATCACATACTGTTTCCTCCATTTGGGCCTTAAAGCTTTGTCCAGGCTTTTCCCTTCCTTCATTTCTGGGGGTCTGTAAACCCAGCCTGCTCTGGGTGGCAGGTTAGGATGCTGAGGGTGTCTCCTGTTGACTCCCCTGTTCCTCTGGAGCAGTTATTTTCCGACTGCTGGATGTTCAGCTACTCACGCTTTTGGCCATAATTATAAAATACAACTCATGGGAACCGGAGGTGGATTTTCATCATGACAAACATGGGCCAGGCAGAGCATTTGCTGCCTAATGGATGTGCTGTCAGTTGTCTCATATAACTAGGGAATGTCCTGGGAGGATGTCCGGAATGTTTCTTGTTCCCCTTGTGTGTGGTGGCACACGACATTCATCGGGCTCTCTGCTGCAAATCACCCACGAGTATGTGCCTGCTTTCAAAATTAATCAGTCTTGACTTGGTAGCACTTTCATGTGCATAAACTTTCTTTCCCCCACCCCCTTTCTCTTCCTTGTGCTGAGACAAGCTTACAAGTGGATGCTACAAGTGGAGGTGCTGTCTAGACACGCAAAGCATCTCAGCTGTGTCTGTGAGCATGAGACTTGCCATGCACACAGGGCTCTTGGCAAGCTCATCTCCCACTCTCTTGGCCAAGTCTTCCAGCCACAAAAGCCACGTCGAGTCAGCTGGATGTGTTTTCAAATGTCAATGCTTGGGCTGATTAGCAAATGCAAGAAATGATCCTGGCTGTGGCAAGACCCAAAATTTTCTAAGAGAGAAGTTGCAAAGGGTTTAAGCAAGTTGGTCTGTGTAGACTTTGATGAGTTTTCATTCCTTGCAACGCAAAGTGATCCAAATTCCTTGTTGCTAAGGAGTCTTTATGGCCTCCATTCATGGTCCACAGAAGAGCTGTTTGGAGGGGATGCCTGGAGGTCAGCAGTCCAACCTCCGTCCTGAAGAAGACCCATTCCCAATACCAAAGTAGGCCAACCATGGACTTATCTAGATGATCTTGAAAACCCCTACAGATGGAGATTTTACAGCTTCACTGGGCTATAACCTGCTGGTCACAACTCCTCCTAACGTAACCCAACAAAAGGCATATTCATTGCTGTCTGACATTGTTATTTAACATTTGGTATCCAGTTTGGAGCTGTTATTCAGCCTGTCTTCTTCCTCTGCTGGTTCACAGGGTCATTCCACCCCAGGTACAGAAATTTATATTGTATTTTCATGAGGTCTCTGCTGCCCTGGTTTTTAAGTTTCTAAAAACCTGCCTGGCTTGAAGTTCTACTGTTCAGATTATCAGTTAGTTGTAATATACTTGTTACCAGCTGCTAAATGGACGCTGAGCCACATGTGACAACCAGTTGAACTCAGTATCGGGTCAATTTTCAACTTTTCTAGCAGTTTATTCTTTCTTCCACTTCCTAATCATAATGCTGTGGGTGACAAAATCTTTACACATTAAAGATATGTAGTATCTACTACTCTTCCCTTGTCCTTGCAGCCAGTCATTTAATTACAGAAAGCGATTAGGTTGGTTAACAATAATTTGCCTTAGACAAATCTTTGTAGACTGTCCATGATTGTTTCTTGTCTTTCAGTAGGTTGGAAATGAACACCAAAAGGATATGCTTCCAAATTTTTCCAGGGCCTGAGGTGAGACTGACCAATGTATAGTTTCCTAGTTTTTCCATTATTAAATTTAGTCATTATATTAACATTTTCCATCCTTGAGGATTTGCTGTCCCAAATTGCCATGATAGACAGTGACCTTGCAATCACATCAGCCAGCATTTGCAGCATCTTCAGGTGAATCCTATCTGATTCTAGTGCTTGAACACATCCACTTAATTTGAGTTTTCCCTCATTTCTTGCTCTCTCACTATCCCAAAACCTTCCCAAACCACATTGGTGGGAGTCAGATGTCTGAGACAAGTCAAGACTGAGGCTAAAAAATCATGAAGTTTTCCATTCCTTTCCATACCATCCATACTTCTAAGTTGTGTCCCACACTAATGAATAAATGCACATTTCATCTGATTTTCCAGTTGCAAACTCACGGAATCACTTCTTGTTTCCTTTCATGCTCTTAGATTATTTCAGCTCCAGCTGAGCTTTGGCCTCCCTGACACTATCCAGGCTCAGAAGTATTAACTACATCAAGGAAGAACATATGAAGACACAGGATTTCCTGAGACCTTTGCCTGTGGACCAGCAAGTGTGCTCTTGCAGCTCATGCTGAAGACGCAGAAAGACCCACCAAGGTCTTAGAGCTTCACACCGAAGTTTTTCAAGAGGTTTGTTTTATGGTTGACGTGTGAAGCCATACAGTTCCTTCCCCCTCTGCGTGTTCTGTGTGTTGGGAAGCCACCTCCTCTCGGTATGGCACTCGCAGAAAATGTCTGTCTGGTTGAGGGGGAAGTGGGCTTGCCAACCTTCTTTTGTGCAAGGCTCAAAGGAAAAGGGGTGGCTTGCAGTCAGCAGCAAAACGAGAGGAGGCTCTCTCCTCTCTTCAAAGGGCTTCCTCTTCCCCTTCTCTTCTCTATTGTGAATTCTTTAAAGAGACCACCCTTCCCTTCTGCAGAGTGAAAACATCAAAGGCAATGGTGTGGTGGGGTATTTCCTTGTGAACACTGACTTACCTTACAAAGGTGAGGAGTTCACAAGAGAGAACCTCTTGTGAAGCGTGTTCTGGCTGCCTGGCTTTGAATGCTGAGCTCGCTGGGAAAAGATTTTTACATCTTCAGGCAAGCAGCTTTACTGCAAAGCCAAATCTCTTCCTCTCTCTCCCATTTTCTACTTATCCAGTATTTTATTATTTTATTTTGTTTTATTATTTAATTTAATTTTATTTATTTTATTTTTTTATTGCCCTGAAATTTTTATAATTATCTTTTAATTTATTTCATTTAATATTTAATTTAATTTAATATTTATTTATTCTGTTTTGGGCAATGCTAAGACATTTGAGGCCTTGAGGGAGTGAGGTGAGTTTTCATTTTTGTGTGAGGTAGTCACAGGTAGTTGCAAAAAATGCAACTGAAAAATAAGATTTCTCACAAAAATTTCATTATAAGAGGTTCAGCTGCCTGTTTATTATTCTCATTTACACATGAGAAAGAGAATCTGTCCCATCCCAGGATATGGAGAAGAGATAAATTTATTCATGCTCACTGCAGCATAAACATTTGATTGTTTTACTGGCTGATAAGCTGAGCAGGAACAGTCACCAATCAACCAGTTGTATCAAATTTTTCTGCAGTGAGTTGGAGTTTAAGTTTAATGTCACCAGAATAGCTCCAAAAGACTCGATTTCCTCCTGGTTTAGGGCAAAATTGGTGACACTGAAGAGAAAACTAAGCTGTAGGATTCTCTTTTTTTTTCTTTTTTGTGTGTTTTTATATTTCAAGGTAGAGCTGTTATCCCCAAGATCAGTGGCTAAAATCTGTTTGTAGTCAAGGACAAGGCAGAAAAACACTTCATCCCGTCACTCCACATCTTTTAACTCTTGTTCTATGGTGTAAGAAATATATAAATATGTATATAATAAGATAAAAATATATAAAAATATATTACATAAATATAAAAGTAAGTTTTTTATTTACTGTAAAGACAAGCAATGAATAAAAGCTCCTTTTACCCATGGAACTCTTGGGGATGTGTCTC
This sequence comes from Pseudotriccus pelzelni, assembly GCA_035584735.1. Lineage (NCBI taxonomy): Eukaryota > Metazoa > Chordata > Aves > Passeriformes > Tyrannidae > Pseudotriccus > Pseudotriccus pelzelni. The sequence continues at coordinate 3,547,115 of JAWMRA010000041.1, forward strand.
CATGGCTTACCTTGGAGCAAATACACTGGTTCTTATGTCCCATCATCTGCCCCATGGTTTTTTTGACTTTTGCTGTCCTGCTGCAAGATCCTGCAAGGATCATTCATTTCCTGAAGCCCCAGCACTGCAGCAGATGGAAGGCAACCTCAGACTGATTTTTACAGTAGCAAAGTTTTGAAGAAGGGAAGATGAGGGTGGAAACCACTGGGAACTGCTAATCACTGGAAACTGAGATTTACCAAAATTGCCCAGGATTTCAGCTCAAGTTTATTATCCCAGAGAGCCAAGTGGGGATGTCAGCCTCAATGCCATGTGTCCCCAAGTGTCAGTACTAAAGTAACATTTGGAATTCTGGTATCTAGGTCTAAAACAAAACAAAACAAAAAAATGGTTTCCCACTTCACACACCCCTATCCCCCCTACAAATCACAAAATCATTCTTATTGACATGCCAGTGTTTGGTCAAATGTTGGACTCAGTGATCTTGGAGGATTTTTCTGACTTAATTATTCGATAACGCTATGATTCTAAATGTGATCTCCATCCAAGATGCCTCAGAGCCTGGAGATTTGTTTCAAGCTGAATCCCAGCTGTGACTCACAGTCTCATAGCAGAGTGCATGGAAATGTGTGGATCACACTGGAAGGCAGTTGTGCAACAGCAGAGGTGGGGAGAAGCTAAGAACAAATCCTCTCTGTTCAGGTGGCAGGCATGAGCCTTGTCAGCCCAGCAGTGCAAAGAGCAGAGGAAGTCCTTAATCAGGAGCTAAATGCAAAGGATCTGATTTTAACCCACGTGGTGGAGATTGGCCAGAGCATGTGAGTGTTTCTGAAGTCAGAGGTGCTGAATGGAGGAGCAGGTTTCTGCCCTTGTCAGCACTTTGGTCTGTGTGTGGTTTCCCCATTGCCGTTAGCTCCAGGCACTTTGGAAATTGTATTCCTCCTGCAAGGCAGAGTGGGAAGAGCTGACAAGGTGGGTTAAAATATTGAGTAATGAGGATAATTAATCAAGGGTCTTCTGCAGAATTTCTATTTGCTGGTGGTTTGGGGTTTTTTTTTTTTTTTTAAGTTTTTTTTCCTCTCAGGGCAATGAGCAACCTCCAGCGCGCCTCTGGCTGCGGTGCGGCTGCTCACAGGTTTTCAGGTCAGAGTACTTGACCTCAAGACTGCTGTCTCTTCGGGTTGGATCGCTTCAGATTGAGAGGTTTATTAACTGGGAGGCAATCTGAAGGTTGCCTTGTGCTGATATTATTGCCAATAAGAGGTGGGAGATGCTCCCTGACCCAACAGATGTTTAGACTAGGAGGATGAGTAGCAGGGGCTGAGAAGTAAAGGTTATACCTTTTAGTACCAAACACCCCCTGAGTCTAAATAGAGCAAACTCAAGGCTTTGCAGGAAAAAGGGCAAAAAATATTTTTGTGGCCACTCAGCAATGAGCCATCCTAAAGCCATCCAGCTGAGCCTGATCCAGTTCTCACCAGTGGCTTCATCCTGTACCTGCTGCAAGATGCTGAGCTGTTCTTGTATGTTTGAGGGGCTGCAGACAGTGTCTGCTTCCCTGGCACACAAGAACTAAGCACGCAGCAGCTGCACACTTTTAGCCTTAAAGGTGAATTATAGAGTGACAGTGTTTTGGGTTGGAAGGGACCTGAAAGATCATCTAATCCCACCCTCCAGCCATAGCAGGGACACCTTCCATTAGAGCAGGGAGAAACCATCAAAATGGAACAGACAAATAAAACACTTTGGGGAGCAGAACATGGCCTCCCTCCTCCCCTGCCGTTGTTCAGTAACTTGAGGTTACATTTTGGGCTGGTCTTCAGGAAATGCAACTAACCCTGGTAGGAAAAACAGTGAAGTGTAGCTGCAAGATAAATACATTATTCAAGGACCCACCACTCCTTTAGGCATTTTACCCCGTGGGGCTGAAAACACTTGAACAAATCTCATGTCACTTGCATATGATATTACTGCTTTTCCCAAAACACATCTTTTCCTTCCTCGGAGAAAACAATTTTAATTAATTCTCTGAACAACATTTCTGCCAAGTCTAACTGGTCGAGTGTATTCATCAAATTCCAGCAGCACTCAGCCTGTGTCTTATGAAACTTGTCATGACCGATTTTCATCCTTTTTGCACTGCTTGTAAAGAGATGAATTCAAAGGCATTCCTTCTCATGCAGGTCCAGATTGAAGCATATGTTTAACATAAAAACCGTAGTCATGTATTTTGCTGAACTGGGACCTTGTATAGGACAGATGAATTGAGCCCTTTTCGTCATTCTGTTTTTGAGTAAACATTTCTGCAGTGTAACATTAATTATGGATTCTCCACCTTGATTCAGTATCACATTTGGGCTGCTATTCCCTGTTAAATCATCTTCCTTGACATGCGAAATTCAGGCTGCCTTTGTTAGATTAAAGCCTTTTTATCTGACCTGCCTTTAAGCTTCATCTACTTAGTCATATCACTGGGTAGGTAACAGAAAATTGCCAATATGTCACCCAGTGGGTAAATCAATTCATGAAAGGAGGCCTAGTGCTTTTAGATTGACTGCAGAATGGCTCTTTTCTTTTTTTCCAAGCATATCTTCCTCAGCACACCTGGGTATTCCTCCTGAGGGCTCAGGAAAAAAGTTTGAATTGCCTTGTTCTTTATTAGCTACATCCCGTCTCCTTTATATTACAGGTGAGCGTGATTTGCTCCACAGTGTGGTGTATTCCTGAGAGAGGCACTGAAAGGAAAAGGGCAAATTATCCTCCCAGTGGTGTGAGAAGCAGGAAAGGAGCTGGCAAGGAAAATTATCACTGGTAACAATCTGGGACATTTTCTGCACATGTTTGGGAGGTGACACCCTCCCGAGTGGGGTGAGGCACAGGTGACCCTCTGTCAGAGAAATAAGACCAACAGGCTTGCCAAATGGCAAGTTTTCAGGAAAAAAAGCTCTTATTTTCAGAAAGCCCCCCAAATAAACCATCAACATCTCAACAGAGATGTGAACCAGGCAGTGAAGTGTCAGAGAAAATATCTGTCCTTTGCAAAGGGTACCGAACCTCTAAGGGCTCCCTGGAAAAAGACTCTAGGGAATGGGGTGGAGATAGGATGTTATCCTTGGCCAACAACAGGTTTTGCATGAGTATTTGGGGAAACTGAGGCAAGAAAGTGCATCTGATGTCGGACTGTTTTAAGCTGGGTACATCATTTACGCCTTACAAAGGAGAGTGATTGTTTGAATCACAGAATAACAGGATGGTTTAGGTTGGAAGGAACCTTAAATATCATCTCATTCTAGCCCCTTGCCATGGGCAGGGACATCTTCCAGGTTGCTCAGTGCCCCATCTAACATGGCTCTGAACACTTGCAAGGATGGGGAATCCACACTTTCTGGGAGCAATTTGTGCCAGGGTCTCACCACCTATACAGGGAAGAATTTCCTTTCTAATATCTAATATAACCTGCCCTCTGTCAGTTTAAAGCAGCTGAGACTCTGTTTGGCGACTCCTGCATGTGAAAGCTGTTGCAATTGCTGATCTCAAGTCCCCTGAGCAAGGAGCTGTCAAAGGCTGGTGTTCTGGGAAGACTTGGCTTCATATTCTCGAGATGACACCAGTCACAGGGCGACTGAACTGGGGGGTTTTGGTTCTCACCAGCAGGGCTGCAAACTGCAAACTCGTGGTTCTTAGAACAGGAGGCGTCAATCCAAGGGAGTCTAAAGTGCAAGAGGCAGCACAAATCCTCCTGGAGAGTTTTACCGTAGAGAGGGAGCTTTACCAGAACCACACACATATACTTTAAGCGATGTAATAGGTAGAAGGAAAAAGAAAAGGTAAGACTTGTGATTTCCTTGGTCTCTGCAGTCTGCCACAATACAGTCTATGAAACAAGACACTGGAAAGCTCAGTTTTCCCAGGCTACATCTGGACTCTGGAAACAGAAATCCTGAGCCAGTGGAGATATTTCTGCCAAAAATGTTTATCAGTAGCAAATTGAATTCTCAGTTTCATAAGACTTTATTTTTTTACACAATTTTTAAAAGTTCCATCTCTGTGTACTTGGTTTAAATTTTTAATTTTTTTTAAATGAAAAAAGAAGTCTTCCCCTCTCCTAGAATTTTAAAAATTTATCAGCATAAGAAAAAGTACCTTTCTGGCTAAAAATCTGGGGTTTTTGAATAATTACCTCTGACTCTGGTCTAAAGAGCTTCTTGCAAAGTCTCTGAAAATGGAAATCAGTATATCCCTGATGTTATGATCTATGTGTCTGTCACAGACAACCAATATAAAATTTCTGAGATTCTTCTTCAGAAAGGTTTTTTGGACACCATGACCCTTCTTGTTCTCTCCTTTAAAGTGGAAATCAGGAATAGTTCATTAAAATCTATGAAGTTTTTTTTTTTTTTCAGTGTAAGTGAGAGGAAAATCAAAATGTGTGTACCTGATATACATTAACTTAAAGTCTGCTATTAAACCACAAGTTGTGAAAGACTATGGGAAATCTGAACCCCTGCTGATTTTTGCTAATTCTATAAAGAGTCTATTTAATTTCCTCAGGAAAACAAGGCAAATCTTCCCTTGAGGGCATATACATTTTTGAATGGGCTACAAGTGAGTCCCTAAGGGCTCAGTTATCACTGATCACAGTTTGGTCTGTTGGATATTGCTAAGGGAAATTTAGCGGGATTGTCTGTGATCACTGGCATGTGCTCATACCCATTAGGAGACCTATTCAGCCCGCTGACATTTGGTTCCTAGGAGAATAGGGTAGCTGCTCTCAAAACATTTTGAGTTTGCAGTATTTTTTTTCCTTTCTGCTTCCTTCCCCCCTCCCTCTCTGTGGCTTTTTTTGAGACAGAGGAGCAGATGTTCAAGATCAGAAAAGAGCTTGTACAGGGAGCTGTCACACTGGGAAGGCAATGCTGTGCTCGAAGGAAACGCTACATAACAAAACCACTCATCTTCCAATTTGGTCAATTTTCTCTCTTACTCTGTTCCAGTCAATTGTAGAGGTGGCGTAGAAAAGCAATAATATCATCTGCAGCTTCACCTGTTGTGCAGAGAAGTGAGCTTTGGATATATCCTTCTAAACGACAAGTCCCTTCAGGGGGTCACAGGTCTGGCCCCAAATCCACCAGTGGCTTCAGTACTGGGTGTGCTGCAGTGTGATTGCCCTTATCACTCTAACTTGTCTTTACAGGGCATTCCCAAAAATTTCTAGCTCTCTCTCAGAGATGACATTTGCAATCTTGAGAACTGGTCTCGCTGACATCACAGAGTAGAGCCAATGTAGATATGCAGTGGGAACTGGTAGTGGCACTTGTATAGCTGGTAACAGGGAGTACAGAACGTGTTATGAATGTGTGAAATACAGATATGTCACTGTCAGGACATTCAGTCCACTGTATGCAAGGGCTGGTGTTCTACAGTCTCCTGAAGGACAGACTAGATATTCATAGAGGTATCTGCTGGGCATGAAATAGCAAATTTGCCTTTTTATCTGCAGAATTTGGATCTAGATGTCACTGCAACATCCTTTGCTCTGGGGTTTAATTAATCCCAGGTATAGTCGCTCTTTTGTCAAGATGAGTAGAACTGCAGGATAGGATTGGGGGAAACATCCTCTGATAAACCTCACATAAAGTTCTGAAGTTTATATAGCAAGGAAAAAAAAGGGAAAAAAAAGAAAAAGAAAAAAATATCAATTTAAGTTTTGGTTAAACCACCAAAGCCATCAAACAGTCTCTGATCATTCTTTGCATAACCTTCTGGTTCTTGTTTAGTGTTAGACCTAAAGAGGCCCATTTTTCTTTTCCACTCCTACCTCACCAGTTTTAATGGTTTAGCCATTTCTTTCAATAAAAGAGAGCAAGTTGTGGAAGCCAAAACCAGTGTGGCTAATCCCTACATGTGCGTTTGCCTCCTGTAGACTTGCCAGATGCCAGTGCTTTGCCTAGAGACTTTCTCCGTTAGAACAGACTGCAAACCAACTTGTTTTCCTCTTGCATGTGCGTCAGTGAGAAGTTTAGGGCTGGTCTCCAGAAAGGGTGGGGAAACAATCCAGGTGTGAAAATGCATGCATGTAGATGCTTGCAATTAAAATGTAACCACAGTTGCAGACAGCTTTCCCTCTTCTTCTTTTTTTTTTTTTTTTTTTCAGCTGTTCCTTTACCTTTACCTGGTTCCAATTCTGCATTTGAGTGCTATTGAATTTCCAGCATTTATTTAGGTGATGTTTTGCTGGGCATTTGGTCCAGTAAGCAAAGAAACACAATTGTTTTTCACCCATATGCTCCTTGCCAAGGCCACAGCAGCTTGACACCATCCATCCGACCTCTGGAATTTGTCCTGACTTGCTTTTGTTCCCAAAAATATTGAGAGCAGATTTCATGCTGGGGCTTTTTTTCTTCATATATGCTCTTTCCCCTCCTTTTCCCCCTTTTTTTTCTTAAATCCTGTGCTTGAAAAAGGTTTGGTAATACAGTTGAAATGAAAGAATAAGCTGGGAAAAACCAACTTTAATAATTAAATGTTTTGGTAGGTAAAGGAGGTATCAGCTCTTACTTGAATGAAAAGGCTGAAGACTTGCAGCTGTAGTAAAGTCCAACTCAGTTAAGTGTTCTAGGTCTTTAGCAATGGCCAAAACTATTGAGAAAAACAAAACAAAACAAAACAAATGGAGAATTGTTCTACAGCTGCTTGGTCTACTCTACCATTCTGGGAAAATTCATCTGAACCTTTGGGAACTATAGGAAGACCCAGAGCTTTGCTCTTGCTTGGCCTGTCATGGTTTAACACATGCCCAAGACAGATGGGAAAAGGTGACTATGCCATTAAAGTCCAGAGACAAAGCACTGTGGAGGAGGATTAGGAGAAACATCCAGAGGGGTTCAGGATACTTCTGCAGTGGTTTTCTCTTTAACCTCAGCATCCTGAAACAGGAGGACATCCAGTTAATGTTCAAAAAAAATGTGTGATCACAGTTTCTGTGTGCTTTTTTGATATCTTATGAAATATTTTGAAGTTTAATTTGTGAGAGCTTACAACGTCTCTGTAAGTCATTGGGAGAAAGGTCCTACCTGCAATTGCTAAAAATTGTCTATCTTGAAGAGAACCCCAGTGCAACAACAGACATTCCTTAAACATAATGTGGTTTTCCAGTAGAATTGCTTCTCATCTTCAGAGTATCACCTGTTGCATAAATACATTACTACAAAGGTAACAACTAGGAATAATCTTTAAAAAAAAAATCCTTATGTTCCCAAAGGCAAAATAGTTCTGTGGTGTGAAGATACGACTCTCACCTGACACAGTGCCATTAGTTCAGCTGAAGAGAATTGCCTATGGGCAAACATCAAACTGTGATGGATTAGGTTATGTTTTTTTCCACACAGGTGTCTCTGAGTAACTTTTTGTGAATCTTTGGAGATGAAAAATCGGGGAATAACTTAATCATGTTGTGTTATTAAAAAGATTTACTGAGCAGCACCCAGTGAATTAATTGGGTGGTCCTTAAAGAGCCTAAAATTTGGGGGGGTTGCTGTGGTTGTAAGACCTCTGTTTGCACGGAGGTTTTGTATGAAGGTATTTTTTCCTCCCTCTGCTTTACCAGTGTGGGGGTAATAACACTGCAAAGGAGAATATGTTGTTGGTGACTTATCATTATTTTAAAATTACTAGTAACTGTCACATACTACATGATACTACAAACTAAACTGATCTGTGCAGTGTGTTGGATAATGGAAAGGTGTTAATTAGGAGAGAGTGAGACTTATATCAACCCCATATGACTGTCACAGGCAAAACCATGGAGCAGCCCAGGGAATGGTTATAAAGAGAGTATCATGGTCTCAATGTTGCCTGAAGGGGAAGTCTCATAAAGCTTCACTATAAAATTTATCTGACAGATTTCCAGGCAGTAATTATAACTCTGATTTATATGTGTTTAATATCACTTCTGCTATAATTTTTTTTTATTTTCCTCAAAAGACTCTTGGAAGCTTTTTGTAGTACTGTCATGCTTGCTTTCATGAAAATGGAGCCAGGTAGCTGTGATGTCACAGCACCTTCTCAGCATTCTCGTTAGACGAGGTTTTGGGTTTATTGTGTATTTTTTTTTTTTAATTTTCAAAGCATATTACAAATCCTCTTCAACCCACAATTCTTCAGTTTTCCTGTCCACCGTTCACTAGAACAGGCTGCCCAGGACAGTGGTGGTGTCACCATGCCTGGAGGGACTCTAAAGGTGTCTAGATGTGGCACCTGGGAACATGATTTAGTGGTGAACTTGGCAGCGTTGGGATGAACAGTTGGACTTGATGATCTTAGAGGTTTCTGCCGATCTAAGCAATTCTATAATTCTAGGTCTATACAAGATAGTTAAACACTTCTTTTCTGTAGTGAGACACAAAAAGAGTCATGAATGTAACAGCACGCAAGAACATATCTGTGAAAATCACCACGTGTGTTCAGCCCGGGTCTCCTGAGCTTTGAATGTCAGGTCACGCTGAGCACGGAGACTACCAGTCCATCAAAGAGGGGAAGGATTTGCAGTTCAGGAGTCTGCCTTCCAACAAGGCTCAATTTGGGATGCCAGTCATCTTCCAGGTATGGGTGAGCGTTTTGGTGTCCTTGCAAGCCCCTGGGCATGTGCAGCTGGGGTGGCCACCAACTGTCTCAGCACGCAAAGCTCTAGGGCAGGAGAGGAGATGCAATCTGAGGATGCAAATGAGGGACTGGTAAACCCTGGGAATGAGCTGGAAGCACCTCAGTGATTCTCAATTTGAGCGGCACGGGCTTACAAATGCCACCCACCAGGGTAAGGGGACGGCTGTGAGGGAGAGAGGCACTGTGAGAGTGCATCTTTCTGTGGCTTATTAAACAGCAGCACAGAAATGCCACTGACTAACCCACCTTGCAAGAACAGAGAGTCTTGAATACTGTGCTAGAATGTCTCCACGGCTTAAAACAGGAGAGGAAACACTGTATTTACTGAGCCAAAGCAATGCAGCTTTGGTGCTTCAGAGGCATGGTGCTACCAAGCTGAAGCTGCAGCTTCCCTCCATCCACCAGGAGAAAACAAGTTTCCAGTACCTTGGATTTACAAAATCACTGATGAAGGAGTCATGGCCAGATCAGAGAAGTGGAGGCGAAAATTGTGCCTATTTCAAGCTGTGCTCATGGCCTTTCCCTGTTTTCCTTTCTCTCCCCAGGCGCCCTGATTCACTGCAGAGCATTCCCAGAGCCTCCGTGAAAACAAAACTCTTACTGATACAATAGATCTCAAATAAAAGTGACAGTGCTGGTGGTTCTGCAAGGGAAACCCTTGACTTTTCAGCAAAAGAATATGAATTGTGTTAAGCCTGAGCTTTTCATTACTACCAAGTGGCTTAATTTTTATTTCCATTCTCACTTTGATGATAATACTAAGTTATTTTACAGCAATCAGAATCTCCCTTTTCTTATGCTCTCCAAATTATTACCTGGAACATGCACACAATTATCATGTCAGGTACGTAACAGTGACAGGACTAGGGGGAATGGTTTTTAAATGAAGGAGGAAGGACTTTGATTAGATGTTAGGAAGACCTTCTTCCCCCTGAGGGTGTTGAGGCCCTGGCACAGGTTGCTGAAAGAAGCTGTGGATGTCCCATCCCTGGAAGTGTTCAAGGTCATGTTGGACAGGGCTCTGAGCAACCTGCTCTAGTGGAAGGTGTCCCTGCCCATGGCAGTGGCTGGAAATAAATGATCTTGAATGTTTTTTCCAACACAAACTATTCTATGATTTTAAATTCTCTTTGACACATGGCTTTTCATGAACACAGGGACAAACCCCAGAAACTATTTCTTTCTCTTTCTCTCTCTCTCTTGTTCATGCTCTGGCAATGCACTGTCAGCATGGTCCAGATCAAATGGTACTAACTTGCCTTTCCAGTGCAGGAAAGGCATTGCCAGAAAGAAAGTAGAATTCCCATCCCCTGGAAGTCCTTGCATGTCCTGTTATCAGAGTGGAGCATTAAGTCAAATTCCTATACGTGTTCAGATGAAATGCAGAGGGAATCACACTAAAACCCACACCATGCTCAGCACCAAGGAGGCAGTGTTTCTCTCTGAAACATAGTCAATTAACAATCATTACCTGGCCTTTGCAGAGGGACAGGACAAGGGAAAACATTATGCCTTCAGCTCTGCAATGCTTCTCTCTCCATCTGTGACACGACCAAGACATCCTTGAATTGAACCACAAATTCCTCCTGGGAACATGGAAAATCAGATTATACCACCAGGCCACTTCATTTAGTTGTTTTCACTAGGGCAGGGCATGGGAATTAGTCATCCCCATTTTGCTTTTAACCTACAGGGAGCCACCAGTCCCCTCTCAAGGAATGGGGAATGCGAGTGTGGAACCCTATCTCTGCACGAGAAACCACTGTGTTTGTTGTTTTGCCAGGACTCTGACATAGTCCTTCAGGCCTCTGTGGTCCTGTTGGTGGTCTGTGGGTTGGATCTGGACGATGGACTGTTCCTGTCAGCTGCCATTTATTTCTTGCACCAGGTGAGACTTAGAGGGGGTGCCTTCATTGGACTTCCAGGGAGAGGTTCTCAGATCACTTCTCTCATTTCATGAGAACACTGCCAATTTTTCTGAAAACTCAGAAGAGAAAATTGTTGTGTGCAGACCAAAGAACAAAGCTGTGTAAGGTTGCTTTGAATTGTGAATAGGATTAATCTTGGTAGAAATAGCCCCGACAACCAAACACACGGAGTTACTTTAAGGCATTTGAAGTAGTGTTTGAGACAGAAGTGCTTCCTGGAGAGTATTACTGATCTTAGGAAAAGATGAGACCTTAACACCCTGATACTATGATTTTGATGATTTTTAGACTACAATCCTCCAAATCAGAACAAGAAAGTGCAATTGTCCTCACCAACAAATGGTCCTGTGAAAAGAGATACAGCTTTTCCAGGTCAAAGGACATCATCATGCTAGACTCCATTTAATCACGTCTCTGTCTACTCAATAGGACATTTCCTGCTAAAGGTGGATGGAGTTTATACATTCAAAGTGTCCTCAGGCACTCCACTTCATGCTGAATGAATTCTTGCTGCTACCAGTTTTTGAAGAAGTCAGACTGGTAAATGGAAGGATGCTCAAACATCTCTGCAGTGTTTGTTATTCTCACTTGCACTGAGGTCAGGCCTCATGGAAATAATGGAGATACAGCTCTCACCCACACATGGCAGCTGCTTGAAACTGTATAGCTGAGGTCAGTACTGTCTTTGTACCACCCCTCCAATTTTATTGATTTACCAGTAAGATGACTAAATGGTTCGTGAAGCAGCTCCTGAATTAGTACACTTAATGAAAGCCAAAACAAAAATTGGTTAATCAGCCTGGTATATTAAAAGACACTGAAACTGTGTGTCACAATATTGATGTGCAAACAGCAGTTGTTCATACCCTGCTTCAGACTCTTCCACTGAGGAGCAGTAATCTTGGAAGAGGGACAGAATGAAGAGAGGGGAATTTCGGAAGTTCACCATCAAATTTTAATCTACTGCTGCAGGAGAGTCAGAGCTTCTGTAACTTTGGGGCAAAGCTGCTGCTGCTGAGCTGAGCCTCTGTCTCAATGATTTTGCTTTCGTGTTGCCAGCAGACTTTTTTTGCACACTGGCGAAACACCAGGTCTTTCCGTAGTAAAACCACCCCATGACATTGCTTCTGGAAGACAACCACAAACCCTAATCCCTTAATCCCACTTGAGAAAGCTGTTTTAAATGGGAAGCAGAGTTGTGTTCACTTCCATGCTCACATGACTGATTCTGATCTCAGTCCTGCCAGCACAAATTGAAACACACATTCTAACACGGCAAAATCCGCTCTTGATCTGGCCCAGATACTGTAATTCCCATCTGTGCATAAGGCTCTCCTACCATGCTGCACTGACAGATGCATCAAAGGCACAAGAGACAATGTGTATCACATTACCGGCAAAAGCATGAAATGAATTACAAGTTATAATTTTTAAAAAAGCCTTTTTTTTCCTTTTTTTTTCTTTTTATTTCCCTCCAGATCAGAGAGAGGTGAGGCCACATACCTGCAATATTACAGATTCGTATTCAGGTTAACAGGGGAATGGCTTTAAACTGAAAGACAGTAGGTTTAGATTAGATTTTAGGAAGAAACTCTCTGCTCTGAGGGTGGTGATGCCCTGGCACAGGTTGCCCAGAGAAGCTGTGGATGCTCCATCCCTGAAAGCATTCAAGGTCAGGTTGGATGGGGTTTGAAGCAACCTGGGATAGTGGAAGGTGTCCCTGCCAAAGGCAGTGATGGGAGGAGAAGTAGAAGGTCTTTAAAGTCCCTTCAAAACCCAAGCTGTTCTGTGTTTCTATGATCATGTCTGCTTGCTTTGGAACAAATTCTTAGATTTTTTTAGCCCATGTCCTAATTTGTAAACCATTCTCAGATGAATATTTTCTTATTTTTCTTTCAAATCAATACTCTATACTGTATAAACTATAGGATAAGCTCCATCTCGCTCTGCAGCAGTGATGTGGAGATCCAAACTCATGACTCTTTTACAAGCTGTGAAAAGTAGTCGTTTCAGACTTTATGCCCTACATCTTGAATGAGTGTGTTTTGCAATGGAGGGCATCATCTGTTCATGAGAAAGACTAAGAAGGTCTGGGTCACACACGAGGGTTGTACAGGAAAACAATTGAGATAATTCTTAAAAATAAAAGGGAAAAAAAGGGACAATCAAAATCTTACTTTCTTGGTCTTAGAAATGAGCAAAATCTTTGTGTTGCATCTCACCACTTTGGCATATATGTGTTTCACGAGGTGGATTTCCCTCCCGCTCCCTATGCTTTTTTCATTATGTGTAAAGAGCTCTTGTTGCTCACGCTGTGGGTTGGGTATCATGGAAAGGCAGAGAAAACTAGAGAGTCTCCAGGGAGAATCAGGAAGTGTCTGCTGTGGCTCATAATGGCTTGACCAAATCAGTGATGACATTTAAATGGCGTTTATAAAGTGTATTTAAGTCCTCAAGTGAAGTGAAAAGACATTATCATTAATGTATTAATATCCTGAGGCTTCTTATGAGGCTGTGTTTTTTTAAATCTTAAATGTAAGTGTTTTATAATAGTTTTTCCAGAAATAATCCTTTTTTTTTTTTCCCCACCTGTGGAACTGACAGTTTTTACTAAACAGCCTCCAGCTGCCGTTGTTGCAACTCAGTGCTGACACTGCCAGGGACAAAGCAAGACCCCATGTATGTGAATTCTTGATCTCAGGAAGAACCCGAGAGCCCACACCCTACATCCAGTAATATATCTTTTGTTTTATTATATTTATGGTTTCAATTCCATAGGGTAGGTTTAATTTTACCTTCAAAGTTGGTGAAATACACATCTCCTGATAGCAACTGGAAGTTGTTTCCTTAGATTACGAGGAATCTCTTAGTTTCAGAATGTCTTCTTTAAGGAAGAGGAATTCTAACCTAGGAGTTTTAAATAAGGTTATTATTTGGATTAGTAATGCGAGATGGTTTAATAACGGGTTTCCACAAGGCAAAACACACAATGTCATGGAAAACAGCACTTATTAATACTAAAGGCCAGATCTGATCAAAGAGAAGGCAGGGGAATACTGTGACTAAACTGGAAGCAATCCCACCACTCGGTGATGCAACCTAGCTCGGAATCAGACTGTTAAAAATGGGATAAAACTCACTGGTTCACGCTGCAACTGCTAGGGTTTTTCTTTGGGAAATGATACATTTTGACTTATTTATACCTGCTAAGATATAAGGTGTTTCATTATTGCTTTTGACAAACTCTTCACAGACAAAGTGATTTCAATGTGAAAAAAGAGTTACTAACACAGATCTGGCTCCAGGATAGGAAATGTTTCCTCCTCACTAATCACTCATTTAATTAAGTGGTGGTTGCAAGGGGAAAACATATTCCACAGATTTTTGTCTGCACTGTTTAGTCCTGATGACAGTAGTATCAGCACACAATCACGCGTGGAGACTTGTAGATTCACTTATAAGTTGTGCTGTCCACAAATGGCCATTTTAATTATATTAATTATCCAAAATCCTCATTAGGACTATTCTGTTCTGTTCTGTTCTACCCTGTCCTACCTTATCCTAGCCTAGCCTATCCCATCCCACTTCCCATGAAATAGGGAACTCCTGAAAGTTTCTTAGTAGTCTGTTCTTTCTCTCTAGCAGAGAACTGAAATTTTAGGTCTGATTTTGTAAAGAAATGACACAATGAAATTTGAAAATTATCAAAATTAACCATTTGCAATAATTTTCCTTTCTAGTATTTTTCAAGTAAAGTTAAATGTGACTTCGAAAATCTTGTGACCAGGCAATGGAAGTTTTTGTGAAAATGAAAAAAAAAAGAAAAAAAAAAAGGAAAAAGAAAAAAAGGAAAAAGAAGGTAGACAAAAATTTTGGCAATTTTTTTAATTGAAAAATGATTTTAAAAAAACAAGAAAGGTATTTGTAGGAGCTGTCAGTACTCATATTTTTTATTTTCATATTTTTTACATGATTTTATCAGAGGTGGTAAGCAGTTTTTGTTTAATTATTATTTTGTACTTTTTTTTTTGAGACTTGACCTTGTATGAAACAAAAAATATATTCAGTTAGTAAATTAGCAACGAATATTTTAGAATCAGTTTTTATTACAAGTCCTGTATAATATTGTTTAGAATATCCAAATAAGCTGGAATTAGATCATCTCTTAACTCCGCAAAGGTTATATATCGATCTCCTCTAAAAAGTATAGTTTGCTTCACATTTTCATGATTTGATTTTTGCAATTTATTTAGCCTGGCCTGTAAAATACAATTAAATAAAACAAATAGTCTCTCAATATTGCATAGTAAGTAGGAAAAACATATGTGCTTATGCTGTGTGTTCAAGCCTGTCATCTGTTGTCACATTAATGAACTTTTTTTGTTAGAAGGGTAAATATAATAATACAGACATGCATCCATACGCAGCTCAGCAGTTTCCCAAGATCCTTAAGTATGAGAATTCAAGATGCAGATTAATAAATACGTATTTAAATACTTAAACACAGGGGTGCTTTTCAAAAGTGCTGAGAATGTTGCATTTCCCAGGTAGGACGGTGCTTGCTCTGAACTTTGGGAAACCAAGTCCCTCATTAAGACAATTAAAGTGTGTTAAGGCCAACTTTTGGTCTCACTGTTTTTTGTCTGTAAATCAGTGTTATACCTCATGTCAACACTTCGCTTGGCAGTCTCCTTCAAGCAAAACTAAACTAATGGACTCAGAACCCGATTGCTGTTATGGGAAAACAATTTAAAAAAAAAAAAAAAAAAGAAAAGCATGAAAAAACTCCTTTTTCATGCTTTTATCACCGCTGTCATTAGCTATTGCCATACATGAGAGCATATGACACACACTTAGGCACTGGCTTCTCTCTGATCCATAACCACCTGAAGAGGAATATCCCAAAAGCTGCTTCTACCTCTACTTTGCTCTAAAAACCTGGGTTGCTCGGTGCTGGTGTTCAGCATCAGTTTCCCCGCTGAAGAAAGATGCCGTTTAAAGAAATCAGCCTTATTATGTCCCAATGACAGGCATAATTAGGAATGTCTGTCTCTGAAAGGCATAAGAATAGAGGGAAAGCTTTTGTTCACCTGAGCACACTACCATCCTTGACCCATCCAAGTAATTTAAGCCCCGGTTGAATTGGACAAGGACAGGTGTAATTGGGCCCCAGTCTCGGCTGCTTCCAGCCTTGCAATTACCCTAATAAGGTTGTCTGTGGAGGGGTCAGTAGCCCAGCGGCCAGTTTGGCTGGAGCCTTCTCAGGCTGTCAGCAGGAGGAGAACAAGGAGTCCATTGGGTCACAGCACGAGACAAAATGAATGCTGGTAATTGATCTAGTGACAGCAGCGTCTGTCCTGAGATGAGAGAAGTGGGCAGCTGCAGGGAAAGACTTGATGCCAAAAAAAAAACCCCAAATAAAAAAGCTCCACAAAAGAACTCGTGCGTTTCTGAAGATGTGGCAAGAGGTGATGTTATGTGACTTTTGAAGGGCGTGCAGTCATGTGGCCATTAAATGTGGACATTTCACTCAGCTCCGTACAGCCATGTTGCCGTCTCTGTCTGTTTCTGTGAAATGAATAAAACAGGCCTCTCCATGAGTTTTTTAGCTCTGCCCTCTCAACCCACTCCCTCCCAAAACACCCAAAGGCATGTGCAGCCCATAGGTATGGATCCATGGGTAATGCTGACAGATGTGCAATTACGTTCTCTTGGATCTTTCTGGGAAGGTTCTGGATGTACCTTTGAAAATGTTTCCCCAATTAGTGGTGTGATTCAGCATGTATATTTTGAGCTTCGTTATTTCAGGTGGGCTGAAATGTAATTTTAACTCATCCTTCCATTGCTCTGTTCTTGTGACAGTTTTTAATTAAACAAAGTCTTTAATCAATTAAGTGGCAGCTGCAAGTAATGTGTTAGTACTCTGAATGTCTTGAGAAATATCCAAACTTGCAGAAAATGTAAGTTCAAATACCAGCAGGGAAGAGAATGACTTTCATCCTTCCTTTGAATTCCACAAAATTTCCTGTCTCGGACTACACATCAGTATCTTGCCTAGACATAAGAGGCAGAGTTTCAAAAACAATTCATCCCTCCTCCCTTTTTCTATCTGCATAGTAATTCAGGATAACAGAAATAATAGTAATAATAAATACTGAAGCTGGAGATAGAGAAGCTGGAGTTAGAGGTGGCAACTCTAAAGCTCAAAAATCCATGTTTGTTTCTGGCAGAACATACATGTTTGGAAAGGGTGTTGATAGCGTTGATAAAGACCACTGCTTATCATCACTCTGACTTTAAGGCTAGCATAAAACATACATGTCCTTGTGCATAATTAAGCTTAAGATTACTTGCAATAGTGGTAACAATAATAGTAATTGCTAATACTCTCTGTAGTTGAGGTTAGAGAGTAATTTCTGCTGCTTATATAGCAAATTATCTTACACTGACCTTAGTAACATATCTGAAACATGTCTGTTTACAAGGTAATCAGCCTAGAACCTCTGTACACATATTTTTCTTAAAAGATTGATAAATATGAGTGGGAAAGTGAGAGACAACAGAAGTGCATGTGCATTGTACATGTAAGAAATGAGAAGAGAGACGCCAGTAGGTTATGGCTGGGATTACCAAAAGTGGGAAGGTGGAGGTGCTTATCCCAGCTGTTCCCTTTAATCACCAGAGAGAAGCAGGTGACAGCAGCAGGCAAGTGATTCAGCCTTCAAGGAGGTGGCTAAGAATAAAACGAATTAAGATGAATTCTGCCTCAAGGAAGCTCCTGCTTCCCATCCTATCAAAGGACTCCAGGGTGAGTAGCTCCGTTGTAGATGCTGAATCTTGGAGGAGTAAGGTAGGTTGGCACACTGACTGTGTCTTAGGTGTGTTCAAACTTGGAGTCTGTGTCATGGTCAAAATCAAGACTGACTTTTTTAACACTCACTTATGAATGAGCTCAAAGCTAAGTGTCTTTGCGTGGGCACATGAGAACTTGCTAGAAGGAACACTGAACAGGACCACATACTACTGCTTATTTCATGCCTTTTGCCATTACATTCCTCAGGAGGTCCACAACTCCCAAAATGATGAAGTCTCCCACTACTTCTTGCACATGGCCTGCTGGCAGGATGGCAAATTGCAGTGACACAGAGTGTCAGCTCCCATTTTGGAAACGTTTGAGTGGAACAACCACATGAAGCCTCCCTGAGTTCAGTGTCAGTGCTGCCAAAGTCCTGTAACTGGTGATGTGCCTGGTAGGGGGGTCACCATACAAGACATCAACCTGGGGAACTGGACAGGATCCATGGACCCTGTAGCTACCATTCCCCTGCCAAAGGGAGTACATGATAGCAGTAGTAATAACAAATAAATGTTCTCTGGCAGTATTTTTCTGTTTCTCCTCCTTCTGCCACAATGCCAAGAAAGTTAGGGATAATGCTGGCTACCAGAATGATGGATTTATGGCTCCAGCTGATGCTGTGTTTCCTTTTGTGAATCACGAGTTTTAAAAAACGGGTGTGTGTTTCCCGCACAACCAACCTGTGTTAACGGACTGCACCAGGATCCCATGTGCGTGTCAAGGCCTATGCTGAGCTCAGTTCAGAAACCAAGCTTGTCCACTAGTATAGAGCCTCACACACTAGTCAGACATCAGAATCCCTTTGGTCCATTAAACATACTGAATAAAGTCTATTTTCCTTATAAAACACATTTAGGAGTTGAAAAAAGAAGGTAATTCTGGGGACTTAATCTCTTCCTATATTGTATTTTCATTTTTTCGCAGGTTCTGCTTAAAGAAATTCCACCCAGATGTTCTTTCTTCTCCTAAAGAATTTATTTTGAGGTAGAGACCAGATTTGAAGTTCAATGATATTTTGAGGTAACACATTTGATTTGTTCTCTCTGATACGACAAATTAATCAAATCAAGTTTTCTGGACACAATAATATATATTTGCAGCACTATACTGGTTTGGCTGCAATAATTTTCTACCTGTTGAACTGCCTTTAGCTCCAGTCATGAGTTTTCTCACTTTAGTCTTCTGATTCTCTCCCCCATCCCACTGGAGGAGAGGGACTAAATGTCTGTATGTGGCTGAGTTGTCTGCTTGGGTAAAACCCTGGCACTGGTGTAATCAGGTAAGGTTTAGACTGAGATATACAAACTGGTCCATGAAACTGAGCACCCACATAAACCCCAGATTTTTTTTTTAATTAATGTCATTTGGAAATGAAATTAATTTACAGATAAGATTTTCTGTCCACATGTTTAGAGAGATTTAAAAAACATAAGCCCACATTTTAGAGAGGAAAAGTGTTTCCAAAAATGCAAGAACAGTAAAAGCCTTTCACTGTGCTGAAGATGTTACCTTAATAATTAAAACCTCAAGTCAGAAAAAAAAAAAAAGGAAAAAAAAAAGAATAACAGTGGATAACTTAATGTTTTGCCAAAAATATCACAAAATTGGAAAACCCAAAAAGGAATTAACAGAAACTGAAGAATGCAGAAAAAACGCAATACAGATTTAGAAAGAAACACTGAAGCCAAACCACATGAACATGAAAATGGATTGTCTTTCACTCCTTAGGGACATGCAGACAATATCCCAAAGTAGCCACGGTGTTTAATGAACACTCCTTTAGCAAGTTGCAGTTTCTGGGCAGCCAAACTGTGGGCACTGGCAGCTGAGTGATTGTACTTTTTGTTTTCTCTGCATCTCACTTTTCCCGCTGGATATCAGACTGTTTTCTTCCACTTTTTGTGAACTTTTCTCATTAGCTTAGAATTCTCCAGACAAAGAGATTTTCTGTTACGTGCCTCTTCTGTGCCTCAGGCAAAGGGACCCCCATACCTTGGTCAAAGCTTTTACAGTTGTTGTAAGAACAGTATAGTTGAATCCCATGTGGAATTTAGTTAGTGCACATATTGATCTTATAGAGGTGATATGTTTGATGGCCAGTGTATATACAAAATTAAGAAATAGCCATGATCTCTTTCTTTTGCCTGCGTTCAGATTTGTACAAAACAGCTAAATCTGGTCTATTAAACCACTAATGAACAAGGAGTGACATCTAAGCTGCTTTTCCTCAATTTTTGTAGTGGATATGATGGAGCTATTCAGTAGGTGTTAAACAATCAGATTGATTATCCTTATAATAACACAACAGTACAAAGTCTCACTTTGTACTGACTCCTCATTCAAACTAAACCCAGATAATTTGCATGAGGAAACATTATTTATTCTTTGGGAAAACCTAAAAATAGAAACTCAAGCAAAGTTACTGCACGACTAAAACCTTTGGGTAGGCATCTCTGTTCCTTTACAGTGTTCTCAGAAAAATTAGTGTAATTTGGATTAACAGGCAGTAACATTAAATCGCTTAATCAGTAAAGCTACAGTTTAACACAGATTTCATTAGTTAGAATAGTATTGAAATCACTGGAAAATTTTTTCTTAAAATCAACAGGAGATAGGTCAAATAATATACTTACTATAAACACACCCTCTCTCAACCTTTCACATAAGGTTAATTCTGTTATGGTGAATCTTCTTTCTGGAGAATCTTTTAAATTCCTTGATAATTGCACTGCAAGTAGAGGTAGTTCAGGCCTCAGGACCTGGAAATTCCAGTGTTGCTTATGATTCCTCCTAAAAAATCTTGTCTGTCTCTGAATTTGTATAACCTACATCAGCATGCTGCTGACCACTGCATAGTCATCCTCATCCTATTGTTTGCACCAGTTCTGGTTACCTGGGGCAGTATCAGAGGAGCTTTGGTCACCTACATGTATTTACATAAAACTCCACTCAGTTTTAACATCCTTGTTTGTACATGTGTTACACTCAAGTCTTTTTCCCTCATTCGGATTGAAGATTGGCTGAGTCTCACTCCCTGAACAGCTACTCAAAATTGTGTTTATCTTCATTGTTCAGTGGGTGGTCCTCACCAACATTATTTATCACCTGCTGATGACAGAATGATTGGCTTCCTTCTGGGCTCTTCCATGGTCCTCCTTGCTAAATGTTACTGGAAGTACTCCAGCAAAATATTATCTTTTTTCCTCAGAATCTGTTGATATTTCGACATTTACATCATTTGGTGAGTTGAGGTAGGATTCTTCTCATCTACTTTGGGGAGGGTAGGATTCAGTTCACAGGCTTAGACATCTATTTTTAGGTTTTGGTGTGCAGGTGTCTACAGTCAAGCTAAGTATCTGAGCAGTGGGGATCCAGACTGCACAACCAGCGGACCCTGGAGGGTGGTGGTGCACACAGATACCTGCTCCTTGCTCTTTCTGGTCTCTCTGAGGACACTGTAGGTAACAGGGAGCCTCTGAGCTCCTCCTAAAGCCACCAACCTCCCTGACATCTCAGTTCAGCTCAGGCTGAGCCACAGCAATGACTCTTGCTCATTTGAGTGTACTGGATTAAAATAAACAATCTCTACCAACCTAAAGCATGTAAGAGTTTAATAAGCCCTTAGTAAGTCCTCCTGGCTTACTCAGTTGAAATTTGAAAATTGCAGATAATTACAAACAGCACAAAAGGAGTCTTATAACAGGAAGTGCTGGACAGTATTAATAACAGGTTTCATTGGCAGATCCACCTATACTATATATGACAGCTGCATTAGGGGAAAAAAATCCCACAGAAGATTAGGCACTCAGCATAACAGGTATTAGGTAAATAATTAAGCAAATTGTCCATAAAACCATAGATGAATCTTTCAGCTTTATAAAATCCACATTTTAAGCTTTAAATAATAGACTCATGGGAAAGTCACATGCATGCTAGTAGTTATGGAAGCAGGTTGTTACAAAATTCTGTAAATCAAAAAGGTAAGCTATAGAATCGTAGGATAATTTGGATTTGAAAAGATCCTTTAAGGTCATTTTGTTCCAACCCTCCTGTCATGGGCAAACACAGCTTCCATTAGACCCTATTGCCCAGACCCCCATCCAACCAGGCTTTAAACACTTCCAGGGATGAACCATCCACAGCTTCTTTGGGCTCCAGTGTCTCACCACCCTCACAGTAAAGAATGTCTTTCTAATATCTGATCTAATCCTGCCCTCTTTCACCTTAAAGCCATACCCCCTTGTCCTATCACTCCATCCCCTTGTCAAAACTCCCTCCCCTGCCCTCTCACAGCCCCCTTCAGGCACTGGAAAGGGCTTTAAGGTTTTACTGGAGCCTTCTGTTCTCCAGGGCAAACAGCCCCAACTGTCTCAGACTGTCTTTAATACCAGACGTGCTCCAGCCCTCCACTCTGTGAAATACAGCAGAGCTCCCCCCAAGACAGATAAATTATTTTGCTTAAAAAATTTTCTTAAAAACTTTTGACAGACCAGCTGTGTTCTAGGAAGCAGAACACAACAGAGGCTTGGGCCAGGGCTCAAAGATTTGGATCATTTCTGCTATATTTTAATCTCGAAGGAAAAACCAAATGCAGCCATGACAGCAAAGAGGCAACAAACAAGTGAAGACCAGCAACACCAGCACATAAGAAAAGCATGGAGGATTTGTAAGTGGGAGCACTGAAACTGTCACACCACCAGGTGCCTTTTGCCTTTGCCTTCCAGAGCTCTGGTGGCTGCTGTCCACAGATGGCACAGCCACGAGCGGCCAAGGCTGCCCACACCTTGTCCTGACCTCCAGGTATTGGTTGGAGTGTACTACAAAGCACTTAATCACTGTGAAAAAATATACATTAATCCATGATTTATCCACATCCAATCTTAGGGCTGGATGTTGCTCTGATGAGAAGAAAGTGAGCAACTTGCACAACAGAATATGGAGCATGTAGTATAACAGGGAGTGCTAATGGGGAACACAGCGGGGGAGAAAGGAGCCAAAGCTCCTGTGCAGCTTTTCAGTGTCCAGGGTGCATCATGGGCTGCAAAGTTTTAATCCGTGGGTGTGTATCCTTTATGGGTATGATTTCTCCCTTCAGGCATGAGCCCTTTGTTCACATCTTGGTCAGTCAGCGGAATGATGAAATATTGAAACGTGGACTTGCATTGGCACGAAAGACGCAGTGAACTCAATATATGTTTTTGTCATAGAGGAGGCTGAGAAGTGATTTCAGCTTGTATACACCTACATGACAAAGACATACTTGATGACATTTTTCTTCTGCCAGAAGTCCAAAACCAGCCAGTAAATAAAAATTGGAGACAGAAAAATTCAGCCCGAAAAGAAGCAGGTTTTAACCATGAACCCAGTTAACAATAGGAACAGCAAACTGATGCTTTCAAAAATGTTTTTTTCACTATTGTTGGACACTTGAAAATAAAGAGTGAATATTCTTCCCCTAAAGGACATGTTTACCTTCAGAGTAGACTTTGGAATATGTATGGCCTGGGCTATGTGGTAAGTCAGGCATCCTTCTTTAGCTACTCAAAGAACCTCTAGCAACTTTCTTCTCTGAGATGTCTCTTAACCTAGAGAAATGGGTGGTACAAGAGGTAACAAGTTTAGTAGTTTTCCATTTTCTTTCCCCATTTCTATGGGAAGCAGACATAGTGAATAGCACCAAGAATACCTGAATCTTGTCATCCATCCTCCACAATTATGCCTTTTGCCAAGGGCTATAATGAAGTCGTGGGATCAGGGAGAAAAATTGGAGTGAACTTCAGGCAGTGTGCTTTCTCTCTCATACACGGTATTCCTGAAAACCATAATCGTGACCAGTATCTGGGCTGGTCTGAAAACCAGACTGTGCAGGTGGAGGTGAATGAACAAAATTCTCTACAGATGTCTTAGAGAAGACAGGGCTTCTCTTTAAATTTATGTATGTAGAAATACATATATATATATATTAAATTTTAATTGCCTGGTGCTTGTCAGATCCAGATTGGATCTCTTTGTTCCCATTTTTATTCTCGTTGCACATGTCAGACCAACCTGGATGTGCTGACACACAGGTGTTTGCTGGCGCACCTGTGGGAGGGATATGCAGAGGGTTGGAGGTGGCAGGAGTAGAACTGCCCACAACATGCCAGGGGTCAGGGTAAGTACTCACTGAGCCATCCCCTGCTGTCTGCTTTGGTTTGCCTGGTTTTCTGCCGTGAATCTCCTGAATGATCATAAAGGCAGCAGTCTCTCTGTGTGTCACATGCTCAAGTGTCCCACAGGTTTCACAATATTTCCTTGCATTTCCTTATGGATGATCTCCCATATGAGCATGTACAACCCCTGGCACAAAAGACAGTGGTAACAAGGCTGATATTCTGGGTTTATGAAAAGGCACATGGGGATGACTCGGAAACACGGTGACTTGAAGACTGCTTTCTCCTCAAAAAGAGGCATCCAGAAATCCCTTCAAGGCTCTTCGTGCTAAGAGCAGAACAGTGTAATGGTTTAGGAGAAAGCACATGCTCAATTACAACCTCCTCCTCCTCCTCCTCCAGGAACTCCAAGTTCCCTTTAAGAGAAGCTGTTCGTTTTGCTGCTGAGCTAACATGATTAAACAAGACAGGTCTGGCAGGGCTCTTCCACATTGTCAAATCTCGAACAAAAGGCGTAATTTTCTATTTCTTACAACTCCAAACAGCCTGCTTATAGAGATGGCAATTACTCACAGGCAGCGTAACTCAAGATCTTTCCAGTGTTTATATCTCCACTTGATGCATACAGTTACATGGCAACAGCATGGGACAAGACATGTCTTTTCATTTTCCCATCATAATTCATAGCAGGACCTTGCCAAAAAAATACTGGAGCTGATTACCAAGTGTGACTACGATCGGATCATTTAGCAATTTGGGTTTCCACACCTTTTGTGTGAGGCTGGGCTTTGTTTTACTTAAAGCAATAATTGCATTATAATTTCATAATATAGGTCGTGGTTGCTTCATCTCTCTGTGCCTTCAAGGAAAAGAAAAGCACAGAACACAACGAACATTTTTTTAATTAATTTTTTTAAATGAGCTAATAAATGTTTACCTGCTTCACAGGTGTGCTTTCTGCAAAGTGACTTAATTATCATTCCCACAGTCCCTGTATGAAGGATCACAAAGGGATTATACATTAGTGTTATCCCTCGTAATAATGAATTACTTTTTTATGAAGAACGGAGTTCAAAGAAACATTTTTGGGAGTAAAAGGTTTTTAAATAAAATATGTTACAGAAGGAGTTAAGATTTAATAGATTTTAAACCTGGCAGAATTTCAAAACAGAGCAGAAATGGACGATTACAAGCAGGCTTGGACTTCACCCCTCACAACACTCAAATTTGTCTTCAAGGTTCCCCCAATGAAGGAGAAGAGCAGGGCACTTCTCACATCCCCATAGGATAACCCAGGGCTTGTTGGAAAACTTTTCCTCTCTTCTCATCCAGAGCATGATATTCCATGCTTCAGCTGGAGGTACAGGGTCATTCAGTTTATCAGGCCACATAAAACATGGAAGGTCACAACATGTCCCAGCTG
The DNA here is from genome assembly GCA_035584735.1 of Pseudotriccus pelzelni. Taxonomy (NCBI): domain Eukaryota; kingdom Metazoa; phylum Chordata; class Aves; order Passeriformes; family Tyrannidae; genus Pseudotriccus; species Pseudotriccus pelzelni. The sequence continues at coordinate 3,572,135 of JAWMRA010000041.1, forward strand.
GTTTGGTTTTCATTGGATTAATCATCTTCATCTCCAACACAGCAGCGTGGGTTCCCACAAGCCTTCAGAGCCAGGTACTGCATGACAGATCTGGTCAAGCAGCTCCTACCTCCATCCCTAAGCACAGCCTGGAGATGCTGACAAGGGCAAAGAGGGCAGTAAAAGCCTACTGTGTGTCTCATATTTAGTATTAGACTAATTTTAACATGTGATCCTTTGAATTTCATGAGCTTCAGACTAGGTTTAGTATCAAGTCCTTTCCTAGAGAGCATAGGAAATCAAGCTGCCTGAAAACAAAGTCCAGATAGCTCTTATTCAAAACAAAAGGAAAAGCTATCCCAAAACTTTATCATGTGCCTGTTTAAAGACAGAGACTTTTTTCTCTCTTTTAGGGAACTGTGGTTTGGATATCAATTTTGCCATAATTTTGTCATTTTATCTCAAACACTTGTCACTTTCATAGCTTCTTCCATCTCTGAAGGTACCGAACAGGTGGTTTTTCTGTACTGGTCTCCACCACAAACCTCATCTGAGGCACTCTGTGAGTGTTTTCCCCAAACAGACATAGCCATACTTCTCTCTGGTGTATAACCCTAACTTCCAGAATGTCTGGAAATCAGGCAAAACAACCTCTCATCCTGGAACCATCCATCATGTTCCCAGCTGACCTTAATTTTTTTTTATCTTCAATTGCATTCAGAAAGATTCAGATACCAAAGGCTCCTACTGATGTTTTAGGATTGCAACCACAGAAACATGGAATTATAGCATGGTTTGGGTTGGAAGGGACCTTAAAGACCATGTAGTTCCAACCCCCTGCCAGAGGCAGGGACACCCTCCAGTAGAACCATCCTTGTCTGCATTCACAGATGTAAGTCAGGTGTCTGCCGTGTCAGCTGGACAGATGTACCATGAATTTCCACTATCATAGTGTGTTTTAGCTCTTGCAGGACACTGTGGGCTGATGTTTCTGCACACTTTAGCGTCCTGCAGCCATTTCTGTGTACACGTGTAAGTAGAGATCATGTGTGGGGGCTTGCTTCACACGGGGCTGCACAGCTCAAATGATCTGCTCTGTAAAGTGTATTGCTGTGACTTAAGACTCAGTAGCTCTTCTTACAACATGTTCCATGGCCACTTTCTTTAACAATATGCCTTAGCTCTTTTTTATAACGTTTTTTTTATTATACTTCAAAGGGCTTTTAAGTTAGTGTATCCATAATCCTCCCCAGAACCTGACAGAGAAGGCAGCTATGCACAGTCATCTCTTCTTACAAATCAGCAAGAGGTGCTTACGTGAGTTTCCCACAGCACGGGAGGAGCAGTGTCAAATTTAGGATTAGGATTTCAAAACATCTAGGACCTTTTTTCTTGTGTAGGTCTGTAAACACCTGAGAAGAATTGAATGTTCCAGACCAGAAAAGGGCCAGTCTGACCATAGCCATCCAGCTCAGAGCCTACTGCATGTAAAGAATGTTCTTGTGCACCTTTGTGGGTAAAGAGGAGTGAAAAGATTCCTCAAAGCATTATTTAAACAGGTAACAGACCTTTTGTTGGAAACATGTCCTTGTCTTTCTCTTGTCTTTGCAGTTTGCAGCATTTTCTAGTGCAACTGTATAAACCTAAGTAGTACAAATACCCCTCTCTAATGCTGCATGACTAAATGCAACTCTTTGCCTTCACCCGTTGCACAATGCTCATGCTCAGCTGCGTGTGTAGAATAGGTTTTAATTCCAAATAATTGCTGGGTTTTGGTTTTGACACACTGAGTAGGATTCATTTGCCTAAGCACAGGCACTATCAGCAGCTGCTGCAACTGCAGGGTGGTACAGGTCTACCCCAAATCCTTCATCGTGTCATGGAGCTCCCTTAACTTCCCCAGGGTACTCAAAGAGTCCAGGCACCTGTGTTTAGGCAACCTTGATCCACCTATTTGTAAACAGATTCTTTGATGTCATCTGAAGGCATCAGCTATTCTTCTTGGAAGTTGGATATTGTTATTTCTTCATCAGTTTTCCACATGCCAGTGACTCAAACAATGAAAATGAACCTGGTTCTCATTTTCCAAATCCTCCAAGCAACTTCATGTAGCTTTACGGTCTGTCAATAATTACACTGTGAAAATTCACAAAATAATAGAAATTTGTTCCTGGTTTTAAATTCACCGTGGAATTGAACCCAATTTTCTTTCCATTTATTAGTTTGAATAATATTTTTGTCATAGCTTTTACCCCTCTTTTGGGCTTTGACCTTCTTAGGGCCTGAAAAACAACTAAAGGAGAGCATGGGTTTGTGCATGCATTGTAGCTCCACTGAGCAAAATATTTTATGATTTGAAGAGAGTTAGCAGCAAATTAGCACTGATCAGTACTGGAAAAGAGTACTGCTCTGTGGATATCTCAATGACATTTTTCTTTCAAGAGGTCAAAACACCCCCAGAAATACCCCTTTTATACAAAATCCAGAGGAGATCCGTATTTTTCTGTGGAAGCAATGAAAAGATAAGGAGGACATCCCAAGTCATTTCAGTTGGGAATAGATGTTTCAGGTGATGGAAAGGGTATGCTGCAGCTCGCAATTTAAGACATCTTCATTTAGGTAATTTAGAATGATTTAGGTATCCAAGCTCTCCCTGTTAATAATGCAGATATAGTGCTTGATTGAGATGTCTAAGAATACCTGATATGCTAGCATTAATTTTGTGTTATACACCTCAATTTCAAAAGCTTTTTCATTATCACATTGCAAGAGATTAAAACCATTTCAATACTGAGCTACCTTTTCTCTGGTATGATGGACCAGACAAAGTGTTTTGATGTTGCTCTCTGGTTCAAGCAGGAATCTGTTTGGGGAAGATCTGTGCTTATGTGGTTCATAAATATCTGTTGCACAATGATCACAATGACCCTTTCTGGCCCACACACAAAATCATTTTGGAATCACAGAATCATTTAAGTTGGAAAAGACCTCTAAGATCGTTGAGTCCAACTGTTATCCCAGTACTACCAAGTCCACCACTAAACCATGACCCTAAGCACTGTGTCTTACACAAATTTTAAATTCCTCCAGGTCTGGTGACTCAAGCAGTTCCCTGGGCAGCCTGTTCCAGTGCTTCACAACTTTTTCCATGCAGAAATTTTTCCCAATATTCAGTCTAAAAACCTCCCCTTCTGCAATATATCTCTATCTATCTATCTATCTATCTATCTATCTATCTATCTATCTATCTATCTATCTATCTATCTATCTATCT
>JAWMRA010000041.1:3576036-3621280 GCA_035584735.1 Pseudotriccus pelzelni
TATCTATCTATCTATCTATCTATCTATCTATCTATCTATCTATCTATCTATCTATCTATCTATATCTATATATATATCTCTATATCTGTTCCATCACTGGGCTACAAATTTTACAATGCAGACAGTGAGAGAGACAGAGAGAGGAAAAAAAAAGAAAGGGGGAAAATTTACTTTGCAACTGCATTGCATAACCAGCAATCATTGTAATAGAATTACTGACATTATGGGCTGCTAAGGGAATGGTTAGTAGCTTGTCTCACTCGTCTGTAATTTACTCTGTGTCTATTTAGCCTTGATGTACAACCTAGGTCAATTGCTGTGCCACTTCCCTATCTTCCTACCTCGGAGTTATGGAGAGAAATGTGTGCCTCATGAATGACTATCTCTCCTGGTCAAGCTTGTCTCTCACGCCGTTCAGCAGTGCCATGTGTTAATAGATAGTGCTGAACAGTTAATATCACCTGCTAATTGGCAAAGCACGTGTGAAGCAGATGTATTTAAATATAGAACGTGGAGGCTGAAGGAGAAACTGAAATGCATAAGTGATAAGGATTTATTATTAGAGCAGATTAATGAGCCCACCTTGTCCTCCTTTCCCCCGCTCCCCCTTTCATCTTTCATCTTCTCCCCTTACCAAGTATATTTTTAGCTTTTCCATTTCAGGAAGATTTTATTCTGCTGTTGAGAAAATTCTGACGGAGAATTTTGTGTTGGCTCTACGGCCAAACCATTTATTCTGTGTACTGAGTACTTGTGGAGATTCAGCTCTGTAGTAAAATATTGATTTATAAAGCCTAGGTGAAAAAGGGATATGTGAAGAAGGGAGGGTGAGGAGGAGAGGTGTGTATTTTTCTAATGCAGATTTATCATCTCAAAGATCTAAAATATTAAACAGGAATATCCTATTCCTTTTAAAAGACCTATGGCTGGTCTCAGCCCTCTGCTCAGCATTATCTACTCAAGGCAGCTTTCCACTGCCTCTGCTGTGAGGGGTCTCAGTCCTACAGGCCACTCCTCTCCTTGAGTCTAAGCTACAAAGGGAACAGAGGTGATTTTGGACATATCTTCACTCATACATTTAGTTCTCATAGAAACTTCCAAGCTGTGATGAGATGCTGAACAGACATGAGTCCCAAGCAGACAGAGAACTCTTCAACCCCAAAGTTTCCATGTGAAGGAGGACTGTGTACATGGATTAAATAGGGAGGTGTAACACACCCCTATCCATCTCTGATCAGGACAGGAGGGGACTTGGACACCGTGGTACAGTGTGGACTGTCTGTATCTATATCAGTATCCATTGCCTGATCTACACACAAACTCAGCAGATTTCACCAGGCTTATGAAAAAAAGACCATATTGAAATAAATTTTAAAAATGTCTGCAAAATCCTGTCCAAATGAAATAACTAAAAATCATGTTATTTTCATCTTTTGGATAAACAACTACATCTATGTGGAAAACCACATAAGGATTCAAATCATTCTCGGTTTTACCCATGAGACCACATGAAAATGAAATAAGGGCAGGATTTTCCCAGCAAGCAGAAGTTTCTTCAAGTTTATCCCATACTTTGCAACTTCCCATGGTTCAGTGACGTGATTTGGATTGTTATCCATCGCAGGGTTTGCTTAACTGAGCTTGGTTTTCAGCACACCAAAGCTCCCCTAAGCTGCAGCTTTTGTTTTTATTGTTTGGGTTCTGTTGGAAAGATATTTACAGTTATTCCAAAATTACCCTTCATAAACAGATTACCAATGCAAACTGCACTAGGGGGAAGTGGTGAAAAATTTTGGGTAGGATTAAGGTAATCCTAAAACAAGCTAATAAAAAAACACATATAAGTGCTCTATTTTTAAACAGAGACAAGATGAGACACATAATCTCTTTCAATAAGTTTTCTGAAGCAATAAAGCATTAAACCCAATACACAATATAGATGTGTGTTTGTGTGTGTGTGCCTGTGTACACAGGTATTTTCTTAAACTTCCCTTTGCCAACATTCAAAGCCCAGCTTGTCAGAGTTACATCATGTTTATAAACCTTCTCTTCAGTGAAATTTTTCTAACATCAACCTTCAGCTCATGCAAGCATAAGTCTTCTTTGGCAGATGAGTGTTTGGGGTTTTCACTTTTTTTTTTTTTTAAATTATTATAATTTTATCAACTTTTTAATAAAGGTAATAAAAGGGTCAGGCCAGAAAAAATGTTTCTATTAACTTTGAATCTTGCCCTCTTGCTTTCTGTAATCACACCATCAGTAAACAAAGACCAGATCATTTTTTAAAGCTGATGCTATACTCTTGATTATTTTTTCCTCTTTTGAAACACATGGTTTCACGTAGATGTTTTTCTCCCATTATTTGATTAAGAGCTGAATGTTATCCTAGATATCGTGAGTGACAAAAGCCCTGATGGCTTCAATCGAATGGAAAGAAATGTTTAATGCATATGATCACAAGCTCCACCTGAGTTTCTAAAACAAGGGGCAAAAATCTTCTACAGATAAAATAATGCCACTGCTGTATGGGGCAATTTATCCTGCCCCTAAGGCAGAGTTGCCATAACTCCATGGTATAAATAGTTGCAGCTTGAAAGTAGAATTGCTACAGCACGATCTTGTAATGAAGGCAATTTATATTGGCTGAAAACTTCCCCTAGTGATTTAGATCCTGATCTTGTTTACACCAAGGTTGATGGCAAAATTGCTGCTGGATTCAAACGAAAACCCAAGCCAAATGCCACTGAAGCCTCCAGGACTATTACAATTGACTTGAAAGGCAACCAAGAGAATGGGTGCTCTTATGGATTCACTGTCATGGAAATTACTTGGGGGAGGCAGTTCTGCCTGGGCTACCACCATATGACTTCACGTGGTCAGGCAATTTTGCCTGTAGGATCCTGCTGGATTTAAGACAAGATCAGATTCTTTGCTCTTTTCACCTCCTCACTTCTTTCTGTCTGAGCAGCACACTAATTTGTGTCATGTGTGAGGAGCTTCACCACAAGTACTCTTAAATATTTTGTTCTTTTGGTTTTTAATTATGGCTTCCTATTTTTAACTGCCACTTCTTTAATCCTGAAAAGATAATACACTGATCTGAAATCCTGCTTCAGGGTGGCAGCTAATTGCATATTTGGCCAAGTACTGGACTTCCTTCCTTATAGTGTTTGTCTCAAGTGCTCAACGAAAGCAATTTGTGGTACATTTTACTAGCCAAATGTATATAATATTACATATTATTAGAATGTTATTAAAGACTTTTGTTGTTCTCCTGCCAAACACAAAGAACTCTTCCCTTGTATAAAGAAGTTTCAAAGCTAAAACTTCCTGCCTCTTCAAGCTTCCAGCGGTGCCCTGACCTTAATGAACTGCGAAAGGCTATTTTTCTCATTCCAGGAAGAAGCTGTAGATATTTTCCATTCTTGTGACTTAGGGCAGGACAAGGTGTGACTGCACCACGTGTGGATACCTCTGAGCTAATTCCAACTGACTTGTTTGGGTAGTGGATGCAGGAGAGTGCAGAGAAGAGCCCAAATTGCAAAGCCTGACGGACGAGCATGGCTATAACTCTGCTCAACAAACTGCTGCCAGCAGTGCCTGAGGAAGCTACTTTAAAGCTAAACATGTTACAGACACATCTTAACCTTGTCTAAGCTGTTCTCTTACCTTTTCACCTCCTTGCAGCTCACCTTCTAGCTGTAGTCTCTGATTCTTGCATTCCCTGAGAACCTTGCCTATTCCTGATGTCAACACTGCAGGATCAAAAGCAGGCACTCAGTCAGGACCAAGAAATAGTTTTGAAAATTAGTTTCTTTTCCAGATCAAGAAACTGGAACAGACAGACATTCTTACCCAAAAACTGGCCTCAGGGGTAGGAGAATGGGAGCTGTGTAGAGGGGCTGCAGGCTGGCAAAATTACATTTCCATCCGTGGAGATCTGGGAATAGGACAGAGAGGTGGCTACAAATGCAGCACTATTTGCAGCCCAACCTGCTGCATCCCCTGTGTTGGGGGATTCTTTTCTTTTCTGGCCTGCCTTTTTCTCTTCACCTGCTGCATCCATTAGGACCACATCTTATTGCCTGTCCCTATCCCTCTTCCTATCCCAGTCTTTCCTTCAAACTAGCACTGTAGCAAGTGCTTCCTACCATTCCTCTCTTCCAGTGGCATTGCAGTGACACTTATTTGAAACAGGGAAGAAAGAGAGACTGGAAAAGCATTCCTGCTTCAAATTAAATCCATACACAGGCCAGAAATCTTACAGCAGAAACTTCACATCCTGCTGAGGAGCTACCAATGACCTTAAGTTTGCATCAGCAAAACACTCTGTTATTTAACCTATATTTAGTGTAGAAAATGATTTAGAAAGTCCCACAGTTCTGGACCTCTCAGCACAAGAAAGACACTGAGGTGCTGGAGCATGTCCAGAGAAGGGCAGTGGAGCTGGGAAACGGTCTGGAACACAATTCTGATGAGGAACAGCTGGGAGAACTGTGGGGACTCAGGCTGGAGAAAAGGGAGCACAAGGGGGACCTTACTGCTCTTTACAACTGCCTGAAAGCAAGTTACAGACAGGTGGGGATTGATCTTTTTTCTTAGGTAACAAGTGACAGGATGAGAACAAATGGCCTCAGGTTGCACCAAGGGACTTTTTGATTAGATATTAGGGAAAAATTTTGTCCTTGAGAGAATGGTCAAGCATTGGAACAGACTGCCCAGGGAAGTAGTGGAATCACCATCCCTGGAAGCTTTCAAAATACATGTAGATGTACTGCTTAGGAACAGGTTTTAGTGGTGGGCCTGGCAGTCCTGGGTTAATGATTGGGCTCAGTGATCTTTAAAGGTCTTTTCAAATCTTAATAATTATATGATTCTATGGTGCAGGTTGGAGACCTGCTGGTGCTGTGTTGCAAAGATCACACCAAAGCTGGTGTGATCTTATCCATGCTCATCATAGGCAGCAGTCCTTGGAATGAGCGAGCCCAAAGCTCTGCCCGGGGGATTTGTGAGTTTGATGACGCGGACACAGCCCCGGTGCCCACGTTTTGTCTTTCAGCAGCGTTGGTGGGTCTGCGTCACTTGCAGCCCAAGGCTGGCTGCTCTCCAAGCTGGGAAATGCCTGGACAGCCTGAGCTTGGGTTCAGAACGAAACACAGTCTCTGTTTGCTCACCTCCCACAGTCAGGGCTCCCTCACACACCAGCAGATAGGTGTTGCTGAGTCTGGTTTTGTTTCGGATTTTGCTGTAGATAAGTAACATGAGAAAGGCTCACAAACCCATCTTTCTTTTCAGTTTGTGCAAGACTTAAGTGGAAATATGATGTGTTTTGCTCATCACTTGGGCTTTTAAACTAGTGTGAAATGATGATTTTGAAACTTTAGCTTTTTTTTCCTCCCACTTTGCCTTGACCTGAGTTTGGAGAACCGACAGGTCCTTTCCACCCTCTCTGTTCTCTGTAAGAAAAAAAATAAAGGTTTGGATTTCAGCAATTTTGATGCTATTGTACTTAAAGGATCCAGTTTAAAATGCAATGAATAACTTGTTGATGACATTCCAGTGACAACTGAAGTTAATAACGGTCATAAAAAGTCATTTACTTCAATTGACTTATTGGAAATGCACAAGGGCTGTTAGCTTCATTAATGCAAAAAAATGTAGGAAAAACCCACTCTCTTTCCTTTCTTCCTTTCTTTTTGAAGTTGCAAATATGTTGCAAATAAACTGCTAAATAGATTTAATACTTGACATAAAGAACCTCTGTCACATATGTCTGACATAATTTATAAATTACTACGGTTATAGAAACTGTGTTATAGCAATACCTTATTTTGTTTTAATGACTGGATATTATTTCATGAAAAAGAGGGAATAAAATAAATCACCAATAACTAGGCAATGCCCTGTAAAACAGGTATCAGCACAAATTCTATTCATATTTGAGTAGTGCAGGTCGAGGCTGAGTTATTTAGAGAAAAATTTAACATGACCATTTGAAGTGTCTGTCTTCAAATATTTTTTAAGCCATTCCTTAATTTTTTTAATGTTTCAGAACTGTTTTTTCTGGGGAAGAAGACAATTCAGAAGCCACCCTGTTAGCTCTTCTGTGAAGTCAGCAAACTTTATTGTTGCACTAAGTCATTCACAAGGATGAGAAACAATGTCTTTAATGCCAAAGATTTCATCCATGACAATTAGGATTCCTTTTTCCAGTGACTGCATTTTCACCTTCAAATCCCAAAGGTCACAGAGAGGTAATGTTTTCATTAAAACATACCTACTAAGGTGACCTAAGCCTTAACATAAACAAAGTCTTTTAAATGCAGACACCTGAAATACCTTGGTTTTCAATCCTGGCTCCAGTGTTTGAATCTCAAAGGTGAAGAAGGCATACCAAATTCCTTTGAAGCCTGGTTTTCTAACCCTAAACTACTCACACAAGGCAGATTTCCACTTGAAAACAATTAATCATGCATGTGGAAATCAAAGTTTTAGCAAATTTTAAATATGCGGTATTGCACTTGCATTTGTGCCTTTTCAATTGGTGAAGGTAGGTATTTTTAAAGTAAAAGTATCTCAAATATTTTTTATGAATATGTTTTATGTTTTTATATGAACTGATAATAAAAAACTTTCTATCAATTAAGGGAAGGGCGGGTGATCCCAAGAGGGAATCCTTCAATACAACATATACTCCTAATTTGTTACTGGCTACCAACAGATGAAGAAAAAATTGTGTCAGATTTTGAAGGCTGCAAATCATCATAAAACCACATGGAAAATTTACTTAAATTAAGAATCTTAACCCCAAGTCTCCCTGGTTTCTGTAAAGGTGAAGCAGTAGCTTTTCTGAGACCTCTTCATTTTAATATCATCAAAACCTCTACAGTTCAGCAGAGGTATCGTCTGAGCTCCTGGTTGACTTGCAGTTTGTATTTGCTTCCTCCAAACTCCCCTGAGAGGCAGGTGCCAGATTTATCTTTCTTCTGTTTGTATAAGAAAGCAGGATAAATCTAAGCTGAAGGATTTTCTGTCCCAATGTCCTCACTCACCTCCTTTCCAGCAGCTTTTATTTTTCCTGTAATTGTTCTGGTCTTGTGCTATAAAATATGTATTCTATGTATGCATGTTCCTGTCCTCTAGTCAGCGCAGAGAACTGCAGAAAATTCAAAATTCAGGGTTATTGATAAATGGTGAATACAGGCAGAAGGAGACAGTAGGATTCAAAGTTCCTTCGGAGATTCTCACAGAATATGTTAAAAACTGTAAAAAAATCATGGTTTACAAGTGAAAACAGCTGCAGCACAATTTGCTCACACTTTGCTAATAAATGAAGAAAGTTTCACTTCTGTTTAGTCTAGCCCGAATCTTCCAGAGCAGCAAAACTGCTTAATAGTAATAATTAGATAATTATACATCAAATATTAAAACTAAAACTGCCCATATCAATGAACTGCATTGCCATATAAAATATAGAAGGTGGTAAAATATTTATTGTACAGTTAAACAGTTTAGTGATTTAAGGAAACAATAAGGCTGCAAGAAAGAACTGAATTGTGGCCATGCCCTGAAAACATGTATAGCTCTTCTTACCTGGATCCTTGTTCTGTAGAATAAAAAGGGATTGTCCATCTGTTTAATGTCTGTGAAGTTACATGTTAGCAAAAGCACATGTAAATTGGGTCTACTCGAGGAAGGAAAATCATGCAAAAAATTAATTCCACAGAGAGGAATGTAACAATTCAAGCCCCTATATATTAAAACAGTAATTTAGGTAAACACTGAATGAATGAACAAATGTGTGACAAAAATGCCAACAATGGGTTGCAGGAGTTTGAAACTGCCTCGGCTCTAACTTCAAAGTCAGGGGCGACCTGTGGACTCCAGTGGGATTTTGCACCAGGTCCTCAAAGATCCGTCAGAGTAATCCCAACACTCAGGAGCACGGCCCAGATAAATTAAATGGGCAGTATGGGTGGTTTTCCTTTCAACAGGTGACTGATATCTATGATCACTCTTGGGGCCATGTCAATCACACCAGCTGCAGATCTGTCTGGGCCCCAGATATGAATTTCTGATGGATTTGTTACGCTGGATGAGATTAGAAACAACAGGCGTCTGCACTAGGATGCCCAAGCCTTGCTTTTCATTTCCACTACCTTAGAGTGGGAGAAAACAAGAGCAAAAATAAGGTGAGCAATCTTAATCACTCCACTTAATTCCCCACTACATGATGCTCGGTTAGGCCAGTGACATGACAAAGAAACATGATTACACCAGAGCAAACTTAAATTTTGTGCAGCTCTAGAAGGAGACACTGAGCCAGGAGTCCCTTGAGAAGGTCTCTGTGAACTGCTAAGAGCAAGCTCGGGTTTGAAAACTGAGGGTCACATATATTCCACATAAACCATTGGCTTAAAAGAGGAACCTTGGTTCATGAAATGGTTTCCCATATTTATTTGGATTTGATTTTCTTATAGCTTTTCATGTTCGGTGGGGGGGGGGGGGGCGCGACTCTTTGCTAGGATCTCTTCTTATGTGTTTCCTACATTTCATGCTTGCAGCCTCAAAAGCTCTGAAAACAGATGTTTGGCTTTCAAAGCAGGTTTTATTTTTTTGGCAATGCCAGGCATTTTACAGTAGAAAATATAAAATAAAAGCAAAGCCAGTGACTACAGATATCTTCTGTTTCCTTATCACTTTGTTTTATGCTTGTTAATCAGGGTGACTGAGAGTATTTTACACATTTACAGTGTATACATTTCTTTACACCACTCCCCCCAAACATCTATTTATTTTACGACAACATGAACCTTAGGGAAGAAAAAAGTAGTTGCTATTATATGTTTTTTCAAAGCGAAGAAGTAAACATGCAGCTTGCACATTTGCTACATCAAACGGATGCTATTTATTTAGTTGCTGGAGGCAGAAGGCCTGATCAGAAGAGAATTTCTTTTATGGCCTAAGGTGGTGAACTATTTTTAATAAGAACAATGATTAAGGAAAAGAAAATTCCTAAAACACCTCTTCAATCAGTTGGAGAGGAGAGAAGGGAAATCCCCTCTTGTGGTAAAGAAAGGCAGGGAGCTCCTGCCCCATGACACATCCAGCCTGGGCCTCCTTAACCTTCCTGAGCTGGAGGAGAGGGAAGCATCACCAAGCATCATCTCCTCTGGAAGTAAACATGAAAATACATCAAAAACATCACACGTTGCATCACAAACCTGACAAAAAGTTCCCGTTTCTCCCCAGTGTCCGAGGAGAGATGAGGACAATCATGTGAGTGTTCTGGGGGCATCACTCAGCAGGTGACGTCCCACCACTCGTCCTAATTTGGGCCTGTTTTGCTTATCAGTGCATGCTCAAGCATCCAAATAATCCAGAGAAAATAAGAAATGCTGATAATTATAAATGTGGAATTGGTTTTTTTTGGCCTCCCACAAGCAAGTGAAACAGCCCGGGGGTGAAAATCATCCAGGAACCAGCTCAAAATTCGGTCCCAAGCCTTACTCAGTCTATGAGTATAGACAACATAGCCCAAGATTGCATTTTTTTAAATTATTTGCCAACAAAATCCAAGCTAGAAATTAGAATCAGCTGAATGAAAGTTGATGTAAAGAAATTGCAAAACCCAAGACTACTGAGTCTATAGTGAAGAGCCATAAGACTCACAAGAAAAACAAGACATAAAGGTTTTATTTCTATATTTTCAGAGTTAAGCCTTAACTTGAGACAATGACACATTTTTCACTTGGTTTCTATTTTCAGTGTGAGCAATTCATTATGAGTGCAAATCCAGGCAAGACTGATTGTGCACAGCCAAAATCAAACACACAGTTTGTTTCACCATGCAAATATTTTAAAAATATGACGGAATGAGAAACTTAAAAATTTATTTCAGACTATCTTTACTATATTTGGATAATAGAAAATATTCTGGGGGCTATAAACTGAATTCTTAAGTAATAGAAATGTTGGAGTTTTACTCTTTCGGCCTAAGATTTCAGAGTATTTCAAATTTTTTTTTCTAACCACATTGAAAACTTTGTCTTACAGCCATATTTCCCATAAAGTATTTTGTTTTTCTTCTGTACACAGAACCCTCCAAACAAACAGATACAGTCTGCTCTGAAACCCATCCCTTCAGTGAGAAAATGCACTCTTGCTGTCTTGACTAACAAATAATAACCAACATGTTAATTGCAAAAGATAAAACACGACTCTGAAATGCTCATTTGGGTCAAAATGAGTTTATTTCCCAGGGCATAGGGAATCCCAGCTGAATTGGTTGCTGCAGTGACACAAGAAACACGCAAACTGTACCCTCGATTAGAATCTGGGAGAGAGAGATAAAAGGTTTATCTGTGTGACAAGAGCTGTTTGATGGACTATTAGATGACACTTTTTAAAGTTTGCTAAAATCTCACAGTTTCTGTTGTTCCTTTCACATTAAACTCTCCCACAGACCCCAAATTAATAATCTTACCTTACAGAGGAGGCTTTCTGGCAAACAAGGGATGAGAGCAAATATACAAATACCACTAATATTTTGCAACTGAAACATATGCAGATGTGTGTGTGTATTTTCAGGCACCATCATGCACTTTGACATGTACGTCTGTCCATGTGTGTTTGTTTCTGTGTGTTTGTGTTTCACTTGCACTTTAACAGGGTCAAAATATTCAAGAGCTCATGTGTTTGTGGCTTGGTCAGTCATATATAAACAATATATTATTATAACATATAATAAATATATGTTCATAAGATATGTAATAGAATATGTAATATAATGTAAATACATTATTATAACACCTATCATTAAATCATAATATATTATTTATTCCTAATTTATAAAATCATATATGATGTGGTGGAATCATAGAATCACAGAATGCCATGGGCAGGGATGCCTTCCACTAGATCAGCTTACTCAAAACCCTGTCCAGCCTGGCCTTGAACACTTCCAGGGATGGGACACCCACAACTTCTCTGAGCAGAGAATTTATGTATCTATATCTGTATATCAGCACACATATATTGTCATTTACACAATAAATCAATGTGTGCACATCATACATATGTGTGGGTATGTGTTAAATAATACATATTTTTTGTGCATTTGCAAAAAAAAAAAAAAAGAAAATCTGAGTTTAAGTAGAGTTTGATATATTTTAATCTCCATTTAATGCCTTGTCTTGGACAAGAAGCTCCACGCTGTGATGACCTGATGAAATCAAACCATGTATTTGGTATGAATTGAGTGTGGTCACTGTCACACAGCCACAGGTTGAATGAATCAGGTAAATGATTCTAAGTGAGAGACAAGGCAACAGAGGAACAGACCTTGCAAAGCGTGACAGGGATAAGGAGTACAGAAGTCCTTAATCCAGTTTTCCAGATTACTGTATCATATTTGTTTATGGGTTGAGTGAAGATAAAAGTTGCTGCCTCTTCTCTTGACATTCCTTCAACTGCTTCCTATAGCACATGGTTGTAACTCACGCCCACTCACTCCGAAGTTAGATGTGAAAGGGCCTGCAGGGAAAGACCTTTGCTTCAGAGGGCTTAATAAATTCTGCCAAAAGACAATAACCCTCCCCAGAAGTAATTTATCCTTTGTTTTATGTTAAAACACAAAACCAGGGGAATTTCCCACACAAAGAGATGTTGTCAGAGCTGAAGCTGTGCATGGTCATACCCTGTGTTCTGCACCTTCTGCACCCCTAGGAACTTATTAAAGCAGAATGAACACTGCCAGAAGCTTTCAGGCATAAGCCTTTTGCAAAATAGCATAACCAAATATACCTACAGGCTTCTTCCCTCCACCTATTCTCCCCTAAGCTGGAGTTCAGATCCTACTCTTCAAGATCCTGTACAGGTACATAATCCAAAATGGCACTAAGCCCTTTTCACTGCTAATTTTCTTGAGCTTTAGTGGTTGCATCACACTGGCCAAGAACATGACAGTTGATCAGATAGGTGGTCTAAGATGACTTTCCACCTGCCTGAACCTTCAGCAGGCTGGAAATCATAGTGGCTTCCCACTATTAGCTTGCAGCAACTCAAAAGCTACCCTAGATCCCATCAAGAGCAGTTTTACTTCCTAAAGCTGGTTATGACTCACAATCTTTCTGGATTTTGATAAGACTGATGATGTTGCCTCTGTCCTCATTCCTTGTAATGTGCCTCACCTGTCTGTCAGATGTTGTTGCTCACAGAGGCAACCAAGTTGCCTGTTTGTTCTGCTGTTTCATAGCCTGGAGTCAGAGGGATTTGACTTCCCAGATAGGGCTACCAGGCTGTGGTATCCAAAGACCTAATCCTCACTTACTTCTGTCTCAGAAAGCTCATCATCAGCTATAGAGCCTGGAGGGCAACTGGCCATGGTGTGTCTTCAGCTGTGGCAGCTAAATGGGAATCAGGTGGGAATTACTGAGGATATATCTGTGATCTGCATATCATCAGTAGCCATAATCTGTGTCTGAGCTACATTTCCTTTGTGACTGGTGGAGGAAAACAGTCACTTTTAGGGCAGAGTTCACCTTATCATAAAATAAACATGTAGAAAAGTCTGTATCAAGCATATCACTTGGCTATCAAGGGATCTCAGGAAGATTAGGAAGATTAGGTGGGATGTTGACATGTGAAAATATGGAAAGTGAATTTACTCCCACAGTAAGCTGGAATCTTAGGGCTGTTGCTTGGTCACAGCAATAGAGACCTGATGACCAAAAGAGGATCATCAGCTCTATTTATTTACATCATGTGTTAATTTACAGTAATTCAGATGGGTCAGACTAAATTTGTGTCCCAGATGCTCTGAAGTTCTCCAAGCAGCATTTTGCTCCTAGTTTCTGTAAGCATGAAGGAAAAATATCTATGTAATGTGTGTGTGTATTTGTATATGGGTATGTGTACATATATATATGTGAATATGTATATATGTACATGTGGAAGAGCCAAAAAGTAAGCTAAAATGAAAATACACCAGAAATTAACTAAAAGAAGTTACTCTACATAGAGCAAATCTGTTTTCCATGTCTACCTTAATCCATGCATTGCAATTAAATCCACTTCTCTTCACCTGAGCCTATTCACTACATCAAAGACAACCCACTAAAAGTACTTATTTCACAGTAATCCAGCTATTAATTGGAGTTTTCCTCCCCTGCTCCCCCATCCCAGCCCTCTTACTGCCTTCCTGGACTGATTCACCATGAATGGTGAAAATTCCCATGTCGCCTTGTAGTTCAGAGTAACTGGAAGGTGTGGATGTTGTTTGGAAGGACTTGCTGTCTGATTTATGTTATGCCAAAAATAAGCCCTTCTGCTCAGGCTCAGCCTTGTTAACAAATTTCCTCATCAGCAGGCAAAGCAGTCACTGCTGCCAAATTATGTAGTATTGCAGACTCAGTTCTTCTTCAATCCATAATGCCACTGATTTGATTTTATTTTATACTTACTCTCGACTTACACCTCTTTAGGGGTGAATGAAGTCTTATGAGCACTAGAAAGGTTGCTTTGGGTCCGTACTGCTGAGTGAGCTTTTTCCTCTTCCAAGGAAAATCCACCTGACCTACACTAGATCTTAAAATACACTGGATATTTAAGATGACAAACTTTGATTTCCTCTTTCCTTCGACTGGTATACAACCAGATGTAAAAGTGGGCTTAAGATACTTATTTTAATGTTAAAAGGCATTTGCAATGCTAAAAAAACGCATTACAGAGTCAACAACGAAAAACCTCCTGTGGCTTTAAAAAAATTTATTTTTTAAGGTATCTTATTAAAAATGGTTATTATAATCAAAATCTTTGCAGTGTTATTGTTAATAAGTAGAGATGGGGATGGTTAGAGCATGTGGATATTGGAGATTGTGGAGGTAAACAGCAAAGAAAATGGGAAGGATCTTGGAAAAAGAGCTTTGAAGATTCACATATCACCATGAGAGTGGAACCTATGTGACACCATGACAGTGATCCTGCACTGAATTGCCACATAGTTTCTACAACTTCCACCGCAATTCCAGTTGCAGAGGCCATGAGTGAAAAGCTGTGATTAGAGCACTCTCAGAGGAATTCCAGCATTTGGAAATTAGTCCTTGTTCTGAATCACAACAAATCAGTTTTTCTCTCAAATTTTTCCAGGAACTGAAATGAAATAATGATAAAAGGCTTGGGTCAATCAAACCATTGAATTTCAGTTTCATATTTATATTTTTCCCCCTCAAAATAATTATTGTGTCAAATAAATCCATTTTAAAGTTATTTTGAAACAAAAATGAAAATATTACAGTACAATACAATTGATCTTTTTTTTTCTTCTGGGACAATTAGCTACAACTTTATATAATTGTATTCAAAGCTTCTATTTTGATTAAAACATCTTGTGATAGGGGAAGAAGACGGCAGAGTGGAAGAATTTTAAGCTGACTTCAGCTTTGCTGGGGGAAAGCAGAAACTCATGGGTCTCTGCAGGAGAGGAGTTTCTAAGCCATGTGTTTAATCTGGATTTATTCCCTACCAAACTTCATAAAAAGACCTGATGGATTTACCTTTTTAAAATGCTCGGAAGAAATCACTGCTTTTGAGTAGTTGCTGCATCATTTCTGTCAAGGATCCACTTCCTGATAATTTGTCTCTGTATTTTGTAGGGCATTAATGGTTTTAGAGCTTTTCTGTTCTAACTGGGAAAAGAGAGAGTTTGTGCAGTTTCAGCTGTACAAGCCAAAAGACAGAGCTGATTCCTGCACAGAATTTTGCCATCAGCTCCAATAGGGTAAATACAAAGAAACTGTCCTGCAAGAGTTGAGTCATCCCGGTCTAAAAGGAAAGCCAACATCCTCTGAAGGGTGATACTGCAACACTGGCAGGAATCTGCCTGTTCCCATCATGAGGATAAGCAGCAAAGCAACGTCAAACAACCCAAATACTTCTCTGTAAGACACAAACACTTAAATAGTGGTTGGTTCTCTTGATTTGTTTTGCTTTGAAAGAAAGGAGGTACTTTTGGAAATTGTGTCTAGAACATAGTTGGAGCTGGTTGTTTATCCGCCGATTGGGATTTTAATTAATGCCTTTGTGGGGCTGGATATCGCTGTAGTGAGGTCACAATATGTGCTGCTTGTATGGAGAGAAAGTCCAAACTCTTCATAATCAAATGTTTTCAGATCTGGGCTGGAAAGAGAAAGCGTTTAGCTTTCAGTGAGGCTGGTTTTGTGAAAGTCAGATATTCTGGAAAAAAAAATCAAACCAAAACAAAAAATGTTTCAACTCAAAATTGATTTGGAAATATTCTTCATAACCACTGATACTGGTGGCCGAGGCAGCAGAAGGTCCTGCTTATGGTAAGAGTTATTCAAGCCCTGGGGTTGGACTTTCACTCACAAGCTCAGCAGTCGGTTTGTAAAGCCCACATCGCTGCCAACCATTTACTGGAGGAAGATGAATGCACACAGGAAACCTGCAGAAGAGGCACAGGTGGAATTAAATCTCCTGAATGACCTCTCACTACAGAAATGGGAAAGGCTCTTTGCCTTCTGTTTAAGCTTAGCAGAAGTTTTGCTGAATTGAGAACCAGGACCCCTCATCCAGAAACACTGACTTGCCCCGTACCTCAGTTTCCCTGCCTGCAGGATGAGCAATAATACCATTGACATCAGATAATTATTTGCATCGTTAGTCATTCAATGCTGCAGAATTTTATAGCAGTCATTTAAACGCTGTAAAAGAACAAGATTCATCCGCTGTTCATTACTCACTGTGTAGGATTACTCACAAGGCAGGTTTCTTCCTGATCAGATGCCCACCACCCTTTTAACCAGAAGAATAATGTGACTAACAGAAATCACTGTGATGTTGACAGTGAATGACAAATACTTTTACTCTGTGAGTTCTTTTACGTATGGTTAAAGAAAGGACGGAATGAAAACCAGCCTTTCTGCAAACGTTGCTCTGAAATAAAGCCACTCCTTGCAAATAGGCACGAGCAGCGAATTAAAAACACTCACCAGATTTTGATCTCAGTTCAACGAGTTTTGCTTGGGCACAAGTCCATGGGCTTCTTCAGCCAACCAAGCGAGACACAAATCAGGATGACATACGCATGGATGTCAGATAAAAAGTGTGCCGGGTTATGTCCATATTAGTCATGCGATAACAGGACAGATGCATGTTAGGGTGGAACAGTGTTAGCAAATTATCTCACAAAAGGCTATTTGTCTTCCTTGGGACGTGTGCCACCACTTCAGCAAGTCTGACTAAATCTACATTCCTGACTTCCCGTCATGGAGACTTAATCCAGCTCGGTCAGAGAAGGGATGCAGGTTACAATAAATTGGTTGGAGAAGGAAAAGCTTTCAGAAGGTTTTGCCTTTGCTCTGCTGTGTTGCCACATTTCTGCACTCATAGCCTCCAAGCTGCTCAGCAGCACACTGGGGAGAGGGTGAAAGAAGGGACACACAGAGATGCCTGCAGTCCAGCTAGGATGTGGCTGGCTGGATTCCCTTCATAACCACTGGCCAGATGTTGAAAAATCAGTGATGTGTTTCATCTTATACAGAAGTAAAGGCCCCAAGGAAATCAGCTATTTCAGAGTTAACTAGAAAGGGAACTGCAGGGGACCAGGGTCTGTTTGTCTTCTTGGATGCAGATAAATTTCACTTGAATCATGAGTCAGAGCTCCTCACACGCCTGGCAACCTTCAGCAATGGCAAAGTGTAAAGCTGCTTCATTTAGCCTGTTCCTTTATTAAACAGTAGTGATGTGATGACAAGTCCAAACCCTTTGTGCTTCAGTCCTCCCTCTGTGACAGTAGGAGCAGCATCACAGCAGAAACAGCTGGAATTTAAGGTCCCACATGGCTTTGCTAAAAACACCACTATTTTGCCCTGAAGTGCACTGGGGGCACTCACATACTCTGCCTTTCAGCAGCAGCCACAGCAGCTTGTATGAAACCCTGTAGAAAACAGTAACTCCTTAAACTTCTTCAGCTAAAAAGCTGTCCTACCTACACCTTAAATTAATCAAGCACAGATTCCCAGTGAGGAATGAGCAGAGAAAGAGGCAGTATTAGACCTATTTTCCTCTCCCTAAATCTCAGTTCCATAGAACAAATGACCTGGATGATGTCTGCCCGTGCTCACCACCTCTGCCTGCTTTTATATTATGATCTCTTTTGTAACCTGCCCCTGACACAGGGACATTTACAAAACAAATTTCTGAACATGGGATCCTGCTGTCAGCCAGCAAACAGTATTTGCTACACTGACCCCAGGACAGCCACAGATTGAGGAAAACAGCTCTGGCCAACTCCTAACCCTGTTTACCAGAGCAGGACCTAAACTGTGAAGTTCACATATTGTTTAATACCGTGACCTCTGCACACTTGCTAATCCCTCATCCACTGCTCTGCAGCTTCTTTCTTGTCCACAGCCTCCAGACTAATACCCAGAAAGATGCTTGGATTTCCAAAACTGCAAACCATGCAGCTGTCAAATTCACAGGGGATGTTTTGTTGAGTCAGCACACAGCCCCAGCACGACCACAGCTATGGGATCTCTCCTTCCTATGGATAATCACATCTTGGCATGCATCAAGCACCTTTCTGCTGCAGCAGGATTTTGATACTGGCAGCAAGATTGTTTCTTGCTCTCAGGGCAAGCTGAAATTAGACTAGAGAAAAGATTTTGGAGGCTGTTATCCTGGTAAATAATGTTCCAAAAACCAGTGTTTGAATCACTAAATTTCCCACATTGTGACGATTTATAAAGTGCTACCAGATTTTATTATTGGTCTTTTTGTATTTAGAAATATTTAATTTGCCTTGAACTCCTGAATATTCTGTTTAATCTGGGAATATCCAGTCTTTCACTGGGGCAGATTCAGAGTACAGGCTCGCAGAGAGGTAGTGTGGACATAAATCCACTGTGTATCACTCCTCTCACTCCTCTGCAGTACCTGCACACTGACATGTACATATCTTACTGCCCATGTACCTATATCTTATACACACAGGGTATCTCATCCCTCCTTTATATCGGGTTTAGTTGCTCCACAGTTTTTCTGTCTTCATTGCAGACAGTGCTTAGGGTGTAGCTGGTGTGTTGAAAGTTCACACCCCAGCTATGTCTTAGTCATTATTTGTATAATTAATTGACATTACTTGACACTGGAACAGGTTGTCCAGAAAAGCTGTGGATGCCCCATCCCTGAAAGTGTTCGAAGCCAGGTTGGATTGGGCCTGGCCTAGTGGAAGGTGTCCCTGCCCATAGCAGGATTGCTGGAACTGGGTGGTCTTTACAGTCTCTTCCAATCCAAACCACTCTGTGATTCTATGATAAATGTCCACTAAAAATCACTGTGGTGAAGATGATGGAGCTGCACTAGCCTTTAGGTAATAGGGGACCAGAATAAGGCGGTGGCACTTTCCTGCCCTGTAAAGCTGTGGTTTCAGATGCAGAAAAGAATTTGGAGACACTTGGAATGACACTTCACCAAATCTGAAATGAAATTTCAGACCCCTCAAGGTGGGTTGAAGAGAAAGATCTTTCCTGGAGGATATTCACTGAGAGAGAAATCGAAGCAAGTAGGCACATAGACTCTGTGTCAAAGTGGCCATACACACAGTGCAGACACAGGTGCCCAAAACAAAACCTGTCAGTGCTGTCCTGGAGCATTTCTCTGAGAAACACAATGACAACAGTTCTGTACCATGTGTAAGAAAAAGTGAGACTGCTTCTAAAACTAAGCTTATTAGAATGTCTAATTAAGAAATATTGAAAAAAAATTACTGTGTAGTCCTACTAGAAAAGAACTTTTTCACTCCAGGAAAGTTCCTTTTTCTCAAATGTGGCAGAAAAACTCCAACCCCCCACCCAGTAAATCAACTACCCCACAAAACCCCCCAAAAAACCAAAACCTTGCATAACCCCCTAATGTAAATGCTTTGAAATGCAGTTCAAAAGAAAATGTTTCATTTGGAAGTACCTTTTAAAAATCAAGCAATTCTTAACAGAAATACTTTTCAAGGGAAAAAATGTGTCATCCTCATACCTTTCTTGATTAAAAAAAAAAAAAGAATCATCTTATTTAGATAGATAAAAGCCTGTTTGAATATATTTTAAAAATTATTTTATCTTATTTCATTTTTTAATAGTGGATACAGTGCAAAATAGGTGTTCAGACCATGAATGACTCTGATAGAAATTAGCTGAGGGTAAATAACTCTGAAAAAGAGGGAGAGGCTTTGAAATTGGATTGTGAAAGATGTTGCTAGGAAATATTAAGCAAGGGCCTTCTCTAAAACACCACCATACTAATATTCAAATTAAATACCTTTTAAATACAAGATACATGCTTCACAATATAGATTCTCCCAGGGCTTTGATTATGAGGTGGCAGCAACAAGCCTATAATTAATATTATATGGTGATTTCTGTTTAAAGCAGATTGTTCCAAGAGCTGTAATCATCACTACATAAGCAAGTTGTCCTTCAATAGCTAAGAAGAAATTAGGACCCAGAGCAAAGGTAAACACACAAGCCTGTTTAACTGTGGGCAACTTTTTCTTGCAATAGTCTAATTGAACCTGAAATTTTAATAATTCTGAATAGTTTAGCAGTTGCAGGTTAGCTCTTGTCTTGAATCCAGATACATTTCATGTGCCAGGTCAACATTTATTCTGTATAATGGAACAGAAACATCTTCAAGGAAATGATTCTTTCAAAAATTTTTACTCTGTGCCTTTGGCCTGAGGCATCCTCCTTGGAGACCAAACCATTTGGAGCAGAGAAATAGCCTCTAAATGGAGCTGTGAAAATCGCAGTAACATCTGGCATGGTGAAACAGAAATTAGCAATTATCATCTCCCAGCAGAGCAATAGGAACCAGATATTCTCTGTCCATCAAGAAGAAAATAATTAATGCTTAAAAAGAGAACCAAATTAAGTCTACCTAATCAAATGCTCTGATACAGGGAAATTTGTCTGGATCACCATTTAACTAAGTGCTTATACAAATAGGTGTGTAGTACTTTGCATGAATCCGAGATACTTGCTCCTCTGACATCCCATGGCAACACATTCCATAAGTTAATTATATGCTGTCTTAAGGGAAAAAAAAAAAGAAAAAAGGCATTTAATCTGTTTCACGGTGGCTGTGGTGCTCATCAAATGCCTCGAACCGTTAACGTCTTGGTGAGACTATCAGCTCAGCAATTTTTAAACCCAAAAGGGCTTATTTTGTCGTCTTGTTTGACCTATCAACTGCTAAAGGCCGAGGGACTTCTCTGAAGTTATTCTTGCTTTAATCTCACTAGATCCTGACTTTGCAGGGGAGATCAGTCCAGATTTAAGAGTGGCTGGTGGGAAAATGTGTTGTTCCAATATTTAATTACTCTCATTTGTTCCAGTCTATGTTTGTTTAGCTTCCATTTCCATCTTTCAGACCTTGTTATACAATTTTTTCGGTAGAATACCTATGCCCCTCCTTGTCCATCATCTATTTTTGAGCAAGGTGTAACAACCTGTCTGCTCAGGTCCCTGTCAAATGATTCAGATCATAATTTGCCCTTTTCCATTATTCACTTCTGTGCTCTTTGTACCATCACTATATTTTTATCAGCAGTGACTTAAAGGTTTCTTGGAGGCATGTCAAATACCATTCTGAGATTAACTCAGTTGATCAGAGCATGGTGCTAATAGGAGCAAGGTTTGTTGTGGGTTTGATCCCTGTATGGGCCACTCACTTAAGAGTTGGACTCAGTGATCCTTAGGGGTCCCTTCCAACTCAGATATCCTGTGAAATAATCATTTCAGTCCCACAGTGCTTTAAAATGATGCCTTTTAGCCATCAAACTGCTCCAGTCACCTCTGGATAACAGACCAAGAGCTTCTTCCCTGTTTATCGTTAACCTTCTCCTCTCCAAAGGTGAGACATGGCTAAATCTCCTTCCCAGCCTTATTAGTCCTGAACAAATAACACTGGTCAAACCTAGATTTCTAAAATTTACACTCCCTTCCTAACAGTGTCCTGTCAACCTCTGATGAACCTTGCCCTTTATTTGGGCTGTTGGATCTCCCTTGAAAAAGAAATGCTGCTGCTGTCCAAACACAGCGAGTCCATTAGTGCTGGCACAGGTATTTCCTGAAGAACAGCTCCTTCTGGGAGTATAGAAGTTCACATATGAACATTAGAATTCTTTTCAGGTGGAATAAAATGTAGAAATACAGCAACAAAGACACAGAACATCTATGGAAAGATAAAACACTTTTCATATTCAGGCCCATGGTTTCTTTTTTAATTATTTTTTGCCATATTTTTTTCTTTCTGACCTATATTATAAGAAAATGCATAGAAACCTTTAAGATACATTTTTTAAATTCAACAAAGTATGAATTAATCCTTTAAAAGAAGGAATGCCACATCAAAACCTCTGTGCATCATTGATATGGTAACTCAGATTATTTTAAACTGCCCTAGGGCAAAAACCCACTTTGGTTTCTCTGAGCTGGCAGCACAAATGGAAAGATAACAGTTGTGCCCAGAGTTTTGGGGTATGAATACACATAAGACAACTGTTTTCATTCCTCCAGCATGTGACTGAGAAGTGGTCAAGTAAATTCTTTAGCAGTTTGATTTGCTGATGTCTTTTAAGAATCGCTTGTGATCCACCGTATAGCTGAAATAAAACACCACTAAACCTCAGCACCTGCTAGTTAACACAACACAGGCAACTTGCCAGCTCATGGTCAACGATGCTCCTTATTTCTAGTTTCTTCTCCATGCTGAAATATGTTAAAAACCCATCCAGCATTTTCCCACCTTTATGTGATCCCACATTTTGTGCCTAAAGGACTTTGCTTTGTGGGTTGAACACTGGATGCAACAGGTCACGTTGCTGTTCTACAACAGGAATACAGAGGTTGTCCCAGCTGGAGGCACAAGGAGGTTGGGTGCTCACAGAGCATTCATGCTGTTCCAAGTGGGATAAGAGACATCCTGAGCCTTCTTCTGCTTGCTCTGAATGGTGGATAACTGTGTCCTGGGAAGTGTGCCAGATGAGAGCATGATCCCCACTGTCCTGTTGCTTCCTTGGCAGCGGGAAAATCCACTCACCTCTGCCAGGCTCTGCTTTCTCTCTGCCTCTGGAGAGGTGGCTGAACTGGACAGAAGGGTTGATCCAAATAAGAATTTTTTCCACTGAAATTGTACAAGTGGGCTGACTGGAATATTTTGTGAATTCATGATGATCAAAGAGATTTGTGTCAACCTGGGGGGGGGTGGGGGGGGGGGAAGAAAAGCAGTAGAAAATGGGAAAGGGGTTTTGGAAAAAAGTGCAAAATGTTTTTTATTTGGATGCTTTCAAAGTAATTTGAGGTGATGTTTCATTTAAAAATATACTTCAGTTGTATTTAGAGTAGAATAAACATCCTTTCCAAGATCTCAGAGCTACAACATTTCATTTCAGCTTGGAAAAAATAGATGTGAAATAAAACTGCTTTTGCTGCAGTTCTACTTGCTGTCACCTCTCAGTTTTATGTCACTTAAAAAAAATAAAATTCAGAATGAGTATGAAAGAAAAATAATAGTGAAATTCAGAAATGGTGGGACCCAGAAGAAGCCTTTCTGGGTTTGACACCTCTTTCCACATCTCATTTATTTATATAGAAAATTATTTGGCTTAGCATTTTTCATTCATCTGACTGTACTCCTGTCTATGGAGAAGTGCAAGATCTTATAGGAACTGTATTCTACTAAAGTAAGAGTGATATCTTCAGGTAATGGGTAGTCATTATGCAATTCCTTCTACTGATGGTACTACATGATCAATGGAAATCTGAAAACCGGCACAAGCTCCTCTGTGAAGGGATTGCAGAGACCCATGAAACTCATTTCCAGTAGCTTTCCTCTTTTCTTTTCCCTGCTTGACTTCAGAACAGGAGGTCAGGTCAAACTTCTGGCTGGTATAATAGCTAATTACACCCCCTATTTGGCTTAGGATACGGGGTGAGGCATAAATTAGGGCCTGATAGCTTAGTTGGTGCCATGGTGGGTTATTAGATGTGTGTCAGCGAGCAAAGTTGTGATCAAAGCCCGCAGAGAGGCAGCCAGAGGTCGTGAAGCATGGCTGGGGACTAATTGCTGGGCTGTGTGCTGAAAGGAAGTTTGCCATGAAAAGCCATTAAGCTTCAGCCTTTTCAATCCTTGGAGCAAAGCTGTGGAGAAATGTGGATTGCTGAGCAGGCAGAGAAGTGAGGGGGTCCAGTGCCGGTCCTGCTCTGGGTGATGGTGGTGGATCACCTCATTTCCATAGAGTTTTCCTAAGGAAAGGCAGGATCTGTTCCTAAACATCAATCCTGACAAGGGCTTATTAACCCATCTCTTCAATTAAATGGATTGGTCAAAACAAATGAGACTTTTTAAAGAGCTTGTACTTACGGAGAAATTTGGCTGGTTGTAAAACGAGCTGGCAGCAGCAAAACTTTGCTTGTAGAGCAGAGAACTGGGGGGAGCAGAGGCTTGAAAAACACACCAAGGGCTGTGAATGACAGCTCTTTAGGGAAAAAATTTTGAGAGAAAAAGTTTTAAATGCTTTTTATTCTGAAAGGTTTTCTGCATACTCTGCACAGCACACCAGATGCATCTCACCAATTTTACAAAAGGGGAAACTGAGGCAAAATGAAATAAATGTAGCTTTTTTTATTTTTTAGCTCTCAGATTCCCACGGGTCAGACATTCTGGAGTGCAAATGACATAATTAAGCTGATTTGAAAAAGAAACCCTTTCCCTATTTTTGCCCCCCTCTGTTGTAGAAACTAATCACTTGTGACCTATCAGTCACTTTTTCAGTCTTGTTTTCTTTCAGGTCTTTTTCAGAGCTCTGAAAATGTCCCATTTAAATATTTTTTGAGAATGGTATCCATTTCAGTTTCTCTCTCCTCGTACTCTAAAACTTTTAATAAGATGAAATATTACACAGCTTTTTGTATGTTCAGTGTAGGTGAGGGCAAAAGCTTTCATTTTCTAAGCAACAGTATAATTTTTATGTATGTGAGCAGTTTAAATGAACTAAGTATTTAAGTTATAACATGATGCAAGACCTAAATAGCAGAGACCAAATGTTTTAACGTCTGTTTGGAAAGGTCATCTTGAATATAAACAATGATAAATAGCTAAGAAATGCCTGGTTCTGGCCAAATATAGATTATCAGAACTGAAGTTGGAATTTCCACACAGAGAAATTTCCACTCTGTCAACAATTATTCGTAGTCTGGTTTGGGACAAGATGCCACATTTTGGGGAAAGGAAAAGCATCTCATGAGTGCTTTGGCTGCAAATGATGAAATGTATTTGTGTCACTTTGACTTTTCAGTTGCTCCCAGTTCTGTTCTCGCAAAGTTGGAGGAATTGTATCTCAGATGAGTCACATCCAGCGTTTCCTCATGAGCTTTTGGCCACAACCACATTTCTCACGAACCCACATGTCCCAGCTCAAGGATCAGTTACTTGATCCATCTGAGTCAATATCCAGCCCATTGGCCCATGTCACTTAACTCAAAGTAAGAATTGCAAGAGGGACAAATTCTGTTGCATCTTTAACAGAGAAAAAGCCCTTACATAATCTCCCACCTGCTGGGAATCACTTTCCACCCCTCTCTCCTCCTTTCCTTTGTACCTGGCTCACATCTTCCTTTTTCTCTCCCCTACATGTCCTTGGGGTGGGATGTGAACGTGTCATTGACAGTGGTAATTATTTACTGGTACAGTATAATTATCAAGGCATATCAACAGCCTTTCAGTGAACTCGTACCTGTTAAATGTAGAGCTATTATTTAAAGGCATAAAATGAACCTTAAAAAAAGCAAACTGTGGCTGTAGTTTTCTTTCTTTGGATCAAAGAAATGTTAGTTCCATGTAAACGAATGAATTAAGAGGGAAAAAAGGAAGCAAAGATTAAAATCTCTGTGTGGCATTTCACAGGTGAAACAGAAAAGAAGAACAACATTTAATAGCTTTCCTGGCTGCTTGCAACCTATTTTCTTTTAAAGAACATCACTCAATGTTAAAGTAAAAAGGGAAAGAAAAATTATGCCCATGTTGGATTTGTCTTTTTCTTTCCCTTGCTATTGAAGAAAATGAGAAGAGAAATCTGTTTCATGTCTCTTTCTGTGCTTTTTATACAACTTAACTAGATTATTAGAAATGTTCAGTAATAATCTATAGATGAAAGGAGCATTAACTCTTGAGTCTTTATTATGATTAAGGCTTGAAGTCATTTGAAAATTGTATGTGGAACATGATCTATTACATCTTATGGCAAATAGGAACTCATATATTTAGGCTACAGCTAAAGAGTAACATCTGCCTATGTCTTGAAGAACTAATTGCTAGCAAAAGAGAAACGAATATGTTTGTGACTTTGTATGGTAAACTCAGCAGTAAAGAGAATAAAGTCCTGATGTGGAAAATTGGAAAGTCAATTGTTCTGCAGAAACAAACCATTCTTCTGTGAGGAGTAGTGAAAGAGATCTTTTTCTTTTATATCCTGAGACAAAATGAAAGTCTAAGATGATATGATTTTAAGCTGAACTTCCAAACCCATAGTTGACAAATTAATTTCAATATCTGTTGCAGTAATACTGCCAACAGCAAAGGTGCTTTGGCAACAGTCCTGCTCCTGTTGAAGTCAAAGAGAAAATTCTTTAACCTGTAGTATTCATCTTGCTACTTGTGTATTCCAGAAATAAGCCAAATCCCCAGATTTAAAAGTGGCATTAAAACTTCCCTAAATTCAGGCTTGACTTGTTACTGGGCTTTAGGTTCTGCTTGCTAGGAAGCCAGACTGATGACATTTGAAAATTTCAGATCTGAATCCAGTTTTTGATTTAATGTACTCTCAACACTTCAGGTTGTTCAGTTCCAAGATTTTAGTTCAGGTCTTTCTATTCTCTGTTTTATAATGTTGTACATACAATTGTTTGAAGTCTCTAGAATGATTAATGTGCATGAAGCTCTATGAAAACATTTTTTGGTGTTCCTCCAATTTGTGGTTTCATACATGAGAATAAGAAGCAATGAAGAAATAATATCCTTTGCTTGCACTGCAGCAAGTACCACTAGTCATGTAAATATAGCCCCAAATATAGCAGAAATTACTCAGCTCTATTTGAATCACTGTTTGTGGAGCTCAGCTTCACTTTATTAAAGCAGTTGCTGAAATCCTATGTCTTTAAATAAATAATTTCCTTGCATGAGGAAAAAAACCTGAGTGAGTTCTTCAAGTGATGTTGGGAGAATTGCAGGAAGTATGCAGGTTTAATATCCAGAGGCTTTTCACCAGATTTTGATTACACAAATACTTAGTCCCACTTGAATATCTCAAAAAAGGGTGCTTAAGTATAAGAATCATGATAACCAGACAGGTAGGAAAATCATATACTGGAACTGCGGTACGAGGTTCAAGAGATGCCGATGTACACAGTGCATTCACAAATATGTGCATAAACGTATAATCCACAGACATCCTGGAAAATAATGGTTTAGAAAAGGCTTCCAAAACACATGAAGATTATTTTCTGCATAAGATCATTTTCTGTAAAAGTTCCTAAAGTGCAGGGTATGATCCCAGCATGTGGAAGTTGATGTTATTCAGACACGTGACATCACTAAGACTGATACAGAAATAACATGTGCCATTCTGGTATTCATAATTAAACCAGGCTGTAGATAAATTGGAAAGTGTTGATGTCTACAGAATAATTTGAATTCAAAACAAAAATGTCCACTCCTTAGTTAAGTTCTTTAGACTCTTTGCTGCAAACACTCATGAAAAATGATTGTTGCTGCCTCTTCAGTGCTTTTTTTTTTCCTTTAAATATATAATTGCTCTTGATAATTTAGTCTGACATTTGTTCTTCTAGTACAGAGGTATGAGGATGGTCTTTCCAGCTGCTTCTTCTACAATCTGCAAGAATTTTTCATTCCCCTCCTGTTCTGAACCTCAGCCCAGAGTCTTCATATAATCTCTGACCTCACTTAGATGGAGGCAAAAAAGTTGTTTGACAACCCCATTAATTCACTGACAGTTCCCAAGTCCCTGCCAATATACCCTGTAGATGAGGGCTACATGCACAGTCAGGAAATGGTGTATTTGGAGATATATCCTATCCTATTCTATCCTATCCTACCCCATCATACCATATCATATCCTAGTATGGTTTGGGTTGAGTTTGGTTGGAAGGGACTTTAAGGATCATTTAGTTCCAGTGTCCCTGCCACGGGCCTTGACTTTTAGGTTGAAATAAGGTCTTGCATTTCTAGCCTAGAATAAAAAAATTAATGGTCTGTGTTGTATAAGAACATGTTGGGTGTGGATGGATAAATGAATTGCCAGTGTGCACAAAAAGTGGTGCAGTGCTCACATGGAGAACAGAGAGAAGCTGCAAACTTATAAGGAAATACTCCTACTCAAACAGAATTGAAAATTATAGATAAGTCTGCAAAAAATAAAATTAATAAAATTCCTGTGGACTGATAACTTCATCTGCAGCCAGTGCAAACCCTGGAGCATACCCAGGTGTAAGGTAAGACTGCCTGGAGCCAAAGATGTCTCAAAACCTCCAATGCAGTCAGCATTTTCTGACCCCACTCTGCTCAAACTTCTCTTTTAGAAAAGAAAGAGCAAATCAATACCTAGTTAGTTTATGCATTTATGCACAGATCCCTAATGTCAGTCTATAGACACACTTGTGGCAGCGCATTAACATTGACATGGACTCCACTAAAATATTAGTGAAGAGCCAGAGGTATTGAGGACATTCAAATTACACAAACCTGACTCTACAAAAGATCAATAATTTTGAGCCCATTTGGTGGACTCCAAATATTAACGCATTATAGCAAGTGGGGACAGACTTTTTAGCAGAGCCCATAGTGAAAGGACAAGGGGCAATGGGCTAAAACTAAAAGAAGGTCAATTTATATTGAACATAAGGAAGAAGTTCTTTTACAATGAGGATGGTGAGACACTGGCACAGGTTGCCCAGAGAGGTGGTGGATGACCCATCCACGCAAACATTCAAGGTCAGGCTGGGTGAGGCTCTGAGCAACCTGATCTAGTGGAAGATGTCCTTGCTTACTACAGAATGAGGGAAATAGGTGACCTTTAAAGATGGCTTCCAATCCAAACTATTCCTATGATTCAAAGTCATGTAAGCCTTTATTTCCTTCAGCATGTCTCTCCTGTGTGGAAGTGATGGACAGCTTTTTGTTCTGCGCTCTGCGCACTCTGGGTTTAACTCACTATTGATAGGTTATTAGCTTGAGCAACTTACTTGAAAAGTGTCATTTTACGTTCCTGTTCAATGTGTGTCATGTCTCTTTCTTAAATTATAAATCTGGATTAAAATCCTGTTGAATTCCCTGTTAGGGTGCCATTCTGGATTTACTTTGCTGGAAATGAGAACAATACCCAATGCTAAGCTACTGGGAGGAAGACAGATCTTTACTTGATGTGAGTAAAATTCTGGCAAAATAACGTGAGAAATACCCTGCATTTGGGGTGCCCTCTCCATTTCGTCCCTCCCCTCCCACCCAGAAATTAAGCTTCCTTGTCGGAAATTTCCTTTCCCCCCCCTCAGAGTGCCTGCCCTGCAGGGCTGCATCGGTTTGAAGCATATCTAACATAGCAATTGAGAGGTTTGTTGGGTTCACACGCGGCGGAGAAAGCAATTTTACTTTCATACTTGATGTTCTTGTGCACATCTGTCCAGAGTAACCGAGTGCACAAGTTGTAATCTTTCCAAAAGCAGTAGGTTGATATCAAAGAGTTCGCAGCAGAGCAAGGAATTGTGGCGGTACTTCAAGGAACAGGTTTGCAATTAACTGTTAAATACAGATTGAAGGAATGCCCTGCTTGGTTGCTGCAGGCTTTCCTTGCGCGCCAGCGACAGCTGAATCTAAAGCACAGAGCATGGCAGGATGATAACCTGTTAGCAGGGGGAAAAACAGGGGGTAGAATTATTGAGCAGTTGATAACGTGCAGGCTGCTTAATGGTCTCAGGATTTCATACAAAATACGAACCAGCCCCTCTGTATTACAATTGTGTTGAAAAGGGGAGGGAAATAACCAACTCTTGTGTACACATGAGATTTCTTTTGAAAATCAGAGCAGGCTACAGACTGCTCAACCCATAGCTCGTTCAGGCTATTACAGGTGGCAGCACATGTAGCTTGGAAAACAAAAGAAAACAACAGGAAACAATACAACTTGCTGCCAAAAAAACCCCTCAACCCCATGTCTCAAAACCTGAGATTGCTTTTATATTTAACAATGTGATCTGGGTCTAGTGCACTCTGTGGTTCTAGTTCTAGGATAAGGCATATGGACAGAATATTTTGAATCTGTTTTCTGTCCCATTCTTTAATATTAGACTTGCCTGTCTGCACTGTAAGCTCCTATTTCAGTGGCAAGCCCTGTTGTGCAAGGGATGTCTTTGGTGTGTGGCACTTTGTAGTATGATCAGACATGGATTTCAGCTTGAGGTGGCTACTGTATAGGAAGCCATGATTTAAGATATGGACCAGGTGAAACTGAGCTTCCAAGGTTTCACTTCCCTAGCAAAAAAGAGAGAAAAAGCCTCAAATGATTTTTGTCTTCATGTTCATGGTGATAATTTTCTTTATATTAAAACCTCTGTATTTATTACTTCTCCTCAGTACTTGTTACAGTTTGTCTCATGCTACTGTGAATTCTTTCAGTAAATAAGAGTATCCACCTCTATTTTTGTGCTATGTCCCGGTGGATGAGCGTGCCTTTAACCAGAATGACCATCACTGTAAATGAAGAACTTTGAGATTTTTGGAATGCCACCCTTCTACATATCACCAATCAAGGGTAAACCTGGATCTGAGCATGTAAAACAAGAAATTCTATACTTACAGAGTTTTTAGATTTATAAATGATCAAACTTCTGTATTTCTGGAACTAGCCACTCCTGGGGGTCTCAGAGTCTCACAGTGCAGGCAACTATTATATTTGACTGGAAAGGAAATCTTTGGATGCATTGACTTTGGATGCATTTGCCCAGAGAATTTGTGGAGTATCCTTCTCTGGAGATACTCAAAAGCCATCAGAACACAATCCAGAGGAACAGGCTCTAGGGGAGCACTCCTGCTTGAATGGGGAGCTTGAACTAGATGACCTTCAGCGGCTCCTTTCACCATTATCTGTTCTTTGATCCTGTGTCATTATGATTCACAGAGAAATAGCTCCTGAAATAAGAGTTTGTTCTTGTAGATGCTGCTCTCTAGACAAAATCCAGCTTTTCAGAGGGCTAAGGATTTGTAAAGGATCTTCAAAACCAATTAGCATCAGCAGAATTTGCAAGGAGTTGGTCAACTTGTGTCAGGTTTTGGCACCAAGTTCTTATGTCGTTTGCTGAAGCAAATATTTGTCCTGTGCAGTTCATGATTTGTCATAAACCTGAAGATAGGGACAAGAAAAACAGGAAAGTTTGTGGTGAAAAGATGATTTTTCTACTTTCAGAACTTGGAAATAACACAGAAAAAGGAGGAGTTTGTGTCACTGTTACTACAGAGAATCTGCCAGTACACCATTTTCCAAAGATCAGGGTTTGATCTCTTCTCATCCCATCTTTTGTGTCCTTCATCACCAAGATTTCAACCCAAGCAGTATGTGCCAATAAAGTAGCACCCACACTGAACATCTCTTTTCAAAACTAACCTAATTGCACAACTAAATGTCAATAAATATTGATATTTGAAATAAGAGCCTATGCAAAAAAAAGCCACCAAGTGAAGGACTCAGTTTAGATTGCAGCTTGTACCCTTGATTTCTGCAGAAAACCTCGAAATTATGTTGAAAATGAATTTTCATTTAGTTTTGTTTGAAACCTTTAACTTTACATGTTTCATTGTGATCAGAATCAATTTTGAAGGGTGTATTTATTATTTAGCTCAATATAAAGTGTTCTAAATTTAGAGAGTTTTATTTTGTTTAATCAGAGAATTCAGCCAACTCAAGCCAGGATATTAATTGGAATTTGCTAACAGCTAAATTCAAGTAGAATTGGGAGGTTTTTCAGCTCCAGCAATTCTACCAATCAGATCAGATGCTCAAGTGCTCTTAAAGGTCCAAACTTCAAAACTACTTTACATCCTTGACTGGAAAAATACAAATATTCCATGTAGACCTCAGGTCTGCTCATGAAGGAAATGATTAGCACAAAGCTTTCATTTTAATTTTCTATGAAGAAGCTCTACAGGATTAGCTCCTCTCCTGTGCAAATAGGAATAACAACCTGGCACTGGTTTGAACGGCCCTTGGGCTATTCTGCCAAAGCATAGAAAAATGAAAGAGGGAAGAAGGTGGAGAAAGAAAATCCAGGAATGGTATGAAGAGAGAACCTATGGGTCAAAAAAAGCTAAAAGAGATCTTTAGTATGAGATTATTGTCCTTCTCAATTTGAAGTGACTGTGTCTCAGGCCCTGTGCCAAAATAATTTTGCTAGGTTTTCCTCGTGCTAATGTGCATGTGGAAGAAGCTTTATAATCCAGAACTAGTTTTATTTCCTTAATTCTTTACATGTATTTCTTTTTTATTGTTGATATTAACATTAGAAAACAACAACAAAAAAAAACAAACAAAAAAACCGACAACTCTTGGAAGATTTCTGTGAAAGGTATGATTGTAAATGAACTCATATTTTCTCAGAAATTACTGTTCTGCAGCATTTTCCCTTTCAGAAT
The DNA here is from genome assembly GCA_035584735.1 of Pseudotriccus pelzelni. NCBI lineage: Eukaryota > Metazoa > Chordata > Aves > Passeriformes > Tyrannidae > Pseudotriccus > Pseudotriccus pelzelni. Next base: position 3,607,807 of record JAWMRA010000041.1, read on the forward strand.
TAGATCTTTTCCTCCTTATTTACCCTGGAGGTATGGATTCTTCACTCTCTTTTGCACTGGAGTAGAATAAGGCAGAGACCAACTTTTTTAAATGCTGGGTGCACGGCAGGTATGGAGTAGTGTTAAAAACATAGCGTCAGCTGAGAGCCCGAGAAATTTGTCCCTGAGCACTGCTGAAAACGCAGCTTGTCAAGCAGTGACTTGCCTAAATCCTGGAAAACCAGAAGGTGAGGAAGCAGTTTGGCTGCAGCATCCCATGGCCTCACCTCAGGTGCAGCCTCGGTAGAGGTGTGCCAAAAGGCAACAAAGACTTCATGGGGGATGCTGTGAGGCACATGAACTCCTCTTTCCTCACGCCGGCAGTTCCACCTCCATCACAAAAGACCATGAGATGTTTTATCAAAGCCGTGTTAAATTTTCCAAAGAACCTTTTGCAGCCAGGGGAAGTTTTGGGTTGGATATTAGGAACAACTTCTTCACTGAAAGGTTGGTCAAGAACTGGAAAAAGGTGACCAGGGAAGCGTTGGAACCACCAACCCTGGAAGTGTTCAAAAAACATCAGGATGTGGTGCTTAGGCACATGGTTTAATGGTGGACTTGGCAGTGCTGGGTTAACACTTGGACTCAATGATCTTAGGGGTCTTTTTCAGGCTAAACAACTCTATGATTCTCTGATTCTATGAGCCCATCATGACCACACAACCAATGTTCTTAACAGGGTGGTCTTGGGTGAAAAGCAAAGTCACTAGAAACTCCAAATTGTACTGTACATAGCTAAATTGACATAAGGCTGTCAGATTAAACATAGATATATGTATTTTTCTCTACACACATGTGCATGCACACATGGCCAAAAATAATTAATATTAATAATTTCTCTGACAAGTTTTTTTTAACTGTTTAACTACAAGGTTGTCCAAGGGCTAAAGCCAAGAAATTCCTGCCTAAATGCCTGTGCAACATGCCTGCGTTTCATAAAGTCTGAAAAGTGCTTTGTCAACAGTTAGCTGGAGATAAATGGGAGGTTGGAGTTTTTGATCATGTTCCCAATCACTTGCTAACTGCAGCCAGTCACTGAATTGTCATGTTCTGGAGATTGCTTTCACATTCTTGTGAATTAGTGTAGCATGTGTCAGCATTCCTGAAGAGGCAACGTTCAGCTAAGAAGCTTTCAGCCTGTTATGAGCTCTGTCCTCCTCTGAGCAGGAGTTCAGCAGATGCAATACCAATTCTTCGGGGAAGAGAGTCATCAATCACAATCATGCCTTAGTATCTCACCAGCAGAAACAGTGAGAGGGGTATCTATTGGCTAGACTTTCTAGAAGGAAACGAGTATATGTGTTTAAAGGCTAGAAATTACATGCTGCTGAATCCAGTTTTTCCTCAGTTCAGGGGTACCTGGATTGATTGTTTTGGGTCATCTCAAATAGTGGTATAAAATAAAATTCCACAAAAAGTGAAGGGTGAGATGCACGACACCACACTTTAAGTATCAGTAGTGTTCACATCCACAGCTGAACCAGTCTCCCTCATCTGCCTTTATTATGAAGTTGAGAAAATAAAGGAAGTATTTGGGCATAATTTTTCACAACTCAAGCTAGCTGCAAAAATAAACCAGTTAACTCCATTGTTTGTCGATGGAGTTTGAGGAAATTAGATCAGATGAAGAATTCAAGTTTAAAGGTGCTCAAATTAGATATACACACCATCTTATACAAGGAAAAGTCTCCTGTCCCTTCCTGAAGCCATTCAAATTATTGCATGTATCACTTCTGGTGAGACAGTAACCTCCTATACTGTGCAAGCAGTGTGGTTTGACCCTGCAGAGAAATGGAGAGGGTAAAAAACTGAAGTACTGGAGAGAGAAACTGAAACGGAGAACAAACCAGGCAGAACCCAATTTTCCAGCATCATAGTTACAGCACTCTGAGAAATAACTGGGACTCCTAATAGCTGCTTCAGGCATGCTGGAATATTTCTGCCCTCAAGCAGATCATCTGTACAAAATGTCATAGGTGACATTGGAAAGAGACCTTGGAACAAGACTCAGCACGCTCCTCCCAAGCGATCTTAGTCTGCACTAAGGCCACAACTTTTCTTTCAGCTTGACCTTGCTATTGCAGGTGTTGCCCAAGATCAGAAGGAAGGGCAGAGTATTTCTGTGCCAAATATCTCACAGCCTGGATATATTAACAAATTTCCTAGGAGATGGAAGTAGCAACAAGCTAAATTAGGAAATGAGCACTTAAGTTTTCCAGTGCTTAGACAAGTGATGTAGCCTAAAGGTTATGATATAAATGCCAAGGTGACTCTGCCAGTCACAAAGCAGTAGTCAGCAGTGCTTCTTCCAGGGCTTTTGAGCCTGTTGATTCATGTCAGGAATGCTCTGAAGATGCCTGACAGTCTGGCCTCTCCACAAGACCCAGGCAGAGGAGCAACTCATCAGACTGTGAGGCTGTCTAGACACAGGCCCGTGTGGCTCTACCCTGCCTTGCCAGGAGAGAGGCAGTTCCATGCACATGAAGTCTTAACTGCCCAGAAGACTTAAAGCAAAATAAGTGAGGTGAGGCTGAGTGACCTCTAGTGTTAGGGAGAAGATTTTTAGGAGGATAGTTTGGGATTTGCGAATACAATTCCCTGATTGGCTGCATAAGCACTCACAGCAGTCTCCACACTGCTGTATGCAACTGAACTGTCTCTGACAATTGAACTGTTGTCTGACAGGAAACAAAGTTCTCTCAACACTGAATGATTTAAAAAACCCCCTGTGATCAGACAAAGAAGACATAGGGATCATTTTGCCCACTCTAAAAGGTAAACAAGATAATCCATCAGGAAACCGCAGGATGCCTTATGTTAGTTTTGAAACTGGACAGGACATTGCGGAGGAACAACCCCAATGGACTTCAATCCAAACAGCAGAAACAGACATGAGCACCACACGTTTGTGAAGCCTTGGTGTCCTCTACAGCTGCTCTTGGGCGAGGCCTGGAGGTCTTCACATAGGGAAGGAAGCATCACTTGTAGTTTGCAACTGCCCTTGGAGCAGCAACAACCCCCTTCTATGCCATTTTGTAGAATCATGGAATCATTAATACTGGAAAAAACCTCCAAGATCATCAAGTCTATTAGCCCAGCACTGCCAAGTAAACTATGTCTCTAAGCACCATATCTGTATGTTTTTTGAACATTTACCAGGCATGGTGACTCTACCAGTTTCCTGGGCAGCTGGTTCCAAAGCCTGACCACCCTCTCAGGGAAGTGATTTTGCCTAATATCCAATCTAAATCTCCCCTGGTGCAATTTGAGGCTTTTTCCTCTTCTGCTCCTCTTGTCGGGTGTTGGTCCTGCTGCTCTTTGAAGTGTATGTGGATTTTTTGGGGGGCATAAAGGGAAAAATGTCTGCCAGAAGGATTTTGCAGGGGTTAGCGTGGGTGCCAGCTGCCCATAAAACCACTTAAGGTCATATTAGCCTCTTAAAAAAGATGTGTTTCACCCTCAAACCATCTGAACCTACTTTCCCAATGAAGAGAAGAAATCCTTATTCCAACATCACAGTACCATAAAGGAGTTAAATGCAGGGTAAGTGGAATTCATCAGCCTCTAGGTTGAGAGTTCACTTTTATTTCTGGCACACACTAAGTTGCGTAAGTTTTTTCATTTCCCACATATTTCCAGGTGCAGTGGAAGAGACTTTGAGATCCAAACCTGATGGGCTGTGAACGAGACCGTGAGTGTCAGGGGAAAGAAGAAAAACTCACAGCAGCTGCAAGGAGAGAACTGAGGTCTGAGACCTGCCCAGATTAGGTAGAAAGGTGAGAGGGGCGTTGTTTCTATGCAAAATCAATTTTATCTGAGAGAGAGAGAAAGTTCAGCTCTAAAGAAATGAGACTGACATTTTTATGCTTTGGAAAGGGCTTTTTTAATCCACTGATGGGTCAGCTGGGCCCTTTGACAGGGCTGGTTGGCAACTGGGAAGAAACTGCTGTCCTAGACACGAGGGACATCAGAGTTTGTTCCTCTCTCCACACCGTGGCTTCTGCATCTTTCATGGAAGGAAAGAGAGCTTTTAAAGAGCAGTAGTTGACTGGTAGTGGTAGAAACAAGTAGTTGGTGGAAACAAGGAGCAAAGAAACAAAAGAAATGTTGACAGCAGAGCTAAGAAGGTCTTGCAAGAAACAACTGTGGTTTTAGTCACTGATGAAACTTTATGAAGCTGAAAGTGCCTGTTCCATCAAACTGATGTCCTTTTAATGTATGCTGGGGTGGGAAAGAGGTGGGAGAAGAGTTGTGATCTCAGTGTTGCAATAGGTCATATAGCAGGCCTTTTCAACCTGGCCCTTCAATATTTGCACCTTAAGCTTAAAAGAAAATACCCTTAATTATGTAGCAAATTTGAAATATATTTTGTATATTACATATACCAGAACATTCGGTTGTTGATTCGTCTGAAACACCATGAAAAGAGCATATTTATGACACAGTGTTCTCTAGCCAATCTACTTAACACTACCTAAAAGGAAGTTTCATTTTTTCTAGTGGAGGTTTGACATTGAGGGCACTATAGTTTTCAAGCTTTTTTTGCATGGTTTAAGGAGTTGAAGGATGAAGAACAGGAAAGAAAGGAAAAAAAAGAGAAAGATTGGAAAGAAATTTGAGATTATGATGAAATCACATGGTACGAGTAACAAGTGTATTTTGAAAAATGCCAAAATTTTAATAAAAAAAAAAAATCCCAGAAGATGGCAGCTTTTACCATGATGCTTATGTTCTTTTTGTTGACCAAATTGGGACCTTTCATAAAAAAAAAAGGAGGTTTCAATAAAGTAAAATTAAGTTGTAAATAAATTTAATCCACAGTGTCACACACAGGGAAATAAAGCACTGTTAGTACAAAATATATTTTTTTTTGAGCAAGAGCTTTGCTTAGTTTTATTTCAACTTTTTCTTAACAAAATATAGTCCAAACTTTCACCGTAAGGTGTTCTAATGCTGTAAAGACATTGAAAGGGAGCTTCGCTTCTCTGTTTCAGTTAATGTGCAAGGTGGAAAGAGGAGAAAAGTTGGTCTCACTTTGGATAAGTCTCCGCGAAGTTCTCCCACATAAATTCACCTCACAGGCAAGTCCTTCCCAAACTGCTGCCACGTGGGTCACTTTTCCATGGGGTGCTGACCTTCTGGAACAGGCTGCTCCAGCGTGGGTCCCCACAGGGACACAAATCCTACGAGGGAAAACCTGCTCCAGCAGGGGCCTCCCACAGGGTCATAACCTCCTTCAGGCATTCACTTGCTCCAGCGTGGGCTCCTCCATGGGCTGCAGGGGGGTCTCTGCACCCTCGTGGTCCTCCATGGGCCGCAGGGGCACAGCTGCCTCACCAAGGGCTGCGCCACGGGCTGCAGGGCAACCTCAGCTCCAGGGCCTGGAGCACCTCCTGCCCCTCCTTCTGCACTCACCTTGGTGTCTGCAGATGTCCCTCTCACATACTCTCACTCCGCTCTTCTCTGTCCTCAATTACGTCTGCATAATAACGTTTGTTTCTTTCTAAATGTTATCCCGGAATTGTTAGTGTCATTCCTGATTGGCTCAGCCTTGGCCAGCGGTGGGTCCATCCTGGAGCTGGCCGGCATTGGCTCTGCCAGACATGGAGGACATTTCCAGCAGCTTCTCACAGAACCCAACCCTGTAGCCTCCCACTACCAAAACCTGGCCACAGAAACTCGGTGGAGGCTGGTTGTAATCTCCCCACGAAGGATTTCATTGCCTTAAGCCCAAACAGGTAAACCATCTCCTCCCATTCTCAGCAGATTGCCTAAATCTCAAGAGAACAGCAAAAGTGTCAGGCTGATACTTTTGCTACTCAGGAGAGATGGTGCTGCTCCACTTCTCCGTCAGCACTTAACCATGCTTGAAGTGAAACATCTAGTCCTAAATTGTCATTTCCCTGAAGGCCACAATGCTTGTGTGGAATTAACTATATAATTAGATTATCCACCATCATGGCCCTGGCAGGATGAAATATTCTGAGCGTAAGTAAAACAGCTGTATTATGAGTTAGGAGTAAGGTAACATTTTACAGACTTTTACGCTACAACAAAGAAAGATAAGTGTGACATGAAAGTAAAAGTCTTTTATCTGTGTATGTCTTTGAAAACTCAGTCTACACAGGCTTAAAGCATCTGTTAATCAGCTTATGGGCCATATCCTGCTCCCAAAACAGTTAATAGCAACGCTGTCATTGATTTCCTCAGGACAGAAGCATGCCCTAAAGGAGCACTCAACTTCTTCATAGACTTGCTTGTTGGAGAAACGTTTGCGCTATTCACAAAGGCAAAGCAATTTCCTGGAAGCAGAAAACTCCTACCTGCACTTGTAGCAACTCAGGCTATTTTAGGAACTGAAAAATTCCACCCAGCAGTAGGATTACATTTTCAAAAATGTTTAGTTCATGTTTCTCATGCTGCTCCTATGCCACCCATGAAGGAGGGGGAGCTGCTTTTTTGGTTCACAGGCATTACGGTTTCTGTGCATCCTTTTTCCCCTGTCAGATCTTCTCTTTCCCAATATTAATTGCTGGCTCTGAGACCCCTGTAAGATACATCCAGGAAGGTGAAACACTTGTACTAATCTCCACAGAGGTGATGGGCACTGGGAGTGGTTTTCCATGTCAGACTGCAGCGTCACAGCTGATGTTCATGTTGTTATGTCATTCTGACAGTGTTAAATGCTTTTACTGCTGTTCCCACAACTACTATTTCAAGGTCATCCTTTATTTTAGCACTTCTGGTTTAGTTCTGTTTACGTTCCCTTGTGTTGCATTCAAATCTTCCCTTTCCTTGTGTGTGTGAAAAAGAGGCAATTGTTGCTGATATGTAAGTTAAATTACTTGTAGGGTTTGGGTCATTAAGTAACAGCAACATAACATTCATGAACTCATGAAGAAAACCCCAAAAGTAGACATTTTGATATTTCTTTGCAGAATGTATGTATGGTTTGCAGTTCCTCCATTACTTGATGTTTCTGCTAAACCATTGCAAAAAGGAAGGATTTGTGTTTTAGTCCCCAGAATCTAATAATTGGATGCTTTTGAGACACCTCACTGGTGTGGACCCTGAAAATCAAGAGAGATGTGGGAAAATGGCAAGAGCAAGAGCGATTTGCTCTCTGTCACCTATCCCCTGTGGGGAGGTAAAGATATGATGGCACAAAGAGTGCTGTACCACCTTGGAATGTAAATTGCCTTCCAGCCTAGGCAAAAAGTAGCTTTGTAAGCTACTGCCTGTTCTCCTGCCCACTGTGACACAGAGGGACACTTCTCCATTCCACTTGCACTAGGATCTTTGCTGTTACAGTTTGGGCTGCCTCAAAAATATGTCAGTAGTTAATTTTAAATCTATTAATTCCCACAGCTCTACAGCGGCAAACAAGTTTTCAAGGGCTTCCTGAGTACAAAATCTGGACCGAAATCTCTAGCTATATAATTTCATCAGCAGGAAGTGCCTTTTGCAGACCTCACTGCTACTCAGATGGAAACCACAGATTCTGCTTCTGTTGATAAACCCCCTTACATTAAAGACTTCAACCTTCAACAATTTTCAATTCCAAGCAAAAACCTTGACAATTTTATTTCCCATGTGCTTCTCATTTTCCAGGAGAAATGCAATGTCCTCTCCCACTGCATATCAGTCCAACTCAACCCGCAACAGCAGGGAAAACTTTCGGAAGCTCATTTTCCAGAATGTTCGTTGCTTTACATTGGCTGGAAACAACTTCTCCTGCCTCTGTCCTGGGACTGAATCTACATTCAGTCCTCTACAGCATTAATTCACAATCGCACAGAAGCTTTAAACAAAGTGCCTCCAGGCTGTTCTGTTTCGACAACAGCAAAAAACCACATTTCTGTTACTACAGATCCCTACAGATCCCAGCCTAAGTATAGTCCTGTTTATTATATTTATATGGAGCCTGTATTCCCCTACTACTTAAATACCTGAGCACTTTTGGAGAACTGCATTAAGTTGCTTGACTAATATATGTCACATAAAAGTCCTACATTGTATGAAGAGCTGCCACAGAATGGGATCTGGGCAATTGCCTTTCCTGAAACGTTATGAAACACTAAGTTTTTGCTTTGAATTCTATAGTTTCTAAACCTTAAGGTGCTTGATTTATCATCGTCCTATCCAGCCAGGACCCCAAGTCAGGACTTGCTTGACAAAGGAGGGGAAGCTTCCCCAGGGGTGATGTAGTGGAACATGAGTAAAGGTAAACATGTTTTACCTAGGATTTTTGAAATAGAGTGTTTATTCATTTCCCAGTGCCTGGACTACAGTCCTAGTGGAATTAGCATGTTCCCTTTCATTAGCTGAGTAGACAAGTCTACCTTCATTGTTATGCAGTGCTTAGACCACTTCTGAATGTGTGTTCAGTTGCTGCTGAGGCACAGTCTAAGCTTCCATGTCACTGAGAAAGATATTAAGCATAGAATCCCAGAATAGTTTGTTTTGGAAAGGACCTTAAACATCATTTAATTCTGTCCCCCTTGCTATGGGCAGGGACTCCTTCCACTAAATCAGACACCTCAAAGCCCCATCCAGCCTGGCCTTGAACACTTCCAGGGATGGGGCAGCCACAGCTTCTCTGTGTAACCTGTGCCAGGGCCTCACCACCCTCACAGTAAAGAATTTATTCCTAATATACAATATAAATCTCTCCTTTATTTCTGTAGAGAGTTTGAAGTGCTCCGTAGTCTCTATATATACATGCCTAAAAAGTGATTTGCCATTCTTCTGAGAAGAAAGCCTAAGGGAAAACATGCCTCTTTAGGGATTAAGAGCTCAACTGGATGGGGAGAGTCCTACACCTCAGTTCCTGGGCTGGAGACTGTTTTGTGCATATTGTCTAATGACTGTTACATATGAGATGACCCTGGAATATGCAGTACCATCTAGGCTGCTTTCTGATCACAGGGAAGCTGTGTAATTAATAGGATCATAAATCATGTCCTTATGTTGCTGCTTAGAGAATCTTGTAGGGTTTTGTTTGTTTATTTGGCTTTTTTGTTTGTTGTTTTTAGTTTGTTTGTTTTTTTTCTTCAGGGACAGTTTCTAAAGAAGAATATATCAGCATTCCCTCAACAATCAGTCTATCAGCAATTTTGCCATAGGTTTTCAAGTAAGGAGTCCTTTAAATGATATATGTATGGATACAGACAGGAACAGTGAATCTGTTCTGGTCTCCCATGTCCAGGACAAAGGGTCTGACAGGAGTTTACTCCATTGTGGAAGGCACATGCGGGGTGTCCTTCCCATTCTCTTGTAAATACTTTTTCTTACTTTCCTTTTAAAGTGTCCAAGTTGGAAATCTTGAATACATGAAGGTGTCTGTTCATAAACATAAGGAAAAGGTCTGTGTCTCATCCTAGCAGTTACAGTCTGAAATGCTGCACAGTCAGTGTCCCGGTACTTTTATGTATCCAGATATTGCGAAACATTATTAATAATGATTAAGCTCGTGGAAATGGTCTAAAACTGCCTTCTTAACACACTGACTGGCTTTTGAAACCTTAAGGTTCTTTTGCAGTATTTTTTTGAATGCTTCATCTTAGCATGGTGACAAATCTGATTTGTTTTTCAATAGCTCGTTTACTAAACTTAACAAAAGGAGTGGAATTTTTCTGTCTTCCCTGTGTATACTAAAAGGTTTGGATTCCTTTCATGAATGCATGAATGTAGCTACAAACAGAAATGTTCAATGGAGGAACAAGAGAAGGTGATTTATTGTAGGAAGCAGGCTTTTATATTTAACTGTCTTTTTTATAATTGATGTGTTTTAGGAAACCTACCCTTCTTAAACTCCTTCAATTGTCAGTCAAGCGAGATTTTTTCCTGAAGGTGTTTCTGAGAGGCCATTTGTTTTGTATGTTTCGATCCATATTTTGGCAGTGGCCCTGTGCATCCGCCCCCCCATAACCCTGTGTGCACTTGAGCTGGGCTTTAGGGGGGGTTAAAGGGGGCCACATTGCCATCTGTAGGCATCTGACACCCTAAAAAAAAAATGCAGCTTTTCCCATTTGCTCATGTAACTCACTGAGCAGAGAGGATGGTAATGCGGGTTTTCATCTTTCCACTGTTTGCTCAAATACACACGTGTTTCTGCAAATGAAGTGGTTAAATTAAAGAACAGCCCCAGAGAGGAGTTGAGGATGCAAGTTTGACAATTTTTGTGGTCAGTTGTACACTGCCATTGGAAGGGAGTTGGCTCTGGAGCAGAGTTTTTTTGGGTGTTCTCACACTTGGGTTGTGATATGAGTTGAGGTAGATGCGGATGTTAATGTCATAATATCTGGTGTTAATCTTGGTTTTGAGTGATTTTGTTGATAAGAAATAGGTGTCTTTGAGTAACCTTAGCACAAGTTTTGGGTTAGGTTTCTGTAATATTGTGTTTGTTGCTATCTCTGATGCATTTCTTTTTGAAAGAAACTCAGAATTGTGTTTTCCAGGACACTAAAATCACAAATAGTGATTACAAGCTGGGATTTGAGCTGGTTGGTCTCTGGCTTGTCTGGATGCTGGTCGACAAATACAATCCAGAATTTTGTCTTCTGGCTTGTTGTAGAAAATCATTAATATCAACAGAAGCCGGAAGGACATATTTGGCCTAAAATATTTAATATCTCTTGTCAGTGAGTTTATGTTGCTTTCATTATCTGCATCGCTGTAAATGCAAAGAAGTCCACTTGGGGGGTCACAGACTTCTTGCTTTATATGTTGTGAGTAGGGGTTTACCTTCCCTCACTTTAGCTGTATGAAGGTAAGGTATCAAAGCTCACTTTCTAGTCTATGAAGAGGGGTAAGTGTGCAGCTTCAGAAGAAAATTTCTGCTGGCGATTTTAGGACAAGATAAATGGTCCTGGTGATGTCCCGGGTGTTTTCTTTGGTGGACCACATGATGCAAGCAAACTGTAATTCAGTTAATCTCACTGGGAAGACTGCAGCTGAACTAACCTCTCAATTCCCTTTGTTATCCGTGGAGAACAGAAGTATTTTTTGACACGGTTCATCCCACCTGCTTGAGACACCTATTCCAGAGTGAGATGTTTGAATGAGATCCAGTCATGAGGACTAGCTCAGGTGGAGATTTTAGACTTTGACATTCTTAAAGGACTTTTTTCTAGTTGAAGACGGGAAAACTTAAGTTGATCTTCTATGTAAATAAAAACAAAGATCACAAAGATACACCAAATCTAAGAGGAGAACTAAGACAATGCAGTGTCAGCCCGAGTGTGGATAACTTGCCAGAATAACCTGGGCTAAAAATGTTTTCCAGTCCTTCGATAAAAAGGCTCAACTGGGTTGCTACATTTGTATTGTGTCAAAATCTTTCTGGAAAAAAACAAAGTGAAATGTTGAAATGGTAATATAATTTTTTGTCTTATTACACACCAAAATTAATTTTATGGCAAGTACAGGAAATCTATCACATATTTCAGTGCCAGACCACCCTTTAATGACAAATCCAGCTTGCTTCTAGACTACTTGATAAAACCAGGAAGATATTACTTTCTGGTGAGACAGGATGGTTAATATCAGTGGTCAAAATTAAATGTTTCTGTTCGTAGAAAAATGTGAATTTTACTGAGATTTTAAGAAAAAATATTTCCTTTATTTTCCCAATTAAAAAACCATGTGGGGTTTTTGTTTGGTTGGTTTGGTTTTGCTAGTGTTTTGGTATTATTATTGTGATATTGTGTGTGTGTGTGTGTAAACTTCTTAGCTGCAAAAATATATTTCCTTCAGGCTAAAGTTCTCTTATATGAAAAACACTGTATAAGCTCTTTGGGATTCTCTCTATGTGGGCTATATCTGCTTCTGACTGTACAGGATACTCTTTGGCTCAAAAGTTAGTATTTCAAGAATGCTGATACAGTTTTCCAGCACCAGACCCTTCTTCTGATCAAGGGATTAATTTACACAGTTTTAGGGAGGTGTACCACCTCTGGTAATGCTGCTGGAGTTTTGGAACAAATCCAACACTTTTTCTTCAAAGTACTTGAACATTCATTCACTTCTGTTTTTGTTTCCTGTAAGTCTGCTTGTAGATGAGGCCTCTTCTCTCCCCTTTAAATGCAGGAATGAAAAGACTTGTCCCACATGCAAACGAAGAGGAAAACTTCCTTCACAGCAATATTTGTAAATAGGACTGCTCCATTTGCATCTATACAGCCATGTAGCCAGATCATAATTTATTTTTTTTAACCCTAACATGATGGCTACAACAGCTTTCTATTTGTTTTCCCAAGTAGTTGTAAATTACCTCCTACAGCTATATCAACCAAACACCACACTTTAAACTTGCAATAGGAAAGGGAGTTGCTTTGGATCTGTACCTGTACAGGTAAGAAACTGCTGTCTCAAAAATGCACAGAGAAACAAAACCTGTAATCTTCCCTTCAGCACCCGTGTCCTGTGACCCAGATCAGTAAACACAAATTAAGGATTTGATCTTGCCAAAAGGAAACAGTGTTTCTACAATGGTCAACTGAGGTTAGACCCTTTATGGTCTTCTCTTATTTTTGTGTATCTACATTGCTTTTCCTCTAGACATACGCTCATTGGAATGTTTTAGTAAAGCTTTGCTTTGGCAGAAGTCCCCAGAAAAATCTGTCAATAGAAAAATTAGTCTCATGTTTCCTTCAAAAAGATAAGTGGGTTACCTCACTTCAGAATTGGAGATATCAAAGCATAGAAATGTCAAGTGACTTATCAGGTTGCCTAACAGGAGCTTTATAGATTTATGAAAGATTTTGGAAGGCTAGACTTTTATGTCAGCTCTTTGCCCTTGAAGATTTAAGCTGATGTTTTGGGTTACTAAAACTTATATTTTAATGGCATGGTTCTGTAGATCTATTTAAAATCTGCAGAACACAAAGCATGATCTTGGCCAATCTTACAACCTTAAAAACATGAAAAGCACACAGTAAAGCAAACACAGAGTGACATGTCAGAATTACTACCCAGTGTCATGTGCACAGTGTTAGACAGTATCAGTGCAGCCATAACTGGGGTGAGAATGACATTATAGTGATATCTAACCAATGTTAGACTTTGATTTTGGATGGGGGAACTGCACGGGGGAGGTGCAGTGTCCTGACCACAGCAAATTCATGGCTGCTAATGTTGGTGAAATGTTCAGAGCAAAGGACTTCCCAGAATGATTTGACTATAGCAAAACCCTCTTGAACTCAATAGATGTTTTACTGATGGTTTCACTGTAGGGATGAAGTTCACCTCTGGAATGTTTTGTAAAATATAGGCACTAGAGGTTGGAGGAAAGAAATCAAAGAAAGAGTATGGAAAAAGGAGGCAGACAAGTCAAAGGACGGAACATAAGTGGAGGTCCACCTGCGTCTCCTAGAACGCTTCCATCAGCGCTGCCTTCGTACAATCCTAAACATCCACTGGACGGATTATGTGA
>JAWMRA010000041.1:3621380-3652093 GCA_035584735.1 Pseudotriccus pelzelni
CCTGGGGAGTCTTTCTGCTGTGCCTTTTGCGACCGGACTTGTCTGTCTCGCATTGGCCTTTTTAGCCACCAGCGCGCGTGTAGCAAGCGTGGGTAGTGCCCTTCCCAAATCTTCGTTCGCGAAGCCTAGCCATGATGATGATGATGATGTAGGCAAATGAGTACCCCATCCTTGTTTTAAAAAATAAAGATATTTCTCCTGTTCTCAGCTGGAGAGAGGAGCTTTTAGAATGACAGAAGCACTGTAATTCCTTAAACCATGAGGTCAGTAAAAAAAGAAAGACTACAAATTTTTTATTTCTTATATTTTCATTAGTTGGAAGGGGAGGGAAAGGGGGTTTTTTATTCATGACTCTAGTGCTCGGATCTGGCAATCGTACTGCAGGGCTTGGGCACAGAATTTGCATTACAGATGCTTGTTCTCATGGGAAACCTGCTGAGTACTGAACTCTTTTCAGAGGTCCTCATAGCTTTTGATAATTCATTCAATACAGCCAGAACCAACATTGGATTCCTTAAACCTTCTCTAAGTTTGTGTGTCCTTCAGGATCCTTGCCTAACGTAATTTTTTTGATCTCTGTTTTTTGACTGGACATTTCCAAAGCCTGATATCACAGGTTTGTCCAGAACACATAAAGCCTAAATTCATCTCTTGTGATACTTACCTTGTATCACTGGTCAGGTTTTCATGCAGAGAAAGGTACATGAATCTTAAGGTATCAGATAGGAAAGGCATATCGTTATGTCTCTGCCTGATTTCTGAGAGTTGATGTGGTCACTTGCTGATCCATGAGGTTCCCTGCCTCTCCCTGTCTCAACTCTGGGTTACACAAAACATTCTCTCTCTTTATCATGGGGTCCTTTTGTCTTTTTTTTTTTTTTATTATTATTTTATTTTGACTCTCACCTATTTATTTTCACTAGATATCCCTTTTCTTTGTTGAAGAAATAACCACATTATCTATTCTTTTCAGCCTGTAGGGTCAACTCCAAAGCCCATTTAAGTCAATAGTTTCTTTCCTCTGACATCAATGAGCTCTGGATGAGGCCCAAAATGAACATGAGTTAACTCAGTTTGATAAGATGGGTATTAACTATACTGATTGCTACTGGAAACAAATTTATGAGCCTCTCACTCCAGGAGCCAACCACAATAATTTTAATTATACAAAAGGAAGTATTTCTCGTGTAAAAACATTCCAACTACTTCCATTTCTTTTTAAGCTACTTCAAAAGTGGGCAGAACTACAAAGTATTATTGAAAACTCAGGATGGGGTGGAGGGGTATTTCCCTTCCTCTGAAATTCCTCCCCCATATATGCATACTGCTAAACCGTCCCTAGCAGGGATTACTTTTATCTCCAGCTCATGAAGAAGCTTCTGAAGAGCTGTTTTGCTTTTGTCCTTGGAATACACCAAGTTGTGCAAAATGGCCTGCGAGACTCTCCCTTGGAGAAGGAGCTCGAACGGCTCCCGCCATGCGCTTTCCCTCTCCTTCCTTTGCCAGCGTCAAAGTTCCTGTTGGGAGGGATATAATATGGGATACGGGCACCTCTGTTCAGGCATTTCAAAGTGAGCATCCCACTGAAGATCGTCAGGCTGCTGAGGATGCACACAGACCTGCTGAATTGCATATCCTGCATATCAGGTGAGTAGCTATGGCGAATTTATCCTTCATCTGTGCGTAGCTATGCCAGTACTTTGTACTGAAAGTTCGTGTCTTCTGGGAACCTGAACAGCTTAGTGTCAATAACCGTACTGGTTTGGGCTGAAGGACTGTGTTTCAACACATGAGAGAAATGAAGAGGGATAATTTCCCTTCATCAGCCAAACTAAGTGTTTCTGTCAGTACCAAGAGCAGCCATGATCTTGTGTTTGAGCAGAGGTTCAGGTTACTCATACTTAATTTTGCTAATGACAGATATAGCCTCCAACGGATCAGGCAGTATGTGATACTACAAATCCCTGCCTCAGTTCCCTTCCTGCACGATGGTGCTCCTGGATTAGGTTGTAAGCCTGGTTAGGGATTGCTTTTTCATTCAGGAACTGCTTCTACTTGTCACAGTTGCACTCCAGTCTCAGTTGGATCTCTGAAAGTTTCTCTTCCTTTTTATCTCACTTGTTACTCTCATGACAATGCACATGAGGGGGAAAGCAGGAGGGAGCAGGTTTTTCTCCTCTGCCTTTGTTAGGGTGCATTAATAGGGGTAGTAAGAATAGTTGTGGAATTGAGGAGTATTCTCTCAAGATGTTTGGCTCAACACCTCTCAGCACACCACCAAAACAGCTTCTATTCCATAGAGTGCAGAAATTCCCATTAAGTGGAAAAAAGAAAAAAAAATCAACAAATCTGCCCAGCTTCTGTGAAGAAAACCCTACTCCTTTTTACTCACACAGACCCAGAACAGTGTGGCCGCCTTATCTTTCATCTGCTGATTTCAAAGGATTTGACAGAATTTAAGCAAAGGAGCATCATCCTGTCCTGGGAGGCAGGCAAGTCTGGGGATGGGGGGGATTATCCCAATATCTTCCCCATAATCTGGCACCGTGGGACTGCCTTCCCTGTTCTCATTGACAGAAGGAACAACCCCTATAAAGGTGAGCACAGCACCTTGTCCACTGTTCTCTTTTGCTTCTGAATGAAGCTCAACTCTGGAGGCTGCAAGAGAAGGGGCAGAGGCAGCCATGGGATGATAAAGGCAGCTGTAGGAGGTTAAAGTGTTGGTAGGAAAGCTGAGATAGTTTCTTAGAGCAAGAGCTCTGAGATAAAATGGCTGCACCATGAGACTGGTAAACATTCCCTCTCTCTTCTCTCTGGTGAAACGAGAGGAGAGGCATCAATGTGGGCCTGCATGGAGGAAAACAGTCTGCTTTGAGTGAGTGCAGAAATATACTGCTGCAGCTTTGGACTTAGATGTTTAACATACATGAGCACAGAAGAGCTCTGTGACTTCTTAAGGTAACACAGGAAGAGGAGAAAACACAACTCGAGCACCTTGACTCTCGTGATGCTACTGGATGTGGCCAGTCATCCTAAATCCTGTCCCCTGCCAAAACAAATGGAATACTCTGACCTCTTAAATATATTCTGCAATAAAGAGAATATTTTCCACAGATAAGAGTGCCATATACATTACATTTGAAGCTAGAACCATCAATAGTCTATTCATGCTTTCCTTCCTCTTCCCTATGTGAGACAACTCTAAGAAAACAATCTTATTGTAAATGAAAATTAAAAGAGATATAAGGAGAGGAACCACATAATAGAAGCACAGAGGTACTGGTTCAGGGAAAGGTTTTAGCCCCAAGAAGCAGCTGGTGCTTCACTTTCCATGAGAAAAACGCTCCCACTTATAGACTTTTCAGTTTTAGCCTTTGGGCTGTAACAAAGCTCCTGGCTGTTATCTTGTTTTGCCAAATGCCTGCACTGTAATAGGAGGAAAGATCCACACCAATGGGGAGGGAGTGCAAGTATGGACTGAGTGGGGAGGTTTTATATAAGGAAAATAAATATAAACATTCTCAGAAGGGAAATATAGATAAGGGAATACATATTTTAGGAAGGCCAAGTAGGTGAGCTTAGCTAGACTCAGGAGAGGGACTTTGCTCTTTCTTGTCTCGTGCTCTGTGCCTGCATATGGGATGCCAAGAGGAGGAAGATACAGCCCTAACTTTACCTGGAAACTCACTAGAAGTTGGAAAGACCAGCTGTGCAAGCTCAGGGGGAATTTTCACTTCCAATCAGATGTTTGGGTATCAGATCCACACATAAACTTATGTATAAATAATACCTTTGACCTCAGAGACCCTGCAAGCTCCAGAGGACTCAAGGATCTCCATTGTTCCCAGCACCCTCATTAACAGGAGTCTGGACAGAAGAAAGACACAGAAATTTTAAATGAAATAATGGAATTTTTAAATGAAGTTCCCTGAAATGAATCAGGCAAATATTTTCTGTTAGACATTTAATTTTATTCTAAAACTATCAAAACCTGATTTTTATTTTTTTTTTCCAACTCTATTTAAGGTCTAAGGGTTGAAGACAAATCAGTTGGGATTTTGGAACCTAAATCTAAAACTGTAATCCCGGTAAATCCTGTTTGTCTGACCTTCAGCCACATGATTCCTAGGTCAGGGCTGTAGGAGCACATTACATGACCTTTCTGTGGCACTAAGGCTGATGAAGATGGCACAGCTCACATGATGTACAAATCTCACCCATCAAAACAGACTTGTTGCATCTAAATTGCTTATTCGGACTAGTCCCTGGCCTGTGCTAAATCCCAGGCTATGCCTGGTAGCTGTTGAAGAAAATGCTACGCAGCTCCAGGACCAAGCAGTGACCTCCTATTGATGTAGTGGTAGCACTGCACCCTCAGTACAGGCTTCTAGGACCCAAAGCATAAACTCAACTAAAATATAAGGGCTGGAATTCCATCTGGGGTGAAGACACCAACATTTCAGTGTTTTGATGGAGATGACTATATACTGAGGATGTAGATGTTGATAACTGGATAACTGAGTGGAGTCTGGGGAGCAATTCAATCAACAAAATCATGATATCTGTTTTGGGGAGAAGTGACTGTCTCTCTAGGGCTCCCCTGGGCGTGTTAAGGGCCTAATCTGGTTGTCCACACAGAAGTGTCTTGTTGCAGTATATAAGGAAAGTTGAAGTTTAAAGGTTTAAGTGAAATGTTTCAAAATGGCTTTTTACAGTACCACAGTGCCTAATGCCACTTGGAGGTGCCTCAAAGCATCCCACCTGGTCTCAAGTTGTTACTACAGAAAGTAGCTTGTCTTCCATGTCCTTCTCACATCTGCCAGGTCAGGACTGTAAAGAATAAACCACACTTAACAGAACATACGGCACACTCAGGACCTTTAATTTGTGCCTCAGTATGCCAAGGCTCCTCAAATGCAGTAAATGTCAAGGTTGGAGCAGATAAGTCCGACATATCTCCTGACCAGAATGACAGACTGGATTCCACGCACTCTTGTTAACACTTCATACGGAAATTTATCTGTGTATGTCTTGCTCTTGAACTGAAAGCTTCCCTACAGGCTGCTCTTCTTTGAAAGCCTCTGTCCTGAGGGCCCCATTCCCTCTGGGGCCCTCTCCCTCCTGAAAAGGGAAACAAGGGTCCTCCAGTTCAGGCTGCACACTTGGATGAGCAGTGGCATGATCTTCACACCTTCTTGTGATGGTCTTCCACTCCATGGAAGGGGGGAAAGGCCAAACCAAAAAAACCCAAACAAACAAACAAACAAATGAAAATCAAGATACCTTGAATCAGGACAAATTCCTACTGGTTAAACACAGATAGAAAACATCATTTCTTGCAACACTAAGTCAGGGTGCACATTTGCCCTGGCTTGCAGTGTGGTGGCAGCAAGCAGAGAGAAATTGAGCAGCAGAGGAACTGTGAAGGTGTGAAATGCAGGGAGACAGCTCTGGGGTGCCAAGGTTTGCTGCCTGCTCAGTTTGTGTGTTGTGGCATCCCACCTCAGGGCTGGAAGGGAGGAGAACAGTTTCAGTAAGCCCTCATTGTTGTGGATATGTTTTAACCCAATGACTGTTTTGAGTCTCTATATTTGGCAATACCATTTTGGCAATACCAGTTTTAACTGTGTGCCAATCCCTGGTTCTGGAAACTTATTTGCCTACTGTGCTGGGGCCTCTCCTCACAGCCCAAATCAAAGTCTATATCTGGATTTTTCATGTCAGGAGGCAAATAGAAATAGTAGCAATTTTAAACGGTCTAATACCTGAGCTTCCTCTAGATCAGAGGGAGAAAGGGGCGAGCAACTACAGTACAGCAAATGGAAGCATCTCCTTTCCCACCAGGAGCTGCAGTGCAGCAGATACTGTTTGGTGAGGATATAAACAATGGGGCATCCTCCAGAGATCTGAAATGCACTGCACGGCCAGCATGACCTGGGGTTGTCCAGAGGAAAATAAGAGGTTCTCTGCTAGTTGGTCCAGTTTCAATATAGCCAGTCAAACAACAGGATTTGCACGGAATTTTATACCACATATTAGCTCATACTGCAGCAAAACAGACCTTATTTGACATGGCAGGTGGAATCTTTAAGTTCATGAATAGGGATGTTTATCTGTTATAGGAGCGTTTCTGCTGTTTATCTGTAATGCCTCATATAGAATTTGGGGGAAGAGATTTCCCAGGCTCTGAACCCTTAAAGAGAGAGAGGGTTTTGATGTTAACACTGACATAGAACCTGTTGGGTTCTTCTGTTATTTGGATGTGTTCTGTCTCAGTATTGAATTCCTGCACTAGAGGAGCACATAGGTTAGTATTTACGCTCAGAGCTGATCAAGAAAATAAAGGGAAACATATTTTCTTTTTCCCTCTTTTTTTATTTTTTTATTTTATTTTTAATGTGTGCGTAGGAAGTGAGAAAAAAGGTTTCATTCAGAACAACGCATGTGTCCGGGACTGGAAATTTTATTTGGCAAAGTAAATTTACCAATTTCTTTTTTGGGAAGAGGGGGAAGTTGTAGAAATTATGTCAATATTCTTTATTTGAGTAGTTTCAGTCCAGTTCACACATGGCTGGATAGTGGTTGTCTCTTCTTTCATTGCCAGAGCAGTGTCTGTCAGTAACAGTTTTTTGGAGAGACATCCTATGGGTGGTAGTACCAAGCCTAAGAATCTCACTAGGAAAGATAAATTCCAAACCATTTCCCAGACAACAGATTTTTCCCAATTCCCTCTCCTCTTGAAACACAAACTGTACGCTCGTCCTTAGCGCAAGTAATAGTGAGGCTTTGCAGTTTGCCCTGAAAGTCAACAGACCTGGTCCAGCTCAGGGAAAGAGATCAGACAACATTAGATGCAAAAAAAAAAAAAAGTTGGCTTTACTTGCAACAATGCTTTACTGCTTAACAAACATAGCCCTGATCTTGCAGGGAGACCCTTGCAGGCAGATTGCAGAACTCAAGGCCTAAATTAATATTTCAAATGAGCCAAACCCTTTCATTTTAATCAGAGGCTCATTTTAATTAACTTATTTTGCCAAGAATAAACAATTCCTAAATAGTATTGTAAATTCCTCCCCCCCCCCCCCATTTCAAAACTGTCAAGATACTCAGCGGAAATATTCATTAGACACTTGAGGAAGTTATCATATAGCTTTTATGTCATAACCTTATTCCAATTTCTTCCCTCTCTTTCCTTAGGTGTTTGAAAATTTTAAATCCCAGTGACAGTCAATTGCAGGTGTTCACTTCTGACAGGAGTGACAGCTTTGAACCCTGTGGAGGAAATAAAAAGAGCGAGGGAAAGATGGAAAAAGAAAACCAAAAACACAAATGAAACCAAATCAAAACAAAACCAACCAGGAAGAGACAGAAAACCTTTTGCTTAGATTAGGTCAGGAACCTCTTGGCACTGTCCACATTCTTCTCCAGCACCTTGGCTTCTTGCTGCACGTCTGAAAAGGAACAGAAAGAGCAGATAATCAGCCAACCCTGGTGCACTTCCACAATTTCTGTATAAAATTTCACTTAATGCAATTGTGGCGCCAGGGCTGGGTGTATGATGGTACCATTCAGAATATGTTTATATAACATGACTGCATGCCACTGGGATCTTTTAAATTCTTCTCTAAGAGCTTTGCTCTCTCCAGGTTCACTCATCCAAAACCCTTTATAATCTCAAATATCTCTGTTACTTTCTCCTTTGCGCAGCAGGGCTGGAGACAGGGGGTGGGGGGGAAGGGAGGAAAGAAAAGGGGAAATGTGTCACTGATGTGGACGTTGGGAAGAGTTTGCCCTTTCCCCCCATTCCTGGGGGATAAAAAAATATTCTGCTTTAATGTAAATTCACTAGGATACAATGGCCTTTGTGGTGGCTCTAAAAAAAACGCTTGGGGGGGTTTGAGATGCCCTGAGAAATTCTTAAAAGCAGTTGCTGGTTTTGTACCATTATTGTGTAGATGTTTGGGGGTTTGGGGAACTTAGGAGGATTTGGGCCTTCTGCATACAAGTGTGGAGCAGCCAAGGGGGCCACAGGGAGCAGAATGGAGTGGTGGCTTCTCATGGCTCTATGCAAGTGGTATGTGCTTATCTCTCTCCATTCTCTGCTAACACATCTCCTCCAGCCCCTCCTTGGTTCTTCTGTGGCACCATTGTGCCTGTGTCTGTGCTCGGGGGAAACACCTGGAATATATTGGCACATATTCTTCTTTCAAACCCACCTTGATAATGTCCTTTTTCGTGATGCACTGAGAATACAAACACCCCTCATGGAGGGGAGGCTGCTGAACTCCCAGTCTGTCAGGCAAGAGTGACATGACACCATTGCTTCTTTATTTTCCCTTTCTTTCTCCATTCTTACTTTGTTCTTTGTCCATCTGGCATCCCATAATGCATTTATCAGTGGTGCAAGTAGGGTTAAAACATTGCATTACAGCTTGAACAGCAAATAAAGACATGTCAAGTAGATTTTTCTTAGGGAAAACAATTCCTTATAAAGCCAAATTTTTAATAAACGTGCTCTTCCAAGCCTATTAATAGGATGTTTAAATGCATATTCCAGCTTTTGACTCAGCTTTCATAATTTCTTCACAGTTTGCTTTAAAACAATATTATTGCCAGACGTGGAAATAAGTGTGTCTCTTTCCAGCAAGAACAATGACAGCCTTTCATTTGGATGGTACATTGCTCTGTCATTTTAACCTGGGCTTGGGGATTAAGGCTTGCAGTTTCTCATCATATGTCAAAAAGTACATTAGGCAAGTCAATATATATTACACTGTGGGGTAAGTTACTTATTTGTATAAACTGTTCTTATAGCAACACCAGTTCTGTATAAATAGGAGGGTTTTAGGGTATGTTGCTGTTCTACATTCTCCAAAAATTCATTTCTGAATGAGAAAATGCTTCCAAACAGGCAGGTGGGAATGTGCTATTGTTTAATCATGGCACAGAAGAATAGCGAACTACCTCAGGATATAAAGTATTTTTCTTTCAGAGTGGTAATGGTTATTTCCATGGAGTTATTTTCGTGTTTATTTCCATGGTTCGGGGCAAAGGAAAGATCAGTACAGGTCCTCCCTTTGCAAACCTCTCCCACTGTTACACACAAAAACAATCTGGCGCCTCTTGAGGACTGAGAAATGTAAGGATCATAGAATCATAAGAGTGGTTTGGGTTGGAAGGAACCTTAAAACTCATCTCGTCCAACACCCTGCCATGGGCAGGGACACCTTCCACTTGACCAGGTTGCTCAAAGCTCCATCCAACCTGGCCTTGAACATTTCCAAGGATGGAGTATCCACAGCTTCTCTGGGCAAACCGTTCCTGTGCCCCATCACCCTCACAGGGAGGAATTTCTTCCTAATATCCAATCTATACCTACCCTCTTTCAGCTTAAGCCATTCCCCTTTGTTCCAGGAAGAGCAAGATAGTTGCATTGCCAAAAAGAAGAAAATCAGGAGTGCTGGTTCTTTTTGTGCCAAGGATTTTTCCCACTGTATTTATGATATATGCAGAGATTCCATGGTATGACCCTCAGTATCCAGCAGCTGGCTATTCTTGTGAGCCGACAAAGCTTCTTAAATCCAGACCACACCAATGTTTTCAGGGTAAAAAAACTTCAGAAGCTGCATATATCAGGAAGACACCAACAGAAAATGCAGCACATTCAGCCCCCTTAGGAGCTGCAACTTCTCCAGATTAATATCACTGTATGTAATTACAGGAGACTTATGTTTTTGTGTTTGTCATGAGTGCTGATTAGGACTTTGTAAAGAAAATAAAAATTTTACTCATAAAGAATGAATTTTCATATGTCTTCAACTCACAGTTTGATTTTTTTTTCCACCCTTCAGACTTTACAGTCTGGGGTTTTTAAAAAGGAAAAAAAATAAAATTCCCTATCGTCTGTCTCAACGTGATTTTTTAGTTCTAAATTTTTGCCATAGAAACAAATGTGGACAAATTTTATTTGAAAAGCATCAAGTTAACCAGAATGTATTTGTTGGCTATTTGTTGTTTGGGTTTTTGGTTGCTGTTTCGGAGTGTAGCAGGTTTTTTGGAGTCTCAAAGAACATTGTTGGATATGCAACTATCATTTACACAACTCGATTTGCTAAGTTTTGGCATATTGGAACTAACTGGGAATCCTCCTTTGAATATCTGATTATCTGGATGTGCTGTGAACACGCTGAAAATAATATGAACTCCAAATGCATGCCTTAATTCTTATCATAGCAGTGCAGGAAAAGAAAATTTATTTCCATGCTGTTTTCTTCATGGGCTTTTTGCTTGCAAGTAAACACATCCAGTGATCATTCTGTGGATGTGTATGTTTTAATAGGCATTTTAATAAAGTAATGTAGAATATGTTTACTGCTATTCATTAACAGTTTGATATCAAAATGTCTTACAACCTGTCTAAATTCATAATAACTGCATACTTGTGAATATTTTAGCTTTGCCTACAACCACCTTGGAGGTTTATCACATTATGCATAGAAAAATATTGTGGGAAAGCACAATAAATATAATCTCAGCAGCTATTCCCTTCAAAGACTTCCAGTTTTATGCATCTTGAATTCTAAATAGGTTTATTGCCAATTATACATGATGATGAAGCAGTAACACGGAGTATATGCCATATTTAAGAGACTCACACCAGCAGATGCTCTTGTAAATATATTTTGCTTCAAACCAAGAAATCAGTATTGTGAAATCCTCCCAAAAGCTTGTTGTTGCACTTTCTCAACTCTGAACTTGTAAGCGTTCTTGCTCTTTGATGGATGGCTTCGTATAAACTCTGGCCAAAAGCTACCAGGACACGAAGGCCCCCAGGTTTTCCATCTTGCAGGAGCACTGGAGGTGTGTAGGGAGCTCAGGACCAGCTGTGGCAACATCCTGTGTCCAAATAGAATTTGCATTCCTAGAAAACACAGACAACGGGGCTGGAGGGACATTGGGAGGGTCATCCAGTGCAACCCAGCCTTCCTCGTCCTGCTGACAAGTGCAGAGGTGAACACATTACCTTCTTCACCCACCTTTCTTTTTGCATTACCAAATAAATGATAGTTCCAACCCCTCCCTGGCAGTGAGGTTGGAACTAGAAGATCTTCAAGGTCCCTTCCAGTACTAAACTTTCCAAGATTCTATGATTCTATATCGCATTTCTTCCCTTCTCAACCTTAAGCAAGGCCCTGTTTTGCTCTCTTTTCTCCAGAGCTGTGCTATTTATGTTGTTATTTCTTCAAATACTCCCCTCTCACCTTCTTTTTAAAGCAATTTCCCCAATACTGAAAACTTCATTTCAAATTAAGCCAAGCAGAACCAAAGGGCTGCTTCACAGGTTTTATTTAAATATAGAGTGCAAATAGAGACAGAAAAAGAAAGATGTTTACTAGACTTGAATTTACACATCTGTAAGGGTCACAGAGAGAACTTAAGATCTTGTTCCTGAAGATGTAGATAGTCTCAATTGAGTTCATGAACTGGGATGACCAAGGGATGGCCAGGTTGGCTAGCTTGGATGGGGCTTGGAGCAACTTGGTCCAGTGGAATGTGTCCCTGCCCATGGCAGGGGGGTTGAAACTAAATGGTCTTTAATCTTCCTTTCAACCTAAACATTCTATGATTCTGTGGTCTTTGGTTTGGTTAGCTCCAGGCATGCTCCTAAATATTGCTGCAGGTTTGAAAAGCGAAAGGCTTTCCCAGCCTCGTGCCAAAGTAAAGCTGTGACCAGAATCCAGCACTGCCTAGTCTGAATTCAGTCACTTAACCACAAAACCACAGTTTTTTATTAGGTCTCTTTTTATTTTCCCGTGACAAAAAGGTTTCAGGCCTTTCAGAAACAGAAAATAATACCCACCTGTCTGTTACAGAAAGTTCACCTTGTTTTATCACAGTGATTTCACGGTTTGTTTTCACTGTTCTCAAAGCTAGCAAGACAAAAACTCACTCCCTGAGACCTGTGATAATTTCCAATATGATATTCCATCAATCTCTCCCTTTGTGATTTGGCCCAGGGATCCCAATGTCCACATTTACAAGAGCTCCAAAGTGTTTAATGATTTTTAGAATATTGGCTAGTGGCAAAATTTCTAGTTGACTCCTCACTACCTGTGGTTGAGCAGCCAGCTCACGCAGTGCAAGCCCTACACTGCTCCTTGAGTCTATTAATTCATCCAGATTTCCTTAAAGAAAAAAACCCATATCCTCTCACAAGGCTTGGAGAAGATTAGTCTAGACCTGTGGAGGCACATGGCTTTCTTTGCCACCCAGTGAACCTTAGAGAAATTGTGGTACTGAAAAACACACCTGGCTGTATCTAAACATCTGTTTTGCTAAGTGTAGCCAGGAATGAGACAAATTATGCCAAAATCCAGAGTAGCAACTACGCGTTTCAAACTACATTTGAAATGCGGGCAGAATTTTACATGGCAATTTCAGCCCAAAGGTATTTTTTATTCATCTGTTATTCAAACCCTTTTGCCCCTACGTTGCACCCTGTGAACTTTACTTGCCAGGGTCTCCCTCCATTTGTGTGCATTAGCACATGTAACATTCACATACTTAACATCAAATAAACAATAATGAAAATTCATTGCACATCTTGGAGCATGTTTTCCATTCAGGAAAATGCATGGAAATGCCTTTAAGCCTATCCATATTAAGGACAGCATGTAAGCAAATAACTTTAATCTTGCACTAAGTATGTGCTTAAATAAATGAAGATGCCTTTCCAGCCTATATTTTTCACGTTGCCTATAAGCGCATCAGAACTTCTCTAAGCTTCACTTATTGGCATAGGAAGGATCTTATTGTTGCAAGCCCGAAGTAGGAGGTCTAATAAAATTTCCTAATCTGATGAACCACACAAAAAGAACCAGAACAAATATAATTTTATATCTCTACTAGGGGGGAAAAAAAAACAGATGATGTGGCTTGAAGTTTGCTCCCCTATCTTTTATTAGGCAGTAACTTATACAAATTATATCAAGCACAGCAATAAAATGAAATGGGATTTATTTGTAGGCACAGATCTTCTTAAAAAGATGTAATTTTTTTTAAATCCTGTGGGAAATAGAAGCTGAACATAAAATTACACCAGATTTTGAAGGAAAGCAAATAAAATACAGATGATGCTATTATGATGTTTTAAAATATATATATATTTATCACGTGCTGTCATTTTCATTTCTGAAAGCACGCTGTTGTAAGCATTCCAATAAAAATAGCAGTTTGCGTACAGTCTAATGGCAGCAAACCACACAAGGGAAACCACTACCTGAATATCCTCATAATGAGGTAAAGCAGCACACAAAAGAATAAAAAAAAAATCTAAATGAGAAGGAAAAGGATGATTTTGGAAACCACCCAAGCTTTATGTTTCAGGCATCAGACATTCTCTTGCTGAAGAATCGAAAGGAGGAAGTTTAGCTAGCGGTAATCACTCGGCTCTGATTCATCCTGCTGAAGTCTAGGTGTCTAGCTGCCTAAAAATTAGGTGTCTAGTCATGGCTAATTACCTGTGTTCCTTCTGTACTCAATAAAGAAAGATAAGCACCTCTGGAAGGTGATTCAGTCTGCCTATCTCAGGACATTTATCTTGGGGTAGAACGAGTCTCCTTCCCTCCCGCTGCCTATTTCTGTCTGTTCATCACAGAGGCAGTCTAGGTGGGTAGCTTAGATTAGGTGCCTGACTTACAGATAACTAAATTTAGGTGAGATGATTCTCTCATGGTTGATACTGGGGTTAATTTCCACTGATATCACGACATGATGTTTATCTGTCCACTCTGTGGGATTCAAACAGCAACATTTTCCATATGGTAATAATGCTTTCCAGAAGTGGAAATTCATGCCTGAATTTGTACTTGCCCAGGTGATCCTTTTCAGTGGCTGTGAACAGCAACCCGTGCCTCCCAACTTAACCTATTGTGTACCAGTGGAACGAACAACTCCCCAAAATCCACCCCAGAAACAGATGCATTTTAGTGAGGAGTGAAATAACTGATTCGTATATCTGTAAATCTAGTAGCACTTAAGTTCTGCCCATTGTTCAACATGGAAGAAAGTCTTCTGAATTGCTAGAAAATCCACTTTTCTGCTACACTTCTAAGTGGTCTCAGATGAAAAATGCAGCAATACTCAAAGTGTGACACAGACCTGGGTTCAGTTCTGCTGATGTGTCACTCCCTTGGCTTTTTTGGTATGCTGTGTGGTGGAAGCAGAGGAGGCCACATGAAGAGGTCTTTCTCCACCTCCCCAGTTCTTTAATAGAGAAGACACTTTGCCCTAAAGCCCTGCCAACAATCCCTATGACACACTCCAAAGCACCAAACCTCCACTCTCAGCGTCACAAAGGTAAAAAAAATCCTTCTTGGGAAAGTAACAAATAGAAAACCCCCCAACTTCTACACATTTTAGTCATTATTTCAGGCATTATATATTAAAAAAAACAAACCCACCTGCTGATAGAGGTAGAGGTAGTACAAGAGGCAGGAGGAGACATGTGCTGAATTCTAATGCAGACTTGGCTGGTCCAATGTAGAAAAAACTAATTCTGACCACAGTAGGTGTAAGGCAAAAAACAAAGATTGCCTAGAAATTTTTAACTTTTTTTTTTCTAAACAGAAACAGAATTTTTCATGCTAAAGATTTCTTTTAGTCATTAAATCTGACAAAGAATTCAATAGAATTTTCTTTTTTCATTCTGCATAACAATTTAGCAAAACTGGAACTGGACATGGTCAAAAGTTTTGCTATCCATTATGACATTTCCCCCAGAAATGTCCAGGCTGGATATGGAGTTCCTTTGGCCTCCTCAGCTGTTCTAGCACGCAGAAACAAAACCTTAGGGCATGCTGTTCAGTCTCTTTAACTGCTATGGGAATGGCAAGTCAAGAAGAGGACAAACTTCCAAAAAATTTCTAACCTTCCATCTACATAGTCCAGAGCTTAACTCCGGAACAAAGGAGGCAACTTGAGTTGTGTCCTGCAACTGAGCATCTTATAGCCCACTGAATTACTGACCAATATTGCCTATGGATGTAAGGAAATGTTTTAAGAAAAAGATGATGAGATTAACTGAGGAAAAAAGGGTTAAATGCATCCCTTTCTGATGTACAAACCCTTTGGCTGGATGAAGCTCTGTTGTGTCTCAGAGTTTGGGCTTTTCCGTCATTTTTGCTTCCCAACCATACTGGTATGTCTAACAAAAGCTGGATCCTTTCTGCAGAGCTTATCTCTCTGGATAAAACTGTAGATGTACTGGAGGGGTTTTTCTGAAAATAATTGACTTTAGTCGTGGCTTATAAGAAATGAATTAGTAAGTTCTCAGCCCACTTCTTCCTGAGTAACTTTTGACTGTTCATTCTCTCACGGACATGACTTTGGTTCCTGCAGAATGACAAAGAACTTTGGTAGCTCAGGGAAGGTTCCAATCTTGGCCAAGTTTTTTAAAGAGGATAGTTAAATATTCTGTTGAAGCGAGTTTGGGTGTGTGAGTGTATGTCTTTCATTCATAGGGAGATTAAGTTATACAGGAACAGTCTCCCTGCTCCAAGTTTAATGGCTTAGAGCAATAAGCTTGTGGCTCTTAGCAACTGCTGAAACACAAAAGGTAAATAAGGGTGTTTAGAGCTCGATCACAGGCCTTTACTCTACTTGGCAGTTGTTTATTTGGGTGACTCCCATGTACTTTGGTGTTACTGCAGGCCACATTGTCACCCAGGTACATATTGCAGAGCTGGCCCAGAAAAAACAGACAGTGCTACTTCTCATTGCTTTCTGTGACTAAAAGAAAAGATATATATATAAAAAAAAAATCATCCTACAGGGCTATTATTCTGGCCTTTCTTTGATCATTGACTTCACTTAATTTAAAATTAAAGAAAGATCAGAAAGAATAAATGCATATTAAATTAATAGCACCTATTCAAAAGACTTGCATATTGCAGATAACAAAGTAACATTCACAGAAAAGATAGAGAAGCAAAATAGGATGGAATTTCCCCTACTTGTTATCATTTTCAGATGTCCTTATTCATGCTCATTTAATCATTACCATAATCTGTATAGAAAAATAGCCATGACAATCTGTATCTCACTATACACACAGACACATGTATATTAGTTGGAGAAGAAACACATGACCTGGTTCTTTTCTCCCTTATCTAGGCATTATGTATACAGGGTTGTTTGTCCAGGGTGTGGATGACTCAAATGTCATTTTTTTCTTTATGCAAAGGGTCTTCAGACCTCCATCATCTTTTGTCCAGGGGCAAAATCACCAGCCATCAGGTTATGTTAGAACTGAAACAAAACAATGTGGTTTTTTTGCTGGGGAGGCGAGATTTGAGGGTTCAAACTATGAGGACTCCATAATTCTGTGTGTCTGTGGCTCAAGTGTCATGATGTCCAAGCAAAAGGAAAGTCCTAAGTTTTGGTTCACACTTCAGTACTATTTATTGTTTCACAAGTTGTGGGGTAACCTATGGGATGAGCAAACCCTGGGGTGTTAGAATCAGAATCCAATTTCCCCTCCTTTTCTTGGGGGGGGGGGGTGGGGTGTTGTTTTTTTGGGGGGTTTTTTTGCTTGTTTGTTTTGGTTTTGGGGTTTTATGGTTTGTTTGTTTGATTGTTTGCTGATTGTTGTTACTACTGTGTCCCAGAGTGTCACACATCATAACTTGTTGTTATGATCACAGAATCATAGAATGTTTTGGGCTAGAAGGGACCTTAAAGCTCATCTCATTCCAACCCCCCTGCCATGGGCAAGGTAATTTTTCACTAGACCAGGTTGCTCAAAGCCCTGTCCAACCTGGCCTTGAACACTTCCAGGGACGGGGCAGCCACAGCTGTTCTGATCCTTGATTAGACCTGTCTAATTATTACACAATCAGACCGATATTGTTCTTGTGTTCTCTTCCCATGGGTTGTTTTGAGATGTTTCTCTTGTCCCAGGAAAGAAAGGGAAATGTCACAAGAAGAAAAACAAGTTCTAGCCGTGTCTGCTTCACTGGACATTTTACCTGTTTCATGAATAGATACAGCACCTTGGCACCCTTGATAAACAGTCACCTCTCTTAGGTCTCTCCAGATTTCTCATTTGCCTGGGTATGGGCTCCAGCATCAGCCTTGAAGATGAAGGACTGAGCTTGGGTTGCTGCATCAGGGAAACAATCCTTCTGATGCATCTCCTTTGAGCACGGAGCCCCAGGAGATCTCACACATTTAGTGGCTTCACAACACTCTCAGGTACAAGTTGTGACTCTTGGGGATGGTCCTGTGCAGGGCTAAGGGTTGGACTCAATGATCCTTGTGGGTCCATCCAACTCAGCATATTCTGTGATTCTTGCCCCAGAATGAGCCAGTGGGTACTCACAGATGGGGCTGGAGCACACCAGGCTGGGTCACAAGGGGGAAAAAACTATGTAGAAGATGACTGAGAGCTCGTGGGACCAGGGGATGAAGACAATGTCAGTGGTGTGACCAACTCAGTGTGCAATCTGGTGTGCCTGAGTATTCCTGTAGATCAAATTCATACTGTGGGTTCAGAGTCACTTGAGCTTCTTTGGCATTCCCAGCCCTAAATCACACATTAAAACTGATTTTCACCCCTCGAAATAACGATATTTTGAGGTGTCATGCCAGACATGTCAGTGAAAGCTTTGCTCTTGAAATAAATGAAACCAGGATCAGGATGTTGTTGTTTTGCCAGGAGAGGTTTTGAAGGAGGGTGTTCCTCAAAGGTACGTGGAAGTTCTGTGCAGTTTCATACCGTACAAGCCCCTTTGATTAAGCTCTTTTCATTTTCAAATTACTTAATTACCATTCCTCTTGCTTTCAAATAGAAATGTGCAACAGCTTATCTCAGTCGTGTGAGAAGGTAACTAAAGGAGGCGATATCTGCAGGAAATTAAAAAATAAAATAATGATAATGCCAGTCGGTCTCGAGAAGAGAATGAAAATTGACTCTTACTAATGTTATGTATTAATTACACTTACTCTTATTTAATGTCCCCATTATATTACACAGAGCAGTGCTCAGTAACCCTGGTGTAAAGGACAGTCTTGCCTACAGTGTCAGTTAAAGGTTCTATGCCACACTCTGCTGTCTTAAAGAAGCAAATTTCATTTACTGTTTTTGTGGTATTTCTGTTCCTTGACAATAATTTTTCTTTCTGAAACAACATCAAAGTTCATCTGTATAGCACAGGTTGGGTCGGATTTTAGGCAGATATTATTTTCAGATCAATCCAGAAAATGTACATGGCAGAGTGAGAAGCCAACTGGAGACTAAAGGGAGATTGTTCCTAGTTTCACCAATACAAAAAGTCCAAAAGATAATATAAAATGTATAGATTTTTTCATAAGCATACTGTGAAGTGTATTTGTTAAAAAGGCTGTTAAAAGTTTCTCAGTAACAGTTGGGACATTATGATATTTAACACTGATATTTTTGAACATTTTGGAATGCCTAAGTTTTTGTCAAAACCACCTTTTTTTCAGTGAAAAAGGCAATCAGTTGTACCAAAATGTTCAATGGTGCCACCTACAGTTTGCCAAATTTTCGTTCAATTGAAAAAATGAATTGTGATTAGTATCAGATACAGAAATATCATCATGGAATCACAGAATAGTTCAGGTTAGAAGGGACCCTTAAGACCATTTCGTTCCAAACCTTTTGACATAGGCAAGGAACACCTTCCACTAGACCTGGTTGCTCAAAGTCTCATCCAACCTGACCTTAGACACTTCCAGGAACGGGGCATCCACAGCTTCTCTGAGAAACCTGTGCCAGGGCCTCACCACCCCCACAGGGAAGAATTCTTCCCAATATCTGATCTAAACCTGGCCTCTGCCAGTTTAAAGCCATTCCCCCTTGTTCTATCACTACATTAATAGAGAACTACATTTCAGTATTTTCTAGGGGAAACTCATTCCAGAGAGCTGATTTTTTTTCCTATAAATTTTCTACATATTATTTAAAAACAGTATGTGGAAGAAACTCCTCATGCTTAAAAGAAATCTAGAAAGTGTCATATCAGAACCAGCAGGAAGCATTGTGAAGTCCCTGATTTTTAAAAAACATTTTCCTTTTTATTTTATATTTAATTAGTTTTAATACCCTGAAAAAAAACCAAACAAAAAACCCCCAAATAACAAAAAACCCTACTCCTATTTTTTAAAAAATATTTTTTTTACGTTTTTCAGAAACTCAGTTTGGTAGCCCAACTGGCAAGAAGCTCTGTGCCTAAATTTATCCTAAGGGATATATGCTCTGTGGAATGGCTGAGATTTCCCATTATTCTCACAAATAGTGGTAAGGATCCACCATGCTCTGTGAACACAGCTCTTATCTACTTAAGTAAGATCAGTTCAACCTTATTCAGTTCAATAACTCAAGTAATTTTGTCACTTACTTGATAAAAACTCTTTCTTTCTTAGGTTTTCTTCTCTAGTGAAAATGCACTGTAGAGTTTAAAATAATCAATCAGTTCTTGTGTTACCTCATTGTCCAGGGTAGAATTTTTGCTGTAGAATGGATGGTTCAAAAAGTAAATAGTTAAGGGCTATAAACACAATCCAAACCATGCTGCTAGTCAGGAAAGTTGATTTTAGTTCCTAAATGACTTTTACCTGTTTCCCCCAATCTCTTATTTCCACAAAGACACTCTTTTTTCAGGGTGGTCATGCAGATTTATGTTGAAAGAGCCCTAGAAATCAGACTCTGGCTCGTAGCTGGCATGAACACCCCTTACCAGTGTTCATCTCCTGAGCACACAGCACTTTATGTACATATTGAAAAGTTACAAGTCCAGTGCAAATCCATACTCTGTTCGGGCTAGCCTTAAAAATCAATAGAGTAGGCAAAGTTGCCTTTGTCTGTGACCTCCTAATACTGTAATTACAAAGCCACAAGGGATGTAATCGCTCTATAAAACCTCCACATTCCATGGAAGTACATAATCACCGAGAATGAGATTGACAAGGTATATTTTGCACTTTATGGGTTTTTTTTTTTCCTTGGGACAGCAAGGCTCCTCTTAGGGTGTGTTGTGGCAGGAGGTCTGGGTATTTTTTTTGTCTTCCTGGAATGATGAAGTGCAAACAGTTCTGTCTGTCAGACCTGGAGGTTACAGGTGTGCCACCAGGTTATCCATATCACTCTGCAGCATTCTTTGCTGCCATCATCATGCCCGTAAAATAAACTGGGGTCTTACTCATGCCTGATTATATACACTGTTAAAAATTTACTGTCTCCTCCTGATTTATGAACTCGCTTTGCACAGTTCTGAGTTTAGCAGCGGGTGATGCACCTCTTTTTGAGTAGTTTCAGCCCTTTTCTCCCACACCATAATGTGATGCTTGTTGTTCCAAGGAGATCCTGGGCTCATGTCTCCAAGGGCTACTGATTAGGACAGAGCCACCTCTAGGAAGTTCAGTGAATGATGAACCTCAAATGGCTCAGGGATTCAGGCTGAGGCAAAACCTTCAAGTTTCAGGAGTTTTGAAAAAAATATTCAAAGATTCTGGTTTTTCAGAGCCCATCTCAATATCTTTTCAGAACCACCCTATTTTTAAAAAGTATCTTTCTGCTTCCAGCTGCAGGAAGAAAAAACAGATTTTTCAGCAAGTTTTGAGTATTTACAGAGCTTAGCTATGTAAAAATCATTTAACTTTAAGTTTGATTCAAATACTTCTTATTTTACTTTATTATTTTCATGGAAAGGTTTATTTCTTGCTAATGCTGAATCACAGTTGGGCTTTTTTTTGGCATGTTACTTAATTATTTACTTTTTGAACCATTCATTCCGCATCAAAAATTCACCCCTGGACAGTAATGTAGCAGTTTTGTCAGAGACAAAATCTGGCTTAAAAAGGACATGCAGCAAAAAATGTACAATATGCTGGGAGAAGCTGCTGTTGGTCTTTTGACCAACAGATCAGCCACTGTCAAAGCTGACTTTCTGATGATGATTTCTGACAGAAATTAGTTCTTCTGATTCAAGAATTCAGGAACGTCCTGGTGATGCAGATAATATCTTCATATGAAGAGAATCTCACAAATACTTTGAACATCCAAAAGTTTGTCTCTGTGCATGTTTTAATCCCATCAGGCTCTCAGTGGAAAGGAAAAGATACTATTTTTGGGGGGGGGCGAAATTATGTGGTCCAGCTCAGATGCCTGTTTTACAGTGAGCCTAATCATCCTCTGCACATGCCTCTCTCTCCCTCTGCTGATATGACAGAGCTCAAAGTGACCAGCTCACTCAGGTGCCTAAATTTTGCATGTTTATATCTACACCCCTTGAGGGTCACACAGGTCCTTATTATGACACAACTTGCATTTAGGGGGAGTGATTTTGTACCTATACTGCATTTTCTCACTGTCTGGCCATGGGGAATGAGGGCAAAGGATTAGCTCTGCTTGGCTCCTGGCTGCAAAAATGAGTGCAACAGCACAAAGTGGGATCCTGCACTGGGAGGAACCCCATTAGAAAGGGCACTCCCCATGTACAACTGGATGTATGGCCTCTGCCAAAGGATCAGTGCACCACATGATTGCCTAGAACGCAGTCAGACAAGTCTCTGATGTGATGTGATGTGATGTGCCAGCTGTGCATTTCCGCTTTGTAGCTTTACACGTGGGTTCTTGCACAACTGAGGCAGAAGAGAGGGAAAAGCTTCTTTAAGAGAAGGAGAGGCTTGGTAGAACCATCTCTCACTGCCTAAAGGATGGCATGGAAAGATGAACCCAGACTCTTGCCAAGTGTATAGCAAAAATGGTCCAGAGGCAGTGCTGATTACAAGACAGGACCTTTAAATACAGGGACTGTGTTTACTATGGAAGTGGCTAAGAGCCGGAACAGTTTACCTGGAGAGGCAGTGGGATCTTCCTAAATTCTTGGGGATTTTTAAAAAAGCTTTATTGGGCAGAGTTCTGAGCAGCCTGTTCTACCTTGGAAGTAGGAGATTGAACTGGAGATCTCCAGAGGTCACTTGAAGCTTGATTGATGCTGAGGTTCTGTGATTTTAGGATGAAAAGTGTGGCAGATATGACACCATCCATGGAATACAACATCTTCTTAGAGATCTGATCTGGAGAAAAAAACCTAAAAATTCCAGTGCTGGCATGGACAGAAAGAAAGTATGGTCAGATCCCAGTGGTAAAACAAGAGGAAAAGGTCCATAGTCATGCTCATCTTTTACTGCAACCTCAAAAGCTGGAGCTGCTCTCTGGGTCATGAAATTTTCCTTGATCTCTGCTCAATCCATGTCTGAGTCAGCTCTGTAGAAAGATTTACAAATGTAACCTTTTAAGCCTGATTTTGTAAGAACATGAGGGCTCTCTAAGCCTTCACTGTGTCTTTGTGAGATGCCCACAGTAACCTGTGAACCTTTTGGCAAATTTCGGCTCATTGGATAAATTTTGAGAGTTAAACTCTCAAAGGAAATGAATTCCTAGGCACTTTTTTCCCTCCTGAAGATAAAAATCTGAACAGATAAAAGAGAACTAAATAATGCACCTATTTGAGGAATTCTGCAAATGAGAATCCACTTTTTATCTGTTTGTGTATCTATGTATCTATCTATCTCAAACTTGTATATTCCCTTTATTATGAATAAGCTAATGCACAGCACATGCCAGGAATAGCAATACATGCATTTCACCTCGTTCCCTTCTCTGGTTGAATTCCACATTCAAGGATTAGGATCTTAAATACATATATAGGAAAATGTTAGTCAATGACTATGTTAAAATCGTAGTTACAGAGAAGATTGAAAGTGTTCTCTTTCTGTCAAGCACTTATAGCTCTGGTGTGCATGCCTTCACATCTGAATCAGTTTCAGTGAAGTGTTCCAGCTTCAGATTTGTTGATACTACACAGTGTATGTATCAAAATTCATTTTACTTCATATTTCTGTTTTTTTTAAATTTTATTTTCCGAGACCCTGGATCAGTCATAACTCCTCTCTGATAACTGGTGTAGGAGAATTACAAACATTACATTAATTTATTGTGTTAATGTATAGTTTCAAAGATGTTAATAATACTATAATTTTAAAAAGCTGTGTGGTAAAAAAGTGGGAATGTAACTGGTCTGCCAGTGCCTAGTGTTGATTATATAAAACTGTAGTCACACATCTTCGAACCTAAACTCTGCCTCATCAAAATATTAATGCTTTTGAGAAGCAATTTAAGAATGATATAAAAGCTGGACTGTGCAACAGAAAGATTTAAAATAATCCACAAACGTTTCTTAGGACTAAGGGAGTTACACAGGAATGACCTCAGATGAATTTCTGAACTCCAAAATTCCTCCTATAAGCCATGTGAGGGTGTGTGTAGAGATTTAATTTTTTTTTTAACATGTGAGTAATTAATCATTTCTGCAGCTTATCAACTGGAGTAGAGTCTCTCTGCACTTTCAAAATCTGGGCTAAAAAACCATTGTGAAAAATACCGTCAAGTTTCAGGACAATTCAAGGGGGCTCAGTGAACTTATCACTGTTGAAATTCCATATGTAGCGTCAGGCAGGATTTAGACGAAGTGATGACGATTGTCCTTGTGGGTGTTAATGTCTCCAGGTGAAACCCTCACTCTGGTCTGGCCTCTTACTGCCCTTTTGACTCATTTGTTCCACGAAGGAGTCTCAGAAACACCAGAACAGCTGTGTCATGGAGTCCAGAAGGGGAGATAAGGCGAGATTTTCTCCACGTGGGCATGGTGGAAAGCACATGTGGTATCTAAAAAGTGTCTTTCAGAAAGGAGTAAGGCTGGCAGGATGGAAAGGGACAGCCAGGCAGGAGGGAAAATTCAGATCTCCAGTAGGAGCCATCTGGAGAGCTCTGCCAGTGCCCAAGTCCAGTTTCACCCAGAAGAGGGGAACAGTCAAAGGGAGGGAGGCTGGGAATTCTCTTTAACCTGAGTGGAGTAACACATTTCACATGTTTTTGCTGGCATTTGGCCCTTGGTAACTTTCCTGCCTGGTTGTCTGAGTCACAGCAGTTCAGCCTCTGTCCGGAACAGCTCCAGCCAGTTCAGTCCCAACTGACCAAATGTCAATGATTTCCTTTTTTATTTTGGAGTTCTTGTTTTGGTAACCTCTATTCACAGAGGAAGTCTGGATCTGACAGCTTTCCTGTTTCATTTCCTACCTGTGTTTTATAAGTGATCATCTTTTCTTGTTCTCAAGCAGCAAGTCTCCACGCAGTTTCCCTTCTGAAATGGTTTTTGCCATCCTTTTGGATTCCCAGTAGAGATGCTGAATAGTGAGGAAAAGACTTTTCTGGTAGGTTTGAGACACATCTATGACTGGAAGGACAGTCTCTGTCAAAAGAAAAGAAAAAGAAAGAGGTGTGTGAAAAAGATCACAAAAGATATTGTGCTGGATAGTAGCTTAGATTGGTCCTTGAATGAGTAGGACATGTTTTGATAATACTCACCTAACTCTTGCTTTCATGCATTGAATTATTTCTCTGCAGTAACATTGGAATAGAAAAATGAACTACAGAACAGATAAGATCTGTGTCATTTTTTAAGAGAAAAATTAAAGATAGCGTTGAGAAACAAATATTTCATGTTCACGTTCAAGATTATTTTGAGGTTTTGGTTTGGGTTCAGATGAAATCTTCATAAACACTTTTGAAATGTATTTCTTAGTTTTAATAAGTTGGACAGTTTTATACTCATAAGATGAGGGAAGGCAGGCAGCTCATTTGTAGAGGATAAATCCAATTGTGCTCTCACTCCTCACAAATCCACTGATTTTAGTAGTCTTACTAAAGGTTTGTACTGCTACACACAAGATGAAATTAGATTCTCAATGCACTGGCAAGTATTTGTAATAAAGAATAATGTCATGAATACTTTCTCCTGTGTGTTGAACATGCAACTCTTTGCAGACATCACCCTTGGCCTACTTTACTGAATCCCTCTTTCCTTACGCTACTTTTTGATATCTAGTTACTTCTGAGTGATAGCGTAATGTAGGATTTGGAATGTTAAGTTCATATTTGTGTCCACTAGAGAAAATAATAATTTTTAGAATCATAGAATTGTGGAATGGTTTGGGTTAGAAGGGACCTTAAAGATCACCCAGTTCCCACATCCCTGCCATGGACAGGGACACCTTCCACTGGACCAGGTTCCTTAGAGCCTCATCCAACCTGGCCTTGAACACTTCCAGAGGTGGGGAGTGACTCTTACAATTATATTTTTAGCAACAGTTGTCGTAAATGAAGAAAAACTGACGAGTTTTTCTCATGGAAAGGGATGCTGTGATACTCCTCCATTCTTTCTCCCAGCATACTTTTTTCTTAGAGAGAAATACACGTTTCAGGTACTCTACTAAATCAAGTCATTATTAATAACTCATAAAATTTTCCTTCGAATCTGCTGAGATATTTTTGAGCCAATGATACCAGAAAGACATGTTTTTTTCATGTATTTATTCCTGTTGCATGGGATCAGAGGGGTGATTTCATATTTCATAGCTGGGATAGCCATTGATTTCCTTCTGGAATACATGTGAAGTTCCTTTTATCACCAATGGGAGTCATATATTCACATTAAGTTGAGAACAGGCCCTGATTCATAACCATTTTTCTTCAAGTATAGCTGTAATTTCAGAAATATACCAGATGCTTCTTATTTTCTTTTTTAAAGGTATATTTCAATGGAAATTCAGCACAGACTTAATTACTGTTTTTCAGAGCTGCTTAAAAATCTCCCCAGGGACCCTTTTCATTATATTTTTTATAACAAGATGCAATCTTTTTTGGTCAGCTGTAACCTTTCCATTTTGTCAATTCTTTTCTTGGACACCAAAAATTTTGCCTTACTGATACTTCACCTTATATTCATGCCTGAACATCTAAGTATCTGTCCAAAAACTACACAGAACAATTGAAAAGTTCCCACTTGCTCCAAAGGAGTATGGATTAACCCTCCAAAAGACCTCACACCAAAATTCAGAGAATTTTATTTTAGTGCAGATGTTCCATCTTTTCTGAGAATGAAACAAACGGAAACCCTACATCTAGATATTTATTTATTTTTGCCTGTCTTGTGGATTTGTTAGTTGTTGAGTCAGTTTTTCCATTGTTACAACTTCCTCACACTTCATTAAATTCAGTCCAATTCAGCAATGCATTTGAAACTGTTTGTTTCATGTATTCTCACTACCAACCATATTGGGAACGTTTGGCTACGAGTAGAAAAATGCTGAAGTATGAGAATAATTTACTACAGTCTTTGACCTAGACAGTGTGATCATCATTAATTTTTGGAGGGTAATTTATTTCCATAGAATTTATAGCGTTATACTGGTTTTGTTCTACTATTTTCTCTTCTGTTCCAATTCCTTTTCATTTTAGTTTGTGTTTTTTTTTTGGTTTAAATCACATCAGCTTGCCAGAGTGTGATAATTAGACTTGCTTAGTAATATACTGCAGCAGAGATAAAAGAGAAAAAAAGATATCTTCTTCAAATGTTTATCTGGGGCACAGACAATAATCTGGAGTTTGTGAGATTGAGATTATGAGGGAGGATGAAGTACTTTTTTTTGCTCTCCTCATTTCTGTACAGCACTGTTTGACAGTCCACTAAAGTTGAATTCTGCTTGATGGGTACACACAGTCAAAGAAGTTCAGAGTCTAATCAGAGAGTACATATACATTTTACCGTGTAATTGGTGATGTTTGAAGATGCTGCTCCATGGTCACAAAGGAGTAGAGTGGGGGATACAACCCAGCTCTTCAAAGGGCTAATCCAGGGGTCTTCCAGGGGCTGATCATGCAGACACCAAGCGGAAGGAAGGTGTTCAGTCCATATTTGAACTTATGAAGTGGTGTCTTGAAAGGAAACCTCGGCAAAACTAGGATATCACCACAAATCTCTAGATGTCTCCACTTTGTTTCATTAAAAAAAAAAGGTAATTAAATAGGTGTTTTTCATATATATATATGTATACACACACACAAATCTTTCTTTCAAGCAAAAGTGATAAATGTGCATCTTCTCTGCTTCTAATTTCAGTACATTTGCAGACATCTTTTCTGATTCTGCTCCATTGATTTTAACTGGTTCTTTTCACATTTCCATTTCCATTATTGCACTTCAGAGAAAGAGGCTGATAGGTTGCAAACAGGGAAACATTCTGTAAATGAACTACATAATCTATGAATAAATTACAGTTTCTTCAGAGGCAGTAAATGGATCTTCTATAAAGACATACAAGAGAATTCCTATTTTCATAACCTGTATGTTTTATAAACTCATAAACGCAGCAGACAATCATGTCAGAAAGGAGTTGCAACATTCTGCTAAATGATTTTAACTCTATTATTTTTCTTTTAATTATAGAAATAAATGCTTATGCTGACTATTATCCTTATAAAAGAACCCCTTTCTCTTTTGTCCTTTTTACTTCCTCGGTATAAATTCTTACATCTTTTTTTCCTCTGAGGATTTTTCCAGTCTGTCAATATGCTTTCTACAAAAGTACACGGCAAGTGGCAAAATGCATTAGAGCTATTCTTTCCCCAATTACTTAAATTCCCAAACACTGAACTTTTAAAGAGTCCCGTGTCCATCGGGTTATGGAAAGCTTGGTCTATCTCAGAGCAGAAGACAAGCTAATAGCACTGTGTTTACCTACTTCTATATCTCCAATTAATCATCCAAAGAGCCCAAATGATAGTCAGCCCTAAACATTACTAAAAGCTACTGGTTGGCACCATTTATTTTGCTTGGGGGCACCAAAGGGAATGGAGATTTGCTTCTGTAATTCGTTAAAAGATATCCCAGAATCAGTTCAACGTCTCTCAATCACTGAAGATTTATGGAGCTGTGTTGAATAATTTGTTATAGAGGTGAGCTGTTTCCACACACAGCCCTTCAGTGTCATGGCAGCAGGTGGTCAGAATGGTTCTTCAGCTACCATTTTATCCATGTGTCTTCTGAACAGTACAGGATGTGTCTAGAAAGTGGATTGGAGGAGACAATTAAGTAGATACGAAGCAAAATGTCATTTCCTATGTGTGCCAGCACGCACACAGTCATACAGAAATCTTCTTTCGTATTGATTTTAAGGAGATCAGAGCTGTTTGCAGCTCCACTGGACTCTCTGGTCCCACAGTCATCTCTGTGTTCAAGCCTGGTGACAGCATTGGCACCTCCTGCTTGAATGTGACCATTAAGGTTCAATAAAAGTAATAATGGTTGAGAACTGTAGCTTTAGGATGGGAAAAAAGATTTCAGGCTCTGCTCCACTGAGTCCAACAGTTCACCTAATATACATGAAACCCTTCTGAAACTAATGAGTGTCCTGTGTTTGGGAGGAATATGTGATTGCAAATGTGCCTTTAATCTCTTTTTTTGCATGCATAAGCTCTCCATACTTGATCAGTAATGGGTTTTGGGGAACCCTGGGACAGATGTTTTTGCTATGAGTGAGATCATGAGTCCAGTGAAGGGAACAACAAAACCACCACAGGGAAGCCTTGTATTTCACCCAGCATAACTTGATTTTTTTTTATTTCTTTCAAAAACATATAAAACCCCCTTTCTTTCCATTGCCAACAGCCCTGACCAGGTAAAGTATTACTTCTATCATTGGTGGGCTGGAAACTTTGGGAGGTTATTCACTAATGAATTACAGACTGTGCAACGTCTATATATGAGTCCCTTGAAAGCTAATTACATATATATATATACACACACACACACATGCAAACACACACTCACAAACACTCTTTCCTTGTATGTTTAAGATGTTTGAACTCATAAAGAGCACTGATTCACTCAGGTAGTGTTTGAAAACCTCAACTGGAATTTTTATTTTGATCCTGTTCAGGATTCAGCCACCTGTTCCTGCACAAGAAGAGACCACCTATGAAGCTCACACAGTGAGATTTATGAGGATCACCCATATTTTTTAGTTAAATTATAGTATGTGTCATTTCTGCTAGGAACAGGTGCATTTATGCTATCTGTAATCAAATGACTACCCTCCTAATCATCCAGAGAATGCCTCTGAGAAACAACATGCTTATTACAAAACCCAAATAAATGATTTCTAAGAAAAAAGAGACAAGAGTACAGATCTTCCTCCATGGCTAATCACACTCCTCAGCTGATGCTGCTGATAAATTTGATGATAAAATCAGGAGGGACTTTCACAGGGGAACTTTACTTTTGAAGCAGCTTTGTAAGACTCAAACCTCCTTACATTGCAGATCTGCTGATCCCTGTTGTCTAACTGTGGTTACATGTGCTGACTCCAGTTTCAAAAATAATTTCTTAATCGCTTTTGGCTCCCCTGGGTTTTTCACATTGCAAAGCCGGTGCAGCTGTGGAAGGATGGACCAGATTCCATTCTCCCTCACACCTCATCAAAATCAATGTTAATTAAGTTCTAGGTTAGGGGCCAAGTTACACCCTGAGATACAAACGGCCTCCAGACTGGGCCAAGGGCTTTTCTCTTTATTTGTGCCATGCCTGGCATGATGTGGTTCATGGATCGCATCTGACATTCCTGGGGATTACTGCAGTAAAGATAATAAAAGGCAATATTATATCAGTTAAGTAAATGATGGTAATTCCTTCGTGCACAGCAGTAGCTTGGGAGTCAGCAGGCCAAATTTGTCTCTATATTGTACAGTGCCCTGTCGTTCTGGTCTTCTGACTGTCCAATGTGGAGAACACGGTGGAGCTCGCCATGATTTTCTCCTGTACCCCTGCAAAGACAAGCAGAGAGTGCAGAAAAGCATTTCATGTTCACATGCCATTCTGGGAGCAGAGAAACACTGCCAGACAAGAACATTCTGTGACTGCTGAAACTCTTTGCAGACAAGCAAATTCTTCCCTTTTGCGTGTTCTGCCACAAACTGATTCCTTCTTCAGCAAACCAAACGAGCTGCTCCATTAAATGCTTCAGACCTGTGATACCTTTCAGGGTTTTGTTTAGTTCAAGCAGACAAGTCCTCGTCCCAGCACAAACCTGGCTCTCCCTCTCTCTCTGTCTTTCCCTGCAGTGTTACTCGAGTCCTCATTTTGAAATACCGTAATAGCACGGAATAACTATTTAGTTGAACACAATCACACAATTGTGTGACAAGACAAATGTAATGCAGAGCACAGGGGAAATGTGATCCTAAACTCAGGACATCCATTCTGCACTGGAACAGTCGAGAGCTATGTATTTTTTTGAAAGCCAGTCTCCTCTTGACAATTACCTTCAATTAATGGTACACTGCACTAAGCAGAAAATAAAAACTATGCCATTAAATCCTTCGATGCAGGCTGGAAGGGTTCCAGGTTGGCTCTAAACTACCCTAAAGAGCCTGTGTTCATATTACATAGTTATAACTTTACAGGCCTGAAAGAATAT
Source organism: Pseudotriccus pelzelni (assembly GCA_035584735.1). Lineage (NCBI taxonomy): Eukaryota > Metazoa > Chordata > Aves > Passeriformes > Tyrannidae > Pseudotriccus > Pseudotriccus pelzelni. The sequence goes on from JAWMRA010000041.1 coordinate 3,651,780, forward strand.
GAATCAACAGTCATTTATGCTGTCCCCTGCACTTGACAAAGCTTATGTCTGAGAGTTTTAATCCTGATGTAGCCAGGAGGCTGCTTTGCCAAATATGAACCTGTCTACAAACAGCTTCTGTTAATTTAAAAGCAAATAGCTACTACACAGGTACTCCTTTTATCAATATTAGTAAGTAAATGGCCAGTCTTCGCGAACGAAGAACCGGGGAAGGTCTTTACACCTTCCAGCCTGCGTATTGGATTTTTTAGGTGAGACACAGTGTGCGCGGAACTGAGCCCACCCTTTAATCCTAAGGTTCATCTGCCGGGGCC
>JAWMRA010000041.1:3652193-3750008 GCA_035584735.1 Pseudotriccus pelzelni
TCCCTGGCTGGAATTGAACCCAGGCCTCAGCGGTGAAGGTCCTGCGATCTAACCACTAGGCCACCAGGGGCTCCCAATATATACTTCATCGAAATCTACTGAAAGAGTGAAACCACGCTTGTGTTTTGGAAAGTCTTTACATTGGAATCCTGCACTGGAAAACGGGTCCTTTATTGATATGTCCTCTGATGCATGGGCTTTGACTCAGCTCTGCAAATGAGTCAGCGATCAGCCAGGATTGCTGAGTGTGAGGAGTCCCAGGATGCACCAACCTACCTGTCCCAGTCCCATCCCACAGTGGAGGGAGAGGTGGGATCCTTGGGAGTGCTTGTCACTTATCAATTGTCCCTCCCTGATCTGCCTTGGATGGCTTTTGGCAGTGTGATGGTTTTGATGTACAGAAAGGCCAAGAGGATTGGTTGTCCAGGCTAGAGTTCATCCAAAAGACTTGATGAAAGTGTTGAAAGGCGAGAGACCATGCTCTGAAAAAAGTGAAACCTTCTGATTTTAATTGTCTTTTTTGTTTTTAGGATTTAGGCCTCGGTGAACTAAAGTATTTTCTAAGTTACAACTTGGCTAAAATTTTTCTGTCAAAACAAGTTGGATGTGCAAATGTGCTTACAATTAGGCTGTATCTTTAAAGAGAAACCCGTCATTTTAATACAAAACCATATTTTCTTCAGTTTTCAGCCAGAATGTTCAGCTTTCAAAGGCAGAGCTGCTTTTGCTTTGCTTTGCATTGTTAGTTTTTAATTAGACTTTTCAGTATATCAAACAAATGTAAACACTTTCTCCTGATGTGTTTAGAACAACTCTCAATATCCTATTTAATACCTTAAGAACCAAACTGGGGGGGGTTGTTCCTGCTTGTTGCTTGTATTCAGCCTGATTACTGAAGTGGCCTTGGCTCTCAGAGACACCTGCTTAGTGCTCAGTACCTTCCATCACCAGAGTCCTCAGCAGCAGAGAAGCTGGAGCAGTCTTTGGGCTACGGGTTTTTGCACGTAAAAAACTGGAGTGGCAATTTTTCACCTTTTCTTGTTTCTTTTTGCTCACCCATACAATGATTTCTTTCCTAATGTATTTCTTGTGTGTGACACCCAAGCAGTATTTTTGGCAGCTCTGAGGAGAGACCAGTGTGTGTTGTATCTTCTTGGGGCATTGCAAGGCTTTAACAACACCCCTTACTATGTTGAGATACTTGGAAATTAACCCTTGAAATAAGAAATGCAATAACGAAAGCTTATTAATAATATCTACAATGGCAGTAGTTTCATTGTATAATGTGAGAGTCTGCCTTGTTTCCCTAAAAATCTTCAGGCAGAGTTACTTTACTTAACTTTACAGTACTTATTGTTAACGTTTAATCATTAATACAACCTCATTTGGCCCCAAAATATCCACACTGTTTAGAGCTTTGCTTCTGAAACACATGATTATTCAGACCCAAAACCAGAAAGATGTGCTCAATGCACAAGATGGCAAGATGAGATTAAACCCACTAAGGTCTGTAAAGCCTGCTGCAAAAATGATAAATATCTTTGTCAGAATCCCAAGCAAAAACATGTACGTCAAGTGAGATTGTTGATAAAATATGAATATCAGGGTAAGACTAAGTTGTGGGTTAGTTTCAAAGAATTTATTTTCCTCTGAGATGCAAAAATTATCTCAAATCTTACAACCCATTTCTGAACACTGCATTTATAAATTCTGATGACATGTACTTTCTTTCTATGGCAACACATAACTTCATAAAAGACCTGTTTATTAAAAAGCATCTGTGGTTCACCAGAAGTTTTGGGATAATAATTTTTTAATCCTAATTTGTCTGCCATTTATTGTGTGCATACCCACAAACCTACAGCTTTCTCACATTGGACATGTTTGCTGTGAAAGATGAAAACCCAAAGATGGGACATCTGATTCCGACAGAGACATCATCTGCCACAGCTGAATTAAAAGGGTTTTGTTGAGGTGATAGGATGGGAATTTTTCTGCTTTGCAGAGCTGTTCTGAGCTGCAGCTAACCCTACTATCCCAGGGGAACCTCATGTTAATCCCAGCCCAAATTCTTCCCTGTTCCTCACCGCAGCTGCTTATCTGGGATGTGGTAAGGTTTAATTTAGGCTTTTCTTACAGGTTTATTTGTCAGGAATTGCTTGTGAACTCAGAGTTGTACAACACAAAACACAGACACAAGCCTCGGTTTTTGCTTCATGGATAATGCAACTGGAGTCATTGAAGCTTAGTCTTTATTTATGGGAATGGGCTTCATTCCTGCACCGCAAAGTGTCAAAACCCACCTGCTGATGACTAACTGATTTTACCCTGGGCATAGCATGAGCTGGAGTATTTACCCTTTAGCTGTGTCAAAGTGAAGTTTATTTTAGATCCTTTGAGCTCTTGATTCATAGACTTTAAGCAACAAAGACTCTACAACATTAAGGGATTAGCTTCACTAAGATGTGGTGAGTGGCACACTGCAGTCAGGGTTGAAAAAACAGGGCAGCTTTGGCTTTCAGGCACTTGTTTCACTTCAGTACCTACAAAAGGTACAGGCACCAGGATCTTCCTACCCAATTGAGGTTTACTGTTTAATGTGAGGGGAAGTGAGTGCACTGGAATTACTTCCATGTGCTGAGAAAAGATGGTATAAGACCACCAAGAGTTTCCTGTATGATATCAGATATCTCTCTGCAGAGCCATATTTTGGCACCAACACAATTCCCTTATCAGATTCCTTCCACGTTCTGAAGATTCTGCAGTATCCCCTCACTCTCAGATGTCCTTCAGTTGCTAAGGCTTCCTTCCCTTCTTCCTGCTACTTCCCCATGTTTTTTAGTCCTCTGGATTCATTGTGATCCTTTTCTCTGTTTCTTTGTGACTCTGAATTGGTCTCCTCTATGTCTGGATAATCAGCAGCAGTAATTAATGACACTGAGATATGTTGATACTCAGCAAACATGGACACTTGGGTTCCCTCCCCTCTAAGACTTTCTGTGACTTGGGTTTTCACCGTAGCTTCAGGTTCTCACTTTGGATAAATTCATAGCTCCTCATCAAATTAATGGTAAATAATAGATCAGCGGTAAGAATCCTTGTATGGAGGCAGATGAATTAGGCAGTTGGGAAAATATGTTTTTGGACTTGCCTGTCCATTGCAAATATTCATTTTTTGGTTCCTTGGGCAGGCTTAGACCTCAGTGAAATCAATCTACTTTTGAACTGTAGAGGACTTTTTGCCTGAATAAAACTCCAAACAAGACTGAATGTTGATTCCAATTTGTCTTATGTGACAAAAAGGAAAGACAGCTCTAATTCAACTATTTTGATGATTCATCTATGAACTGTACAAGTGTTAACACATCCTATCATTACGATTTCTACACTCCCACCTGCCTCTTTGCTTCAGCCACCTGTTGCATCTTGCCTTCTAGATTGCAAACTCTTCGGGGACGGTACGTTGTTTACCCTGTGCATGTTGTACGATGTCTGAGTTCGACCCAGTTTAGGCTTCTAGGCTCTTCTGCAAAAATAAAAGTTGAATGTAATGAACATTAGAGATAAGCAGAGGCAATAGTAAGATACTGATTGCTTTTTGGATAGGAACCTTTAAAGTGCATTTTACTTTTTACTAATGATATACTTAATGCGTGATAATGATCTTAGTGTAAAATCTGATTGGAAAGTAGACACCTGTTGTTTTTTTTTTCTGCAAAGTAGTTAAATGAGGTCAGCACTTTAAGCTTTCTCCCCTCCCTTCCCTCCAGCCCAGGGTTGACCTCGCCTTGGTTAACACCAGATAAAATTGCAATGTCTGGACCCACCAGTGCTTTGTGGTGGGAAAATGTTAACGTGTGTTAGCTGTTCACCGGTAACAATGCTGGGGTGTTTCAAGGAGGGAAGGGAAGGTTGTCAGGTCTGATATTCCATGGACTTCACCACACAGGCTGACTTTAAGGGTGAGCTCTTTTATAGTTGTCATTCCTGATTGTTGTGAGGAATTTGTAGCCCATTCCAAAGGCATCACCAAAGACATCTGCTGTTGGGTAAAGAGCCTGGCATGAGCTGGATTCCAGCCCTTGCCCAAGAGAATATGGGCTCATGTGCCTGTTAGGCTGGTCCCCTCCACTATGTATCTGTTTGAACAAGAGTGTTATTGCATGTTTGGCAATAAAGTATTTAGCAGACACCCGTCATCAATCAAAGCATTATCATTAATAATCACAGTGAGACACTGGGCAGAATGGGAAATTAATCACAAGTGGCAGGTGAAGCACCCCAATGCAAGAGAGCTTTTCTGCATGCTGAAAAGGGGCATTTTTCTGTTCACCAAGGGAAACACTGGATTTAATGGCACAGTTACAACATACTCTGCTTGTGTAAAGGGAACAGTATATGATCAAACTATTGCCAAAGAGTGTAAACTTCAGCGTGGTATAAACTGTCCTCATACAGTCCTTCACAACAGTGAAACAGGGTGACAATTTCTTGAAGCGTTGGGAATTCAAATTTCCGGTGGCTGGAAATATGATTTGGATAATTTTAGGACTCATTGTGACTGAAAAAAAAATATTGTAGTTATTATCTTGCTCCTTCTCACATGGTCCCCCCCTCAACAGGTACCATGAGAAATGCAGGGATTAAAAAAGCAGGGTAATAACGTCGATTCAGGCTGATTAATAAAGCAATAAAGCTGATGGAAACCTAAACAATTCAAATGAAAGTCCTTCTCAATATATCAACAAGTCGAACTTACGTCACTGATTATAGCAGCTTTTTGTTACCCTCTCCCTGAAATGGAAAATGATTCATTCTTTCATTATGACAGTCATGAGTTGAATATCATGCTGAGCTAATTGAAGCTTGCCTTTACGTTAGAAAAATCTACAAGGCACAGAGATAGTGTGTGTGTCTTTTAATAGCTGCTGTCCCAATGCCTTTTTTTTTTTTTCTTTTAACCAGAGCTTATTTTACTCCTGTAATTGAGTGACATAAATTCACACGAAATGAAACTAAATAAATGTACATTCAAATAAGGCATGGAATGTACATTTAACCAAGACATGTCCAGTGTAGTTTTCAGCCCTCCTACCTGTAAGCAGTGATGAATCTATTAGTGCTAAAATATTGGTACAGGGATCTTTATTAGTTCAGATTTTATCTCAGGAGAGTATGGAGGTCTCTGGATGCTTATGAGAATGACAATTGCATGTCATGTAAGTATGAAAAAGGTGATGATGGCAAGCACAGGACTTGGAAGACCTGATCGTCCTTTAGCACACTCTCAGCTGAGAAGAGCTGAGCAGTATACATTTAGCACATTTCATATAGGACTCCTTTTTCACAGTGAAAGCCATTTCAGCATTCCAGGCTCACATCTGTCTTTTAAATGGAAGACAAATATTGGCTGGCACTAAACTGGTGCTGTCTCCTTTTTGAGGTGCGCTTTCCTTTGAAGGAGAGTCAACTGAAAGAGGGCAGGTTAACATTAGATATTAGGAAGAAATTCTTTACTGTGAGGGTGATGAGGTACTGGAACAGGTTACCCAGAAAAGCTGTGGATGCCCCATCACTGGAGGTGATCAAAACCAAGTTGGATGGGGCTTTGAGCAACCTGGTCTAGTGGAAGACGTCCCTGTCCATGGCAGAGGGTTAGAACTGGATGATCTTTAAGATCTCTTCCAACCCAAGCCATTCTATGATTCTATGATCTCCAGTATGTAGGACCCCTCTCTTTTTGCTGACATCCTCTACCTCAGATGACTTAGGAAGAGTTCTGAAGCACAGGAACATGAGCCCAATATCCAGGATCAGATCAAAATTAATCTTTCACAGAATCCTGTTTTAACAGTGAATGATAGAGGGTTTTGAGGAAAAGAATAATTAATCCTTTAGCTGAAATTATTTGGAGAATAATGTGTGGTAAAACTTTGATAGACTATTCTGCTAATTTGATTAATTTCTCTTTTTTGCCTTTACTACATTCTGTGGCAATAACTTCTACAGCAACATGAAAAAACATATTTTCCACATGCTAAAGGAACGTACAATTCTTAAATGTATAGTTCACAGTCATCTTCAGCAAACTCTTTTCCAAGGCAGAGTCCTATTTCCTTTAGTACTTCCTTAGATTTTCCAACCTCAGCTGATAACAGTCGTGTAAAGGGAAGAGGATGCTCCAGCCACAAAGACCTACCTTGTTATCATTTCAGGGCTGAATTGTATCTAATGATAGTCAGAGAGAAGTTTAACTTGTTAGAGCAATCAACATCCAGCCTAACAATTTGACTGTTATACCAGGCCTTCATGATTACTGTCCCATGACTGAAAGGACTGTTTACTGTTTCCTGGATTACAGAAACCCAGTGTCTCCCTGCTCACTTCTCTAGACTCTGGAGCAGAAGCTGGATATTGCATGACCCTCCAGGAGGATACAGGAGTCCTGTATCCTCTGGTTGCATTTTGCAGGAGATGGGGCAAAACTTCAGAGGCCACAGTTACAAACTGACTTTCCAGCAGAAATTCAGCTAAGTCTGACTGTGGACAAACCTGTTCCAACAGCTCCCTCTTTAGTGAGACATATGGGTGATTTCTTAAGGAGTCTACCTCTCTTCTTCATAATGCTCCTGTTAATAAACTGCCACCAGAAGTCAGAGCAGACCTTAGTTTCCATTAGAAAGCATGATACACATTAGAAACAGATAAGTGGTTCCAGATATTAAGGGATGAGTGCTTATGAAATGTGTGCAATGATGCATTATAACAGTTACATTCAATAATAATTATAAGAACAATAACTAGCAACCAACCCAGAAAGGTCTTTTTTGAAATGTTGAGTTTTAAAACACTCAGTTGTGTTTCAAGAACACAGAATTTGGGGCTTATGAAAGTACTCAAAATTGAGGCACATTCCTTAACAGGGGTAAGGTAACCCTTGGGGTTGCTGAAATTGGGAAAAGTGACTGCTGAAATATAAAATGCCTTTAAGTCAATTGGGAATATCCTGCTGAAAAAGAATATCAAAGAGTAGGGAAGGGGAAATGTACTGTCATTTTCTGTTAAGGAGCTCATTTTTTGCCTCCTTTTAGAACCATTTAAAATTACTTCTGGCACAATTTAATAATCTACATCAGTTTCCCAGGAGTTAAGATAGCAAATGATATTATGGCAAAAACGTCTTAAATAAAATAAACCTCAGTAAAACCAGAAATGTTGCTTTTTCATCAGTTTCCTGAATAATTCAAGAGCCGTAACATCCACTTTTAAATTTTACTTAAATGGGGATATTCTTCCTCCTAAATGACAACAGTACAAGGCATATGCAGTGAAGCAGAATTGGGTTAAGATTAGATGTTATGTAAGAGATTGTGTAACGTAACTCTTTCACATGTGATTGTGCAATTGTCAATATTAATTGTAAGCAATTAACCATGTTCTTTGGATACTGTTCTCATCCCACCTCCCCAGTTCTGTGGGTCGCATTCCAAACCCTTTGTGAGGGGGAGAGAGGCAGGGAGCACGGGGTGGCAACCACGGAGGGAACTCCTGCCATGTTTCACGGCCAAGGGTGGCAGAGCTCCTGTCAAATCTGTGACGTTGCCCAATGGATGTGGGCTGTGCGATCCTGCCTTAGCACCCCTGCCTGACTTTCTCCCTTACCCAAAAACTTGCCCTAGCTTCTACACTCCTGCCCCATGCACAGGTGGTCCCTCAGCCGTGACACCGTCCTAGCACAACGTGACAACTGTCACAGACGAGCCACCCGTGACTCAAGGGCCACAGCTTGGACATCCTTGTCCATTGCTTCGTGCACACCATGGACTAAATTCACAACAACGGGTCACGACGATTCCAGCAGAGATTAAGTGTGTGTAGGGGAAGGATCCGAGGTGACCTGAAAGCTATTTCACGCTCTTTTTCCCTCAGTTTTTGTCATAAGGACTCTGGCAATGGGCTTCAGTGGAGTGGTGTTGCATCCTTTGGTTGGGTAGCAAATAGTTCAAGTTCACAGGCCAGCACACATTTATTTGTTTTTTTTTAGCACATCTGCTGAGGGCTAAAAGGTAGGATAGCTTGGGATAAGGGCTGGGAGGTATGGAGGGATGACATTTGACAAACCCTGCTTTTCAGGTTTCTGAGAAGTGGTCATGATACTTACCCTGGAGAAATGCTGCTCCATCACAGACCTCCTGAACTCGCTTTCCAAATGGGTAGGATTCACCTGTCCAAGGACAGATGTTGACAGCAGAGGCACATATGTCTGTGCAAGTCAGTCCAGTTTCTCTTTATAGTCAGGGGAAATCTGGCTGACATACCCTGGGAAGCCCAGAACTACTTATCACATTCTCAAAGATTCTTCTCAATTAGGTCATATGAATCATGCCTAGAAAGTGCCTGTTTTTCTTCCCTGACTGTAAAGAGGGCCAGGGAAGAAAAGTTCAATTACAGATGTCAAAAATGCATGCGTATGCCTGAAATTTTCTGAAAATGAATCATCTTATATTTTCTATTCTTCAGGGTCTCATGTGTAAAAAGGAGATATCAGTACACTGAAAGGTTCACTACTTGGAAAATACGATATTTTAATTTTTTTTTTTTCTACAAACCCACAATTTATACTACAGTCTATTTGATTTTACAAATCAAATAGCAAGTAAAATGATGTGCTACTAGACAAACAAAAACCCCTTCTAAGCTTATTGACACAAACTTTCCTCCCAACTGATGTTATCTGTTTTCAAATTATATTAGATCATATCTTACCAGGAGAGCAGGCTGGTTAAGTGAAGAGCTGAGTGTGATGACACACCAGTTTTGCCGGATTTAGCTCCAAAAATTTGAATGGAGATTCTGTTGGTGTGATATCACCACATAACTAGAGGTAGATACACATTCATGTCTTTGTTCTTTCTCCAGAAAAACCTTGAAGCCTATTTGTGAGCTTATTGAGTAGTAAAATATCAACCAGTTAGAAAGAAGAAATTAAAGAAAGAGAGTAAAGGAAATAATTAACTTTAAACCTGTAAATATCAAATTGCTGTTATTGAGATTAAGCAATCAGTGTTGAAACCACATTTATCCCTCCCCATCTGTTGTATGTAATGCCTTGACACAACCCCAACAAAGCTGGCACCTCCAAATACCTTCCCATGCCTTTTTTTGTGGTCTCCAAAGCCTTTATCACTTCAGTGAAAAAAATACCACTTTGAGGGGTTGTGCAACAGCCATTGCACTGTTTCTAGCCCTTTGAACATAACCAATGGACAATAACAGCAGTTCAGTGTCCATTGTAGGTCACTTTCAGTTGATCAACTCTATTGTATTCTTCAAAAATATTTTATTACCGTATTTAATAACATACCTTAAAAGCTGTGATGACACACTGAGCCCAATGAAGACCCGAGTTGAGTTTGGAAGTGGCTGGTTCACCAACCACTTCCAAAATGTGGAAAAATGAAAGCAAAATGCAGTTTTTAATCCTTCTCAAGGCATCCCTTCAGCAAGATGAAATTAAGCTAAAAAAATAAAAGAAAATCTGAAAACCTTCCCCAAAAATCTGGTTTATATAGGATTGTATCATTCAGCTCCTCTAGTTTGTGTGCCACTTTCACAGTATCAGCAAGGACCCCTTTCCAGGAGGCTGGTGTACCAAAAACTGCAAAACTCAAGGAGAATCAGGTTTTATAGCTGTTCTGACACTCAGGTTATCGATGCATTGAGCTATTGATGTGCACTTTAACTCCAGGAACATAAAGTGTGCCAAGGCAATATTATGTGCAGGAGTTATTCAATAACATGTGGAATGTAAATCTATCCTCTATCTCTTTGCATCAAGAACATTAATTAATCGTGTGATGAGAATGCCATTTTCAACTTGCAGTGAAAGCTGGGAGAAACTGCCAGCGAACCTTCTGGCTTTAATAACTGTGTATTTTGTTCAAGGAAGGAAAAATGAATTAAACTGCAGGCTTTTCCTGGTCATTTTGAGGCTGAACTGTAGGTAGAACTTGCAGTCTTTATATTAGAGCAGTGAAAGTGTGGATGCCTCTTTCAATGTCACTATTTTGTTTTGTTTGGTTTTGGTTTAGAAGACTGCAAATTCAGGTTCAGATTGTTGGAGAGAGTGGAACAAGGCACTGCATGTACCCTGAGACACACAGTGTGGGAGTAACCATACGGCCCTTCCCGTGTCCAGTTAATCCATCCCTAATACACCAACTTAGAAAAGCATATGAACCAAAATGGGTCTGATCCTGTAGCTTTTACTTAAAACTCTCCTTCCCCAGTGCCACATCCTTTGATTTGTGAAAACTCAGGGTCGGCAAATCCAGTGTTTGCTACTGCAGATCATGATGATGAAAAAGACAGAAATTACGTCGATCTCAAAGAATATTGAGACGATGAGATCCCACAATCCTCTGTGACCTGGAGATACTGTCTGCTGGAAATAGAAAACAAGAGTGCACATGCTTAAATCTTATGAAAACAGGTCCTCACAATTCATGCAGCAATTCCAAATGTAATATACAAGAAGCAAGAAATCCAGGGTCATTTATTAGCTGGCAAAACCCTGGCAACGTATCTTTCTTAGAACAGCACCTTTAATGAACTCTCAAGCTGCAAGGTAATTTCATCATGTGCTAGCATGTCTTCTTGAAGAGAAATCTTGTTGATGTCTGTCTGATCTTTAATAGCTAGAGATAAGAAATTCTTCATCAATGTCAATAATGATACAGTGAAATAAACCCTATCCATGCCTGTACATCTGTAGGGGAAGCTGCTTAGGAATTTTTCCAACAGGATGTTTCACAGTGCAGAAAGTGCCAACTCATCTGAGTGGTGTGGTTTTTTTTTCCCCCCAAGGAGTTATTTTTGTCTAAGGACTTATTTGACTTAGGGAAGATGGGGTAGGGCAAAGGGAGTGTTGATCACATGCTATTGACAACTGGGAAGAAGCTTGTTTGAGTAAGGACAAGCATTTCAATTGCTTTTCAGAAAAGAGACAGAAACTGAACTCTTGTTGTGAAATGAAACACAAAAAATGTATTCCAAATATTTTTCACATGGCATTAGGGAGAGGTGCTACCTATAAATGCACATTCCTGTGAGCATGTACATCCTGCAGGTAATTTTTTTTATACCACACAATTAATGTAGAGCCCGGCATAATTCTCCTTTGGGGCTAAAGGATGACCAAAGTCCTCATACAGTCCACCCCTCCTGCCCTTTAACAGTCTTTCCTCTTCCCACTGAGACCACCCCTGTTCCCCATTCAGGTAAAAGTCTCCCACGAGAGCCTTTCCTTGAGTCCCAAGGACCTTCATACACTTTTTATTGACTTTTGGCTCCACTGTTTGGGGAGGGAAATGGGGCACTGGAAGAATGGCACTGAATCTCAAGAAGACTTCCAGCTCCTGAGTGTTGTCTACTGAGTGGATCAGAGAATGGTGCTCATTTAACTCATTAGATACATTTGTCAAGGATATGCAAGCACAGATGCCTCAATGCATTTGTAATTGGACTCTGCTTCATTACTAATTTGAAGTAATTTGACATTACTTCAGCAACTGGGCATTTTAATCACAGGCACAGTCTTATAAAAAAATTAGATAATGGATAAAGACCCTTTCCTATTCTTTGGAAATTCTTACAAATCATCCAAATCTATTTTTATGCCCTTAAGCATCACTGCAGGAAAATACTAAAAGACAAGTTTAAAAAAAACAAAACAGAAACACCTTTTCTAAACATTCATAAAATTTCTTTATACTTTACTGGAGAAAATTGTCAAAGTATTTTCCCCTTGTCTAAGAAGTTTTATATTCACATAATACTAGAAATGTTGTTTCCTAATTTCATATTAACAAAATGTTACCGTATTTCATTAAGAACAACTAATTCTGGTATTCGAAAAAAAATTAGTTTTTGCTACTACTTTTAAAACTGATGGAGATTTAAAAGTCATGATAGTACATGTACAAACATTTTTGAAGACCAATATCCAACTGATTAGATCTCTGAAAAACTAATTAACTAATTTTCTTGAAACTCCAGAGCAAATTGAAGTATTATCCAAAGCTTAAAGCTGAAAAGTTGGAAAAGGTTTCATTTATTAAAAAAGGCCAAATTATTAACACTTAACAGAGCTTGTTAATTATTTCAATACAGCAGAGCTGTCGTACCCTTCAATTGATTCTATAAAGCAGTCAGTATTTTAAAATAAGTCAGTATAAACTTAGATTATCTGAGCTGATTCTTGTTCCATGCTCCCTTATTTGAAACTAGTGTAACAATGCTTTTTTTATGTGAGTAAATTGTTATTCAAGGTTATAAAAATAAAGTATGGGAGTTAAGGATGCCAAAATACCTCCTTACATCTGAGTTTCATAGTGCAAGTAGGGAAGCTACTGGTATTTGATTGAATGTCTTCAAAAAAAGTGGAGCCCTCTTTGAAATCAAAAAATTATAAGTTAAATGTTATGTGTTAAACATCTGAATTTAGTTCTGCATGTCCAGGGACTGATGGCTTATATTGGTGTTGCTTTCTAGATGCAAGTTACCCTGAGACAGAGGGAAAGGAGAAACTACCTGAATTCTTGCATTTCTGCATTGCAGTGTGTCCAGTTGTTAACCAGAATCTCTTGGTTTATCCCTGAAAATAATAACAATGAAAAACAAGTATTGCAAGGGACAGGGAATTTTTTAAAATGATTCACCAAAATGAGCAAGTTTAGTTACAGGATTTAAATATAGAAAAATCTTTGTCCTGTAGGTGGATATAAATCCAAAAATAATTTTACAATTATTTTAATTGTTCTTTTCTTTAGTTTCCCTCCTCAGAAACTCAGTCTCATCAGACTCAGGAGGTGTCAAGCTCCTTGGAGTAATTTATTAATTTTACATGAATTATGCTGATTTTTGCTTTTACTGTCTCAGAATATGTTCCTGTTTGTGACATGGTCCCTTTTTAATAATATTTATTTAAAGGAATTTTTGTAGCTTTTTTTTTTTTCTGGTACAACTTGTCAATGCTTTTTAAAACATGCTCAGTTTTGTTTGCTTGTTTTTTTTGTTTCGCTTTGTTTTGGTTTGGTTTGGTTTGTTTGGTGTTTTCTAGATGCAGGTAAGAAAAACCAATGTGAAATGTTATAGTAAAACCTAACAAAACCAGAAACCCCACATTGCTTAGCATAAAAATAACAACAGCATATTTAAGGAAACATCTGTCAGGGGAAGCAGAATGAAATACCCTCCTTATAAAACATCATTTTGCTTGTACAAAGGCCAATCTGTTTCATTTCTTGATGTTCACATTAAGATCCGTTTGATTTAACAATATCCTTGCTTTGGAGGGGAAAAAAAATCCAGTATATTAATAATGCTTTATAGTATATGAGAAATGAGTATATGAGTCAATATTGCTCCAGTGCTGTGCATTATTAAGAATAAGTTAAAGTAGGTCAGCACAGCACATGAGGCTAAATAGACTAATAATGCACTCTACAGTAGACATTCATCTACCAAGGAGTCATGCTTTATGTGCTGGCACCAACACAAGATAAGCATTTTGATTTGTGGATTTTCGAGACCACATTTGTACTGAAAAAAGAAACAGCTGCTTCACTTTTCTCCAAAATTCAACCTCGCTCTTACTAAAGGGGCATGGCTGGGGCTACTTTTGCTCTAAGTGTAGGGGTTTGCTGGGGGGTTTTTTGGTTTGATTTTTTTAAAAGCAAAATATAAGTAAGATAGATGAAGAAAAAAAAAAAAAGATGAGATGATAAAAGGAGTTAAAAATTAAATATTAGCCGCAAGTGTTTACAAGTTAATCATAGTAGCTCATGAGTGTTGGGACACAAAACAGACCAGAAACTAAAATGAAATTAATCACTGTTTTTTCCCCCAAATTAAAAGATGCACTGAAAGCAAACTACAGAGGAAGAGTTGCAAAGTGAATGTGCTTGGCTGACTGCTACTGAATTTTCAGTACTGATCAGCCCAAAAATGTTTTTTTAAATTGTCATCAGCACCCAGTCAGAGAAATTCCTCTTCAGAAAGTATTGGAAAATAATAATATGGCATTCCATTGCTATTAAGTCTCAAAGTCCATAGACCACAGCTGTTCAGGTTACAAGTTAAAACTATGTTATCATGCTCAGGTTTTTTGTTTTCTTTCTTGAATATCATTCATCATCAATATGAGAGATATTATAATTGAAAATTATCCTACAGTTCCGTTCCCAGTCTCTGAGCCAAAAGCTGAGTTGTCTCCCCAGAGCTAACAGTACTAAAATGAAGTTAAAATGATCAAGTATGAGTCAAATACACAAAGAGAAAGGTTTATTAAGGAAGGAGGTGCCAGCCTTTGATGGACTTACACTTTAAGCACCGTACTTCACTCTCTGCTGGCTGCGTTATAAAACCAAAAGGGAATATCTCCTCTTTTGTTGGTTTTTAGAAGATGGATTTAGAGCCATTAAAGTTGAATTTTAAGAATACTGTCTCTGTGTTTTCCCAAGGACCAAATAATCCCCAGAACTGTGCTCATTTCCAATGGCCTAAAAATAGGATACTCTGGGAAGGAGTGACCACCATGCAGCTCCCGACCAGCATTGCAGACAAGGGTAGTTCTCGGGCTGGGGTCTGTCCTCTGGCTTTCTATGCCTGGTGGAGGGATGTAACCCTGCCCAAAGTGCTGCTGACATTAATTCTGGCTATTTTGCCTGGACATTTGCTGCAAATTTTCTCCTCCCCCTCATTGTGCCAGAAGTAGCTGGAGAAACACCAGCACTTCTCTTGCACCCACGGCTTCAGCTCAGCCACCTATGGGGCTGGCTTTTGAGATAGAGGGGAAAAAAAGTTCATAAAAATCGATTGCATACATGATAACGATGGAATTTATGTATTTAACCTGTCTAAGTGTCTTTAGTCTCTAAATAACTTTACCAGTGGTTGCCCATCATCCAATTTTCTTGTGTCATTAACCAGCCTTGGAAACAGCTCAATGCAGGTAATGGGAGCTTGAAGTGATATCAGGATATCATATAAGCATTGTTTTCTGGCCTTAAAATCAAGTTAATAAAGAGGAACGTGCCAAAAGAATTGGGCACTCCCTGATAGAGAAAAACACAGGATGAACTCGGTGCACTTTTTTAACAGAACATACTCTTGCATAAGTATTTAATGATTCATGTATATTGCTTAAAGAGGAGCTACATACAGGAGAAAAACAAGAAATCTTGTGGGATTTTCTTCTGCTTTGTTTGCACCAATACATGAACAAATAATGAAGCATGTTTTAACTGTGTAATTTTAGTCTTGCTATTGCCCTTATTTTTCATATATGTGATCAACAGATGGCTGGTAGAGAATAAAAAGGAATAACAAAATAATCAAACTCAAAAGAGTGAAAGAAAACCATTTTAAATTAATGTTTTAAAAAATATTTCTTTGTATTTCACTGCCTACTAAAATTGTTTAATGCTTTAACTGAAGTGCTCCAAAAGCACTCCAGAACCTCAACCCCATGAAAAAAACAATCCTGTTTCTGGTATTTCTTCAGCTGAAAAAGATAAGAAGAAAAGTCTTGTACTAAAAAAATCTAAAATCAATCTCACTAAATTATCCCTGAAAGTTCCTTTTCATTAAAAAAAAAAAAAAAAGGAAGGCATGAAGAACAATATCTGCATTCCAGAAAAACCTTTAGTGAGTTAACCTAATTATGCACAACAAAAACAAAGTGAGCATTGTAAATCTTCCCTGAAATACCAGTTGACTTGTATGCACTATTTTACAAAGCACTTATTTAATCATTTAGGTAAACTTTGCAAAACTATTTCAGCATGTTTGGGGTTTTGGTTTGGTTGGTTTTTTTTTTTTTGGTAATATACAAAGAAGAATTGTCCCTTTTGAGCACATCTTGAGAACACATTATTATGAAACAGCTTGGAGAATATGGGAGATTGCTTATCTTGCTATAGTTAATAGGACAATCTTAAACTGTAAGCTCTGGTTTTGCAGCAAGAAAACAGATCTCCTGCCATCATGTGGAATGTAGCAGTATCTCCTTTTTGAAATGATCTGGTATTTGAATATCACAACAACAAATACATTGTGACAACGATATTATTTTGTTTCTCACTTGAAAACTTAGCTATGATTAGAAAACATGAGCATTTTGGTGGACAGAGTCCTACACCATCTTCAGCGAAACATCCTCTGTGATTGTGATGGGGAGGCTCTGCCTACGAAGCTCTGGTAAAATGGACCCATTTCTTTTAATTCCTAATGTCAGGAATGCTAAGTTACACGACAGTTTTGAGACTCCTCCTCGCAGGATCGTGTCTGTATTATATACCTCACTGATTCCAATGAAGTCACACCAGGAAGAGCTTTGGGTTATCCTGCATCCTCATTATCGCTATCAGACTGTTTGAAAATAGGCCAGGCCTGATACTTATCTACTGGTGTCACTTATACGATTTTAAATCCACAGAGCAGAACGCAGACAAGCTTGCCTGTAGAGTGTCTTGACCAAATTCCAGAGCCTTTTTGCACACAAAATGTGCATCTACATAGATGTTGCTGTCAGGGCCTCTGCACTTCTAAAGGAAATGCACATCCACTGGCCATACAGTTAAAGGCAGATGGACATCCCTGTCCAAAGGGAATGTAGGTCTTCAGTATGGAGAGATTGGTCCTGAAGGGAAACAGAACAAAAGTAGCACATGTCTAGTCACCAGGTCCAATCACAGAAGCACAGGCTGACTGAAGTTAGAGATTGCCTCTGGAAATCAACACATCCAACTTCACAGTCAGAGCAGGCTCAACTAGAGCAGACTGCCAAGGGCCAAGTCCAGTCAAGCTTTGTCTGTCTCCAAAGATGAAGACTCTACAACCATTGGATCCCTTTCAACCTTGACCTGTTTTCACCTTTGCTGACCTTAAACCAAATTTTTCATCTTTCTGCTGGTGCAGGCCTGTCCCAGGGCTCTCAGAGAAACCCCAAATTATGGAGGATTCCTCTGCTTACTGCTCCAAGAGAGTGTTTAGCTTAAGTTTTCAACACTGAGATATACTTCTCCCCACTGTTTACCATTTTTTTCTTTCCCTCCCTCTCTGTGGCACTTTCTTTTTTTCCCTCTGAAGTCAGTCCTCCTGTACTTCATTTACCCTCCTTGTTTACTGCCTGGTGATTTTGTGACATGATTCAAAAGGATCTTGTTTGCTCAAGATGAAGTCAATACACGAATCCTTCTGGAAACAGAAATTATTGACAAAATGACAATACTGGCTTCCAACAACCCCTGAATTTTCACGTTATACCCTTCATTAAAGCTCTCACTCAGGAAAGCAAGAGAAAATCAACATATGGTGACGTATTTTATGCTGCATCAAGTTGCACACCTGTGTTGGAAAGCAGAAGACCCCCTTATTCTATGATTTTGATCAGAGCTGATCACTTCAGCCTTTCTGCTGTGCAATTGGACTTTATGGAAGGAAGGCTCACTGGGTATGGATTTCATCAGATGAGATGATTTTTAGAATATATCCTAAAATGATGAGTTACCGCATCAGGCAGCCTGGAATGCTGCTCAGTGCAGTGATTTTCAGTTTTCTAAGACCCAGCTAAGATGGAATCCTACCTCTTTCCAATAATCAAAGCAAACACACTCATTTTATAGAGTAATAAAGGAAATTTTCATTTTTCTTAGAAATATCAATCCCATTTGGACTAAATTCTGGAATGACATTGTAGAAATTATGATTGCTCTCAGATACAAAGAGAAATCTTTTTTTAAAATCTAAGTTTTACAGTAATTCCTACAGCAGGCTAATCTGAAATAATTTGAATCTTGTTTTCTTCTCTTCCTTCAGAAACGCTTGATTTCTCTTCATAATGGCAAACATATCAGTCTGTTTTAATACAAAGCTTTTAAACATTTCTAGGATAATTCTAATTTAAAATATTCTCAATCATTTAGTGACTTTATTCTTGAATTTGTTTATATTACCTTTTTTTTTCCCCTCCTGGACAAATGCAGTTGGCCAACTTGTGTAGGGTGAATATGAAATATTTTAAAAATCAATCCGTTTTGTCTAAGGAAAGTTGGAAAAAGATCTAATCCATTAAGTTCTGAACTAAAAAGACAGTTGTATTCAGCCAAAAGAGAACTTTTCTAACATTAGATAACCAATAGATCTTGAAGCTCACAGGCACCCACTGCCGAGTGAATTTCCAGCTCCAGCTGCCCATGATATTGCTGCAGTCCAGGTTGTGATTTGGAGAATAATGTGATTAAAGCAATATAAAAGTTTCCTTGAAGTGTGTTTATTGGTCACTCATCAAATGCCCTTCAATGACAATTTAACATTGAACCAATTTTCTTGGCCATGATGTGGTTTTTTGCTGCTTTTGTGTTCCCCTGTAAAGCATTTGCGAATTCCTCACTCATCCAATGGTAAAGATGAATTTGTAGGTGTTGTCTGAGAAGTTTTTAGCTATGGGGCTTTATCTTTCTTCTCTGTAAGGCAGGATGATTCTGAGTCCACAGGACTGCTGTGAAGTCTAAATCAGTTGTTATTCTTGGCTTAGACTGCTACCTGAGAAGTGTCCTTGAAGAAGTCTTTCTTCTTCTTTTTTTTTTTTTTTTTTTTTTTTAAATTCTGTTAGTGCTAAATATTATGATAATTCATAGGTCAGATCATGAACTCTTTACTCAGGCAAAATTTAAATTGACTTAACTTCCGTGGTCATGACAGAATATCAAAAATGCAGTATTATTTGGATTTGTTATTTACAGGGAGAAATGCAGTACATATTTAGTTGTGTGTGTTTCTTTAACAGAACCTTGTGAATTCTTATCTATTTTCATGTGTACACTTATTTATTTCAAACTGTTTATACAAGATAACTAAAATGAGTAAGAAAGGAAAAAAAATTTAAATGTGTTTAAATACACCAATGTGATGCATTGGCTTTTTACAAATGCAAACAATACAATGAATATGTAGCCTTCCTATTACAAGTTCAAGTGGAAAAGCAACACTAGACCAAATTAATCAGGTCTAAAATTCTTCCTGCAATCTCTTGCCAGACAAATGAGGTTCCTTATGGCCGATGTCAATGGTATTCTAAAGTTTTAAAATCAATAAACAGGCTGTAAAATTGCATCTGTAATCAGGATAAGGAACACAAACATTTACAGAGTAACATGCAAACATAACAAAATACTGCAGCCGGCTAAAATGGAATGAGACGCCCTGTTCAGATGCCATTATTTTTAAATGCATGTTTAATTTAGCATCCCAGCTGAGATAAAATGCAGACAGAGCCATGTTAAATTGGTATTACCAACTGCCTGGAGATATCTCCAGATTAACCCACCTATCCACAACCCATCTATAGTAAAAAATAAATTAAAACTAAAAGACAGAATTCAGCCTTTTTAGTCTTCCTCCCCCCCAAGTATTGTACATCATTGTAGAAACATTTGGAGATAAAGTTTAGCATTGCAGAGAGCTGGTTATTATTTAGACAAGCCACAGCCCCAGCACCAGGAAGTTCCCAGGAAAGCATGTGCCTGAAAAGGTCTCTATGTGTTGCAGCAAGTTGTTGCAAGTGAAATGTTTTGGAGAGCTCTAACAGGTGTTTCGGGAACACACTGTGATTTAACCCAGAGCTGCTGCTGCTCTGTAACCTGGCCAGTTTGCTCCCAGATCCTGTAATGTATGACTGATCTTCCCAGAGCTTGGGGGAATAACCCACAGCAGCATGAGATCAAAAAAACCCACCCAAAACAACCAACCAACCAACAGCGAGAGCAAGAAAAACAGATACAGGGCGAAAAAAATAAAGAAAAAAAAATGGAATGGGAAAGAGAGCAGATTGGGGGAAAAGTGACACTTTGAGGTACACAGGCATTTTTTAGAGTAACATCTACCTTTTGTTGTTGATTTCTTGGGGACAGATGTGTGGCATTTGGTTCTTAAAAAGAAATACTCGGACCAAAAAGAGAGCTGAGAAGAAGGAGTGTCTCAATCTGTAGAGACTTAGAAATCTACAGAAACCTAAATTTTTAAGTTTTTAGGGGAATTTTTGTGGTAGTTTGTGTTTTATCCTGGAAGCACATGATTATGGAAGAATCTCAGATTTCAGTGGAATAGAAATTAATCCCTGAAATGAAGGGTGGGTTTGTTTCTTGGGGTCCTTGCTCTTCCATGGACATGATCCTTCAGCAAGTTGTTTTTTTCCTTTCTGTGGTTCAATTCCTAATCTGTGAAACGGGAATGAATGTACTTGATTTCCTCATAGGAGTGATGTGAAGATAAATACATTCAAAAACATGCAGTGCTCCAATGATCCATTGCATACTTGACTACCATAAAAAAATTATTAATACAGGACGAATGAAATGAAGCTTGATGATGTGCCTGTACCTGAATACCCCTGAGGGCGCAATAATCAAAAGCCAAATGAAGGAAATAATTTGATGTCAATCTCACGCATTCTTGGAACTGGATTCTGGTTTCTTTTACATTAAGGGTTGACAAGATTGCCATCAAGAGATGTGTATAAGGTATGTCTACACTTTAGTTGCAAGTTTAGTGTCGAGATACCTGTGTTAGATTTAAGCAGAGTACTGATCTCTCACCACTTTAACACAGAAATCTAGTTTTTCACCTAGGTGAAAAACTGTGGGAAAAAAGTTACTTTAGTGAGAAAAGCACCAAATACAATGTTGTTCCTCAATACTAGCTTACTTCTTGCAAGGAACATGTTTGGTGCAGGTTGTTTCCAAACCTGTTTTGCATATCTCAGTAATATGCCCCAGTGATGAGCAATAGACTCTGTGAGCTAAAGGGAGGGAAACGTGATCAACTGAGTGACAGGGAGAGAGAAAAGAAGAACAAGGGAAAAGGTGTATTTTAGGAATGACCTGAAATATATTTGTAGTATTATCAGGGAATAGAGCAAGGTACCTGGTAGCCATTTCAGAACACAGCACTTTTGCTCTGACTATTAGAAAATGTCTGTTTAGGGGTTAATGACATATTTGTATGGGTGAGCAAGGAGTGTGGAAAGAGTATGATATGAGGGAGAGAAGGAGCAAATCTGAGGAGTTCAATGCAGTGGCCTTGATTTGCCCCATTTACACTGAGCTGTCAATTTAGGCTTCCTCTGGGTTCCTTCTGTTGTCACCACAGAGCTTTGTACAGGATACCCATTCTTCTCCGGGGTCAGGCACAAGTTATAAAAAACCTACAAAGCCTGATCTCACTTCAGTGTAAGCTCTGCCGTGACCTGATGACCTCCAAAAGTCCCTTCTAACCTAAGTGTCTCCGTGGTCCCGTGATTCTTCAAACCACCATCTGGATGTGGTGAACTCTCTCCACTGGTTGTCTAGAAAGCCAAGGAGGAACACTTTCCTGTGGATGCTTCACGTAAATTCCAAGCTCACAATAGAACCTGGGCCAAGAAAGAGGAATATTTCCACAATGAGTGAGAAAGAAGGGTGGTTGATTGCACATAGGTGGAGTCCTCAGCTGAGCACTGTCACTCTAGAATGCAAGACATCCCATTACCCTACAAGCATATGGGATGTGGTTTTCTTTGGGCAGGATATCTTCTAGAAACCAAAATCAGTCTTAGTTGGAAACACTCTCCTTTTTGCTTTTCTGCAGGACAACCTTGATTTTTGTTTAATCTTACAGGAGTTACTTCAGTGAAGATAGTAATTATTAGCCAGGACATGTCAGTGCTAATCCATCTTTAAGACGAGATGAAATCACATTATTTGCTAGTTATATTAGACAAGAGACGGCAGAAGCATGTTGGCTGTTTTGGAACTAAAATTCAAAATTTTCCATGAAATGGGATAGAAGAATATTTATTTTTGAAAATGCCATTGGAAGTTGATATTCAGGAATTTCTCACCGGTTAAGAATTAAAGTTTCCTACAAGGTCTTTATCTTGTTTAATATAACTACTGACTAATAAAACTTATCTTGTTTAATAATGGATGAACTAATTATCCCTATACATGTTTAATCCTTTTTAAAACCTGCTAAGCTCTTGGACTTGCAGCTATCATGTGGCAATCAGTTCCACAGGTCAATTATCTATTGTGAAAAAAGTCTTCCCTTTTATCCTCTCTGAATGTCTTGCCATCCAGTTCCATAGGATGCTTCATTGTTCTTGTAATATGAAACGAGGTAATTGGGAACAACTTATTTTATTATCTCTATCACATCCCTCACGTTTGTTTATCTTCTTTCTTTCCTGATCCATTTTTCATTATAAGCATCTTTTGGTACCTTAAGCTTTTCTACTCCCCATTCCCAAGCCCTTGCTTTCCTCTGTTTTGATGGTGACAATAAGTTAGGCTCATAATTCTACCACTTTTCTCACTATTTTATTGATAATCACATGAATTGCATCACTGAGCATGTCACTGTCATTGGCTGGCCTTATAAATGTTGCAGCAGTTATAATTAATGGTTCTACTCACTGTCCTAAGTTGCTTAGCCCATACGTATGCAGCAATTGTTATTAATAAATCACTGTGTATCTACAATTACAACATCGGGGAGTTGTTATTATTTCCTTTTTCTAATTAAAAGAAAATAATTCAGGTAATGATGTATTAGCCACTAGGGATGCAGAAAGACTAGAACAGGACATTGCTCATTGCTGCAGTGTCTGACTTTGGCTGCTGACTAGTGTATGTAGCTTCAAAGGGAGTTTATGTTCTCCCTAAGCAAACTCAGGGAATAAGGCATGAATCTCCTAAAATTAGTTTCACAAACCCATGCATCATGCTGAGCGTATTTGTTAGATATGGGATTAGAAACCCAAGTTTTCCCACTCTGCCTCTGTCTAGAGTTATTATCTCTTCCAAAAGCACAATGAATATTTAATTAATGTGGAACAGATTTACTGGAAATGATTGTGAGACCCACAATCTCCTGGACTATCTCTTGGTGGTTAGGGTATTCTCCTGGGAGGTAGAGAAATAGAGATGTGGTTTCAAATCCCCTCAGGAACAAGAGCAACTTGCACCTGGGACTGCCCTGTTCCAGGTGAAGCCATGAGACTTTTGAAGACAAAGAAGTCAGCAATAAATCTCATTTTATTGGATGGGTTTCTCCGCGCTCTGAGAACATTTCTGGCTTCGGTCCTGTGGGCCAGATAGGCAGGGAAACCACCTAGTTTGCAAATCCAGTCCATAGTGGAATGAGAATAGGTGTGGAACACCTTGGCAATACGAGACTGTTGCAGAAGTGCAAGGGAGTTTACTGGAAGAATGGTGGCTGTAGCAACTCTTGATCTGGATATCTAACGTAAGGTGAGGTTTGTGGACAGTCAAAGTCTTTATTTAGACCAAGTAATATCACTGGAAAAAACCCAGATATTTTAGAGAAATAAGCCACAAACATTTTTTTCAGGCTTAAAATAAACTCAGAAATATTTAGTGTAAACAACACACTATAGCATTTTCTATTAGTCTAAATCCAATAACTTTTCTTATGTAACCTAACCTAGAGGAAAGGTAGAAACTGATGGAAACTCAAGTGTCTACAAGGTCAGGCAAAATTAGGCCATTTGGAGGGTCTAAAACATGACATTTGGCTTCTGAAAAGTTTGTCAGTAGTTGTGGCTTTGACTTTTTAACACTGTTTTTCAGCAAAAGCATTACAGGAAGCCGGTAGCTGTACCACTAAAGAGCATTAATCAGCGCTGCTCAGAGTTCCCATCCTCCACAAGGAAAGCATTAGGGACAGCACAGAGAAGGATGACGGTTAGAAGCAGATGGTGAGTAAACTGTTAAGAGTCCAACTTCATTAGCATTGCTTTGATAGATTAATGGTGCCCTGAAATGCTGCCAGGCAGTCTGTTGCCAAAGGTGCCATCTGCGTGGAAAAGCATGCACATCAAGAAATTCAGCAGGAAAAAAAAAAAGAAAAGAAAAAAAAATGAAAAAGAACAACTAGCTCCATCAGTCACACCCCAAGTTATTTCCACCCACCATGTGCTGACGGATAACCAAAAAGCCAATAGTAATTATAAAAATGTGGAATTATATTAAAAAAGAAAAATGATACCTGAATGTCATGCTCTGTACTTTCAGGCAGTGAGTCTTCTCAATTAATCTAATAATATCTTCTATTATCATTATTATATTGTCATCAACATCAGCATCATTGTGTATATTATTTTTACCATTACTTGCAATGTGGACACACCTTGAAGGCCAACTGCTGTATGACTTTGCATTTCAGTGGTAAGAGGCAAACCCTGCCCCAGAGGGTTCAGCAAAGCATGTTCCAGTTCCATTCTACTGAAATTGTTCCTAATTATTTCCCATTTGAGCCAATACCTGTTTCGTAATCAGTTTGTTAACCCTGAATGCATTTGGCACGGTTCACAGCCAGAAGTAAAATATATAGGAAGGGGAGAGTTTGAGGTGGGAAAGAGATAGCCAAGGCTGAACCTCCAGCTCCCCTGACAGATCCTTTTTATAAGAATCCTTATATAAGAAGCTTTTTCCCAGCTCCCTGCAGCTCTGTGAGGGGACTGAAAAAATTGGTGCTGCACTGGGTTAGAAATATGAGCATCATCAATATTCTGGTGGGCAAGTAAGAGATGTCATTTAGAAGAGCTAAATATCTCACAGTTCTCCTTTCCTCCTTATTCACTCCACCTGCAGGTAAATCTGTTCCTAAACATGATTCATTTCTGTATAACAAGATACAACAGTGAGATTATTTCAGGGACCTCATCAGGCTTGCCGGGTTGCAGTGCGTCACCTCTGATAACAAGAATCAAAGCTCCAGCCTCTTCCCATCGGAGCCAATTTGCAGAGTGCTCACCTGCAGCACAATCAAAAAGCCTGTGAGCTCCATTAGCCTTACTTAGGATCTGTAAAGCTGCCCAGCCTCGTGGTGTAGAAACAAAGATGGGTGTTGTATGGACTGTGTGTGGAAAAGGTGGGGAAGGCAGAGGGACAGGGAAGCTGCAGTGTGGCAGGTGGCTGCTGAAAATACAAGGGACACAGATCTGTTGCCCAAACACAGGTATCTACTGCTGTCTGAGATGCCTTAGGGTACTCAAGATGGATGGCAGATGCCTGAATGGATCTGTGGGAGGCCATCAGCTGACTGAGATCAGGTGGGATACCCTTGCGTATCTCAAAATCTGTTACCTATTTTTAAGTAACAGAAACAAGCTCAGTGAAGAATATCTTCACTCCAGGCTCAGTTACTCGTGTTGGGTGTCTCCATCCAGGTGTCTATATCAACTGGTATTTGTACTCCCATTTTTGTCTATATGAGAGAGATTCAACTGACCAAATGTAAATGTGTGGTCCAGCTTCCCAACCATGAGCTTTTACTGACATTCGTGGTACCTTAGGAAAGAATATCAGGAAGGGCCAGAGAGGGCCTGAGGGTCTCTTATAAATGCCAGGTAAAATCTGCAAGGCCTAAAACGTCTCTCAGACATGCCATGATTTCTCAAATGGCACTAAATGTCCGTGTGGGCAAAACTGAGTCAAGTCCACGTTCACATAATTATACCTCTACATTTGGATGTCTGAATCTGGAGCCGAATAACATCAGCCTTGTGCTGAACTGACCTCTGAAAGAAGACTAGGTATTTCAGAGATAAAAAAACCCAAACAACCAAACAAAACCAAAATCAAACTTAATATTAGTAGTACACCAGCCAGGCAGGTAGCACATTAGGTGAAATACTGCCCCAAACTCCTAACTTTTGGTCCAAAAACATTACCAATGTTTGCCAACCTTGTACGAAGTGCTGGGGAGTTGAACACAAACCCAACCTACATTTCAGTAGCAGCTAAGCAAAATTTTAGTCAGTGATGGCAACAGACAGAAAGAGTAGATGGAAAGGGAGATACCAGGGAAGGAGGGTGGTAATATTGATGACATATAATTATCTGCCATATTAGCAAAGGCTGGGCAGGTGGGGCAGTCTCCATTACAAATGTTGGCTGTGTTTAACATGTTGGTGAAGTTTGAGTCACTTGCACAATGTTGACTGTGACTTCCAGTCAGTTTAAACCAAGCTCAGTTGCGTTCAAGGCTTAGCTCTCGATTCTCCACCTTCCCAAAGAATGTTCTCAGATTCCTCCAGCCTCAAACCTGGCTAAATCTATGCATTAATCCCCATTAGCTGGCGTGGTGTTGCATACAGTTTTTCATGAGTTGTGATGAAGATATCTGTGGACACAGTCAGACTTACAAAAAAATTTCCCAGGAAAGGAAACACACAAAATGTCCAAAGTTCATGTTAATGTTGATTCACGGCATATTGATTTTCCAAGGAAGCAATAAATCTCCTGTGGATTTAATATTTATTCTGACCCATCCTTAAGAACCATGAAAAAAGAATTGAATGGAATTAACTATACTCCATTACAGTAATCTTTCAGCAATGTTTTTGCCTTCATGCTAAATTAACAATGTCTGCAATTTTTTTCAATTTATTTTTAATATGGACTAGCCTAGACTAAGTCTATATTTGCAATTTACATACTCTATTGTTTGGCTAAAAAAAAAGCCTTTTTAATTATTCTTATGCTTTTACCTGTTAAGGTTCTTTTTACTGTTGGAACATAATTTCTGCACATACTCAATTTAGTTTGCTAGGAGATTCCCAAAATCTCACTGATATTGTTAAATCACATAAAAAAATTAAAGAAAACCCCAAAACCACAAAAAAATCCCAAGAAAACCACAGAGGTTCATTAAACATTAAACACAATGTATAACTGAGAGCAAGAGTTTGATGTTCTGCAGGCTATTAATTTTTTCCTTGGTTATTTTTACAAGAAGTCTCATAACTGTAATAGCAGTGGAGGATCTGTCTCCTGAAGTCTAAAAGGGTAAGGACAAGGGAGGATTTCAACTTACAGTTGGGTATGACTTGAAACTGCTTTAGTAGGTCCTATTGATATCTGCCCATGTGTCATTTTTTTCATGGCTCTCTGCAATGTTTACAGGGCCAGTGTTGGTGGCCTGGCTTGTAAAGAGATCAGGAAGGTCCTGTTGGTTTATGTTCATAGACTCATAGAGTAGAATCTGAGAATGGTTTGGGCTGGAAGGGACCTTTAAGACCATCTAGTTCCAACCCCCCTGTCATGGGCAAGGACACCTTCCACTAGAGCAGGTTTTGGAATGACCCATCCAATCTGGCCTTGAACAGTGCCTGGAATGGGGCATTCACAGCTTCTCTGGGTAACCCTTTCCACTCCCTCGCCATCCTCACAGGGAACAATTTCTTCTGTCCTAAGCTAAGACATTGCCATTTGTGAGTCAGGTCTATGAACCACTTAAAACGCTTGCAGCCTTTCAGAGAGAAGAAGCTGCTCAAATAAGGTGTTCCCAGATCTGTAGGACCCTGGTAAAAGAAGCCACACCAGATGGACATCAGAAAAGTTAAATTCTCTGCATTGCTTTGGAGGCCTAGTCTGCCCTGGTAACCACCTTTTTTTTCTTTTTTTTTTTTTTTTTTAAATTACTTGAGGGTTCATCTTTCTGCTTCTTCATTTCCCCCTGGTTTTGATGAGAATAGTTTCTGTACCTCCACCTCTCATTTATTTTCAATTTCTG
Organism: Pseudotriccus pelzelni; assembly: GCA_035584735.1. Taxonomy (NCBI): domain Eukaryota; kingdom Metazoa; phylum Chordata; class Aves; order Passeriformes; family Tyrannidae; genus Pseudotriccus; species Pseudotriccus pelzelni. The sequence continues at coordinate 3,679,833 of JAWMRA010000041.1, forward strand.
AAGCCCAGGTTAAGGAGTGCCCACACCCAAACAACAGTGACTAAGACTTTGAAATAACATGAGGCATCTTTAACTTATTCTCCAAACGTGTAGCAATGAGTGAGGTGCTGCCTGAAGAAATTGGGTGAGACAATTTCCCAAGTAATGAATTAATAAATGTTGCAACGCTTGTTAGTGCCAGCCAAAATCTCCACTTGGCGTGCTAGAACGTGATCAGAGCTCTCATTTGCAGCCACCTTTGCTTTGCTAGACAAGATGCTCCTATTGTATTCAACTAATGTTAAAAAATGAGGATTTGTAACTGAATTATGTTTTAAAATAAATATTGAGGAGGAAGCTCACAGAGCAATAACTGGAATAACACACAAGTATTAAACAGAGGCTATGTGATATAATTCAGGTATGTGTCTGTTCCCAGGAAGAGCAAGTTTTCATATCAGTCCTATTCCACCTGATACGGGGAACTACTTAACCATGTAACCATTTGCCATCATCAGAAACCATCATGTAAGTTTATCAGGATTGATTTTTTAACCTCCTATAACACAGATCAATAAACAAATCAGACCCACATTTGTCTGATCCAATTTTAGCTATCTTAAACTCGGATATTTAGTCTAACTTCGCTATCCAAAGCTCCTCTACAGGTGACAGAGAGAGTGAGAGAGAAGCACCTTGCTGGCTATCTCGATGGTGACTTCAGCTGGGCTTCATTGTCCTGGAGGTGCCTTATGTCTCCAAGGACAAGGGACCATAACCAAGCACTTTTGATTAAATCGCTAGTACTGAGGTGACAAAAGGCCAGACAAGCTGATCAGAGGGATGGAGCACCTCTCCTACAAGGAAAAGGTAAGAGAATTGGGATTGTTCAGCCTGGAAAACAGAAGGTTTCTGGGTGACCTAACTGCAGCCTTCCAACCCCTGAAAGAAGCTGACAAGAGAGAGGAATAGAGACTTTTTACAAGGGCATGTAGTGACAAGACAATGGGGAATGGCTTTAAACTGCAAGGGGGCAGGTTTAGAGGTTAGGAAAAAAATTCTTCTGTGTAAAGGTGGAGAGGCACTGGAACAGATTGCTAATCCCTGAAAGTGTTCAAGGTCAAGTTGGATGGGCAACCTGGTCTAGTGGAAGGTGTCCTTGCCCATGGCAGAGGGGTTGGAAATAGATGATCTTTAAGGTTCCTTCCAGGTTGGAGGGGACCTTATAAATCACCTCATTCCAACCCCCTGCCATGGGCAGGGACACCTTTCACTAGGCCAGGTTGTTCAGAGCTCCATCCAGCACCTCATGAAGGTGTGGTTATGAAACATCATCTGTTAAATTTTAAGACAGGTGCGGTCTGGTGGTCAGAATGCCTTGTTCCCTTCAGTGAAACACAAACACACAGGTAAATGTGCCCTTTCCATAGAGCTTGGGGAAAACATTGTTGTAAAGAAATATAAAAGTGTCACCCACTAATTTAAGAAAATTCACCATTTTATGAGACTGCATATGTCTTCTAACAGAAGGTTGGACTTGATGATCCTATTGAGGTCTTTCCAACCTCAATGTCTCCATGAATCTATATTTCTGAGAGTGTGTGGGTTAGGCTGAGTGACTAATTTGCACCAGAGGATGGTTCAAGGCAGAATCACTTCAGGTGATTAAGAATATCTTCACTGCCTTAGAGGGCTTGACCTATTCAGGGGACTGGTGACTTCTGTGAATGTCTCCTCCGTCATGTGAGTTCACAGGGGGCAAGTTCTACAAATTAAATAGGAACCAGGATCTTCTGAGTTTCTAGTCAGGCTCTGGAAGTCAAAGCCCAAAAGTTTGGGATTTTGTCTTGTCACCTCTCCAGTGGAACCTGAACACTTAAGCCTCTTTAGAAATCTGTCTTTCTGGACTCGAGCCATCAAAGCACTGAGCTATATACATATTTTTCACAGGAGACCGCTGGCTTTCCCATGTTATTTGTGATTCATGGTAAGCATTTGTTTAAGGACCTTCCTGGCTTGGAGTATGAAAAATAGATCTCCTGAAGCCAAATTTTCACCAGCGGTCTGCCTTAGGGGAGGGAGGGAGGTTCCACCTCTAGCTGTGCAACTTCATCCCATCATATTTGGTGTCAGAGGCCTTCTCACTTGCAAAACAAAACACACAACACTCAGGAACAGGGGCCCTTGACATGCCTGGTATTTTATCTTCTCTATCTTCAAGGAAGGGATATTACTCCTCACTTCTCAACCTCAGATGGTTGTTGTGAGGATTAATTAGTTAATGCTTTTACAGCACTGAAAATGTAAAGTGCTACTATATAAAAGTATTATTAAGTGCCTGCAGGGTCTTGCTGTCTCATGTGGCTGAATGGGAGAGGCTCTGAACCATGGAGATTAAGCAATTTTAGAATAGTTCTTTTCAAATTGCATTATTTTTAACTCTTTGTTGTTCTAATATCTCCTCAAGAGGGGTTGGAAATATTTACCCTGTTCATTGTATTTTTCTATTTTCTTCAACACTCACTTTTAAATAAGCACAAGTCCTAGGGTTTTATCTGCGTACGGAGTTGTATGGGCTTAAATAAAGGTGTGATTTTACACCAATTTCATTTATCCTAATCCTTTTATTTCAATTTTAAATTAAGCTTATTTCAGTTCAGCATAAGCTGATTCAGAACAAGTTTACGATAAACTCAGATAAGCCACTCTAAAACTGAAATTAGTGTGTCCACACAGGGATTTGCTCTAGTTTAAGCAAGGCTATGAATGTGAACACAAGTTATCATGGTATAAGCTTGAAAATGAATGTACAGCTTGCAAATCATTAAGCAGTACCTGGTAATGCACTTAACCCTGAGCACCTCCTCTCCAAAAGCCTTAATTTTAATCCAGAGATAACCTACCTCCAACTACTGTCCTATTTAAAATAGGGTAAAAACACACACATGTTAAACTAGTAGATCATGGAGCAGTTTTGGCTTGGAAGGGACCTTCAAGATCATCCAGTTTCAACCCCCCTGCCATAAGCAGTGACACCTTCCACTAGACCAGGTTGCCCAGAGCCTCATCCAGCCTGTGAAGCAGTGAGGACTTGGTGTGTGTCCAACGTGAATCCGACAAAGAGGGAGTTTATTTGTGGAAGGACCGTCCCATAGCTTGGAACTACAGTCCTCTACCTCACAGGGGTGACAGAGAGGATGGAGAGGGGCTGGTTACCATCCAGCCTGAATGGTGTGTGTCTGACTGCCAACAAACTCCAAATTCACCCTTCTCGTTCTGTCTTATTTACGTGTCTGTGAGCTGCCTTGGCTGCCTCACATCCATGCAAATGTGTGCAGAGACACGCTCCGAATTGCTGCCGTCCCAGTGAGTCACTATTACCCCAGTCAAAATTGTGGCCATCAACACTGCTCGTCTTCACACATGTAATTGCACAACTGGTAGATTGACGGACAGCTGATGGAAACTCAAACGTATGCAGGGGTGTTAACAGAGAGGGACAGAATGTGGCTTGAGCTGCTACAAGAACATGAAAAATTAAGTAAGGAGAAAGAGGAATTAAAGGCAAGGAAAGCCAGAACAAGAAAAGTTAAATAGAAAAATAATTCTCCGGTTCCTTGTGCCAATATGAGCAATAGGCACACAACGGATGAAATTAAAGAAAACACTGTGAAGTTTCATTTGTGTCTCTACTTTTGGATAATATTGGGTCAAAATATCTTATATAAAACACTTCCAAGGAATCAAAATTGGATTGCATATGAAAGATCGACGTTTTCCAAAGATACGTATTTTTACTTCTCCTTAATGACTCAAATGTTTAGTTACCTGGTGTCTGTCAAGCACTGATAAACATGATTAGAAAATCAAACAAGGGTGTTAAGAATTTTCCCTTTCACTTAATTTTTTTATATCATTCAAACCAGACTCAAGTTTTTTATAAAATCAAAAAACTAAATTTAGGCTCTGAAAACCTTATTTAGAAATTTAAGTGAGGACCTTATTTAGCAAAGATCATAAGCACATGTTTAAATTGATCCTGGTTCAGGAATGTGCTTAAGTATATGCTTTAATCTGATTAAATATGTGTTTAATGTTAAACACATGTTGAAATGCTTTGCTGAATTGTGGCCTGATTTTCAAAAGTGTTAAGTACCTTGAACATCTTATTAAGGTCAAGAAAAGCTGCATGTCTTCATGCTCTTACGCATCAAGGCATTTTCTTACATGTTTAAATTCACATTTAGGAGCCCAGCCATTTTTTTTTAGTAAAATTTTTGGCTCAGTTTTGCTGAAGATAAACACAGTAACATCTGGATTCATACCTTATCTGAACTATCTACCACTAATGAGTTTTCAAAGTTGGACTGAAGGACTGAAAGCTTCAGCACAGTCTCAGTTTGTTTGGTTTTCTTTTGTTTTTGTTTTTAAAATGTAATTGTTAGTGCTCTCTGTTTCCATTTGGAAAGGCTCTGCTCTTTCCAGTCCCAGCCAACACCGAGAAGTGAAAAGGTGTGTGAAGAGAGCTATTACTACTAACATTATTAAGCGCTGACAGCATTCTTAGTTCAGTACAAGATACAAGTGAAGGCAGACCCTTCTTTGCAGATCTTACTCACAGGTAGTCTGGATGAATTTCAAACTCCAGATGGCTTTTTAGAGTGGTTTCTATTTTATCTGAAACAGTTTTCCTTTTTCTAAAACAGACAAAGGGATAGTTTAGGCTTAGAAAGATTTTTTACCTCCCCTATTCTAAGATAATAACAAATTAAAGGCCAGTCATGTTTTGGCTTCCAAAACTTCTAAAAGTCTGCTCAATCCTATTGCTCTTTTTGTCATTGTTCTTAAGAAGAAACATTTGCTTTTAAACTCCTTCTCACTGCATAAATATATATATATATATATATAAGCTTTTGCATCTTTTTTTTTCTTCCCCAGAAACTTTCCTATAATCTTCACCCACATATTTTGCTTTACATCAATAGCAGCTTTCCTCTTGACTTAGAAAAGCTCTAGATCTAACCTAAAAGCCTTTCTGCAGCTGAGCCTTGTTAAGGGGAGCTAAATCTTAGCCTGTTCCCACCTGCTCATATTCAATGTTTTCCTCCAGCCCCCTCCCTCACAGCACTGAAAAGGTATTTCTCACTTCTCACCCCCAGCATACACACAGAGTGTCGTGTCGTCAGGACAGCAGCTGCCTGATCAGGTGTTTAAAAAAATGTTCTGGAGGAGAAATACCTTCTTGCTTTTAAGCAAACCTGGGAGCTGTGGTGTAGCTGCACCGTGACACTACTCCGTCTCTAAATGTGTGTGAAACCAAACTAAACACACTCAGCAGGGCACTGGTGTAACTCTGGTGTGTGTCACAACAGCCTGGCCCCAGCTCTGGCTCAATCTGTGCAACAAAGTTCATCCCAGCCCTTCTCCAAGTCTGTCCCCCCTACAGCCCCGCATCCTCCACCTTTTTTCCTATGTGCTTTGGTTACTGTGTGATTTCTCTCTTAGAGCAGGAGCCAAAGCGGGAGATGCTCCTTCTTCTTTCTCTCAGAGGCAGGATCTTCTGCTGTAAGGTTAATTCTGGAACAAAACAGTGTTGTTAGCTGAAGAGGGAGGGGGCATAAGTCTTCAGAAGAGAAGAGTTGGGGTGGAAAGCTGGAAAGTCATATAGCAGGACCTTCACTATGTCATGGGGCAGCAAAGAAATTCCAGAGGGAAGAAATGAGTCTTAATCATCTGTTGTGCTAAAGACTCCAAAATGGAGTGAATTCTTCCATGAACAACTCCTTCCCCTTTCCAAAAGAGCAGATCATCTAGGAAACACAAATTTACCCTAAACAGTTTTCCTCTGTCCCCCCGCCCCTAAATACAGGCTCTTATACAAAATACTTAACCATGATCTGATATTGGACTATATTGTGATACTTTTTTGTCCCTTAATTAACAAGAACTTCAAATTATATTTCTCAAAGCTATCATGTGGTCTTGTTGACTACAAAAGGGATGGTAAATTTTTAGGATGCAGGGAAGTGATGACAAGCTTTTGGGAGCAAACTGGTACTGGTTGTTACTCTGCTCCAGTGTGGGCAGAACATGACGTCTGGCTGTAGTCCTTCCTTCCTTCCTAAATCCTTCAGTTTGGTCTCACATAACATCAGCTACTTTAAATATCCTGTGTTTAGTTCTCTAGGCTCCCTCTACAGATAATGGAGAGAATCCCTTAGGTGATTCATCCCAGAATCATGCTGTTATTGACTCAATGCATGATGTCCATCTACACATATTTTGACTACAGAGAGAATTTAGACAACTATCTTATATTAAACATTATATTTTAGATGCCTAACGTAAAATGAAGCCATCCCTAACCCTTTATCAAGAAAGCTTGACTATCTGATCAGCAGAAGAATTGCTCTGGTACCTTTACTCCACCTCAGCTGATTCACGAGCTTGTTTCCTTATCGGGACTTGTTTTGTGTGTTCCAGATTAATGATAATCATGATAATTCTTTAGGGAGATTAAGTAATCCTCACAGTCACCATGTGTAACAGGTAAATACAGATATCGCTAGTTTACAGATGAGGAAATAGTCAGTGAGAGTTTAAGTGACTTGTTCTATCTAATTTAATCTTGTTTGAGTTAATCTAATCTATGTTTTATAAATAAATCACACAATCACTGTGATATGTAGGCAATAGACAGTCAAGACAGTGCTGGAGAGAGTACTCAGGAATTCCTAGCTCCCAGGCCTATCTTTGTCCCACAAAACCATTGCCTTAAGAAATAAGACATAGCAGCAAATAATCTTAAAAGTTTCCATGAAGTGTTTCTAGGTCATGTATTTTAATGCAATTGAAGTTCTGAAAACACAGCACTTCTCTTGCTCTCTCTGAATAGTCTGGGATAAGGGTTGATGCTGATCAGAAGAGCTGTATATTTGAAGAAACGGATGGGAGAATGTAGAGTAGGTGTAACTTATTCCTTTGGAGTGTTATCTGGGATAAGAGAAGACATAAAATCCCCTGAGAACAGGGTGAATGTGATTTCATCTTAACTTCTTCCCCCAAGAGTTACAGGGATATTAAAATTAATAAGGGAAAAATATTTGTTTGAATTGTTCTACTACTTTGATTTTGTTTTTGTTGTTCATTTATTAATTTTTTTCTAATCGGGAAATATTTTCTCCTAAGAATTGAAGTCTGCTTGTGAGATGGGCCTTTATGGGCAGTGCCCTTCCTGGGAAACAGAAGCTCAGATTTATAACTCACTTTTGACTTACAAGAGTGAAAGGACGAGGTCCACTCTGTATAAGTCGCTGCTTGCTGGAGCAAGAAGGATGAAGCTTCAATTCCCCTTCCTAGCTCAGATAAAGCGCAGATATGAACCGGTCTGGAATGAATGTTTAACCTTGAAGTATTTGCTATCTCTGGGCAAAATCTCTTTCTTTGGGTTTTTTAAGTGGTTGGTTAAGGTTGGTGGTTTTTTTGTGGAGACGGGAAAAGGTTCTGGAATCTTACAAAGGCTGTGGAGAAGGAAGCAATTGTTTTATTCAATTTATTCTGCTGGTAACACAGATCTGATAGAGCTGTGTTGGAAAGGAACACATAATAGTACAGTTGCAGGATGGCCCTCTGGGTGTTCCCCAAATTACAGGGTGCGTTTGGAGAGGGAAGTGTAGTTTTCAGTCTGTTACACCTGGAAATGATCTCCATTCTCAAATGAATGATTTCTTCCCCGTTCAGTTTTCACCGAGGGTACAGCCGGTGCGGCCTTCTGTGATGAGCTCTATCTCGGAAGTACGGGGCAATCACTTCTCCACAGAAACATGTTCTACCTCTTTCAAAGCCTCTGGTTAAATTTTTATCTAAGTCATCAGATTTAGCAATTTGTAACTGATCTAATCTCTCTGCAAAATCCTTGCTCACCGAAACTGTATCCAACAGCTCTTCGCTGTAAACCTTGTTGTTCATATAAAAATAGAACCGCAAATTATGTCGGTGTCTTTTCTTTATTCTCTCTCTCACTTTTTTTTTCTTCAACTTCCTATGACCTATCGCCCTTTCTTTTAACCTAAATCAAACAGATTTGCAGATTTGCTTAACAATAGCACTTTATGAATCATATCACCAATTGCCAGCTATCATACGGTGAAACAGCTAATAATGTATAATTAACGTTATAGGCAAGTAATGAATCACATCATCATCGCTGCCTGTCTACTACTTTATTAAAAGGATAGATTTAAGCAATCACAGCTACCTTTTTATTTTCTTCCCCCCTTCCCCCAAAAGTGCTGTAAGAAGAGGAGGAAATTCCAACTGTGTATGTCAGCTGTTATTTCCATCGAACAACATGATTCATCAAAATGATTGTAATAATCATTTACATAGGAAAAACCTAAGACAGGTAGAGAAATAGGTTAAGACTTTCTGTAACTTATCATATCTACAGTGTAGATTCAACATTCAAACGAGCAATTTGCTGAGACCGAGAATATCTACAAGCAGAAGAAACACAAAATTCAGTTAAAAAGGCACATTCATGTAATCTGAAATTTGGAAAATTATTATAATTCACCTCATTTAGCGTGGAGGAAAGGTGGTTAAGGGGGGGAATTCCTAACTCACTACAGCTACCTGACAGGAGACATGGGGATCAGTCTGTTCTCCCAAGAAACAAGTTATAGGACAAAACGAAATGGCCTTGAGTAGTGCCAAGGCAGGTTTAGATTGGATATTAGGAATAATTTCTTCACTGAAGGGGTTGTCAAGCATTTGGAACAGGCTGCCCAGGGAACTGGTTGAGTCACTATTCCCAGAGGTATTTAAGACAGGTAGATGTGGCCCCTGGGGACATGGTTTAGTGGTGGGCTTGGCAGTGCTGGGTTAATGACTGGACTCAGTGACCTTATAGGGCTTTTTCAAGCTAATTGATTCTATGACTGCACAGTTCTCAAGGCTTCCAATAAAGACCGTTCAGTAGCTGTTCTCTAAGAAGTTAACAAAGGTTATACCTTCAGGTTTAGGTCCTAATTTCTTTCCCAAGTTAGCCAACATTACCCTCTTTCATATTTTCTGTAAAAATTATATTATAATTTTATGGCTTTTTTTTCCCTTTTTTTTTTTTTTTTTTTTTGCTTTTTTCTTTCCAGTTTTGGCCAGTAATTCTGCCCAGATCTGAGCAACCATATGGTGATTTCCCAGCTCATGTTTCACTGAAAATAGTGATGATATCGCAGAAATCTTCTCCTCCTGCTCTCCCCATACAGTTCACCTTTTATCCCAGCTGGGTGAAAGTCACCAGAAGCTCTGCCAAAGCTGTTAGTTAATACATTCCCAACAGGCATTTGAGGAGAACCATGTCAATAAAGCCTTATATAATACATTTAGTAGGTCAGATGAAGAGTTCTTGCCAAGCAGTTTCATTGACCTATTTGCATTTTTCAGTTTGATCAGGGGAGGAGCAACTCCTAAAGGTAATGACAAATCTGCACAACATTGATTCTCACTGACCCTTAAGTGCAACCCAGGAACTCAACTTGTTAAGGCTGTTTACACAGAAATTGAACATTTATTTACATATAACAGAATCAGGGCCTTTTCATTCTTTTGTATGGTATCAAGCAGCATAATGAGGGTTCTTCAAAATATGTATCTTCCCAACATCCCTCACATTTGAAAATATACTTATCTTGCAGGTAGGTAGAGAATAAATGCCTTCTCAACAGAAGTCTGTATCAGATAAGAGTATCAAAATGAAGTTTTCTGCTTCAGTGGCAAATGTTTTTGATACCAGACTATAAACTTTTCATTGTTAATTCTTTTTTTCAAGTATTTTAAACCAAATGGTAATGTGCATATTAAAGCTCTTTCAACATATGCATTTACATTTTTTTTTAATCAAAGACAAGAAATTAAGCTGGGTTTAGTTTTTTACTACTAATATTTTAATATTTTCCCCCTTCGTTTCTCCTCTGTTCTTCACTTCTTCCTTCTGAGAAGAAATTCTCCCCCTCCCTTTATTTCTGCTTTGTTGATGGAAAAAATCCAGATATTCTGGATGAAGCTGGCTGAGTTAATCATAGTAGTCTCACTTTTTCTTGGTGGAAACACCTGCAGAGAGAAGATCCTCTGATTTAGTTGCTGCCTCTTCCAAAGATGCCTATAGCTGTCCTTTGAATAGAGAGTATGCCTATGGCAACTGGTTCCTACTCAAACATCTAAGTGTAAATACATGAAGTTAAATGATAGCAATACCACCCAGAAATGAAAACTTGAAATAAAATTGATATTGCCTTTTCCTTTGACACTTTTTGTTTTCCTCCTTTTTTCAAGCCAAAGTATAAATGGGGGGAAAAAAAAATGAGGGAAGAACTTGAAAAATCGCTGGTATTCAGCTTGTTAAAGAAAACTTGGAGACAAATACTTTTGAAGATTTATGTTAATTACACGTTCTCAGAACTTAATAATAAGAAGAAACTCAAACAGAAGCTGTCCCAAAAACACTCAGTGTGTAAATATCAATTCAATAAAGCCCAGTGGAGGGGATATACGACTGATTTCTGCACAGTCCCCAGCAGTTAAAGGGGTCAATCAGGAGGAAGAAGAGAGCTCACTCCTTCCCTGAGTTTAAGAAGACTTGTGCATGTAAGACTCACTTTCCACACATTTATATTGGCAGTGTGGAAGAAGAAAATTATAAAGAAAGTGGGAAGCAGGATCCTGAATTGATGTTCCAGCAGTTAGGCTGCCGAGCTGAGAAGGAGCAGGTCTGGATTACGACCTCTGTTCCCAGGCTTGTTTATGTATTTTGCATTAGGCAGCCACTGAATAAAACAAACCTGGGAGCTGGGCCAGGGCTTGTCCACACCCATACAGTTGCAGTGCTGGGACCTTGGTCTTTCCCACACTGTCAGTTTTTCCATGCAAAAAAAGTAGAATTTTCTCCTATAGTGTCAGTCACTTTTCTTTTTTTCCCCCCATAACATTTGAAGCAACATAAATAAGTGTGTTGACCTGTGAATTATTTTCCTCACTGGTTGCATTTTAGATATTTTGTTGACATTGTTACCATTTCCTGGGCTATTTGTCAGATATGTTTTTCCTCTTGAACTACAGAGTAATTTATTGCTCTATGGAATTGTAACTTCTAAAAAGCAAACGAAAAGTAGTGACATTTTCCTTTAAGAGAGGCCTCCCATGTTCTGCCAAATTACATTTCAGTGCCTCTCACTGCATTCAGGTAGCATTTCTGGTATTGGTCAATGTACAGTTGAGTTGCCTGCTGGGAGAAAAAAAAAATTCTAGCTGGTATAAGTGTCAATTTTGAAGTAATAATTATAGTTTTATGCAGTAACGTATTTATTATATTATCAAATTAATACACCTTTTAGCATGTCAGGGTCTGTGGGTAATTATAGTTTAGCACTGTGGTAATAATTTGTATGATTTATGTTACCTATGGAGCAGTACTGAAAGCCAAAAAGCTGTCTGGTATAATTACTGTTAAGAGGTAAGATCAACAGATATTCCCAGCCAAAAGAACACAGCCCTAAGGGTAGCAGACTCAAACAAGGAGAAGTCACCTCAGGTATTTGCTTTGCAGCTTGCCTTTTCTCACCTGAGAGATGGCCCACCCACTATTCCAGGCTACATTAACGAGAATTGGATGCTTTTATGTTGCTGCTTTCCACTGAACTCGAAGTTCTCATTTTAAATTGAGGTACAGAAAGTGGTAGTGGGGGACTCTGCAAGACCGAACTCTTCTGAAATGCGGAGTAAAGGGTTTGTCAGGAGATGAAAGAGTGTGAATCGTTGTGGTTTCTCTTCCTTCCATTGATTTGGGCACATAAAATATATATATTTTTTGTGTGTGTCTGTGCTCTTGCTTTTATTATCCTTTTGTTCAAAGTGTTATGCAAACACAGAACAGAAATGGTCTTTACGTGAAAAGTCTATGCAAAGCTAATTCTATACAGTTAAAGTTTATTACAGTTAAAGCAGATTCATGAGTGACTTAGCAGCTTGACTAGTAAGAGGCTGAAAGTTGCCCTGTGTTCCCCCCAGTTTCTGTGTATTTATGCAAATAAATGCATAGAAATGCAAAGAGTACCCTCATCTCCTTTCAAAGCTCAGACCTCCCATGGCAAATACTTTGCACTGTTTTTTTTCTTTCTTTCTTTCCCCTTCCCCTCCCCCCTGAAATAAGGTTTCCAGAATTTTTACATAAATATAAATATCTCATGAACAATCTAAAAATCGTGCCAATAAAATCATGATCGCACTGTCCAGTCAAACCTGTAATCCTGTCTTGCTTCCTTCTCCCCTTCACCCTCAGCATCACCCCTTCCAAACAGAAAATGTGTGTCTTGTATCATGTTCTGTGAAGGTTGCAGACTCAGGCCTCAGATGATGAAGGTTATGAGCAAAGGCCAAGATCACCAAAGCTATTTAAATACGTAATTCTAATTAATTTATATGTGCCTGATCCCGAAAACATTTATGTATGTGCTCAGCTTTCACTGGCTGTGTGATCTTCCTGAAGTCAGACGTTGCTCACCTGCTAAAATAGAAGTCTGTGTGTTGCAGTAAAGAAATATCAAATGGAGAGAGTCCTGCCAGCATGTCCTTCTTTTCTCAGATTATAGAACGTCATAAACTGTGCCTGAATTTTGTGAGGAAGAAGTTGGGACTTTTTCCTTCCTATTCTTGTACTGCTTTATTTCCAAAACTGTCCTACTAGGGAGAAAAGTAGGAAAAAACCACCAAATACTCATTGACTCTGTTTTATGTTTTCCATGTCAACACCGACTGACTGTGACAGGAACAAAGGCTGAGAAGAGGCTATAAGGGTGGGATTCATCTCACCTAATGTTACGTATCAAGAAGTTAAATGTCTAAATCCGAGCTAGGCTCTCCTCAGAGTCAGCAGAGACATGTGGGCACCTCCAGGGAGTGAGTCACCCAGCCTACCTCAGACACCTGTGGTGGGATAGGATGAATTACACTCTGGAGATGCCCATGTCTCTCCATGAAGGGAGCTCGGGGTGACGAGCTCAGACTTAGTTGTTTAGTTTTAAGATGTCCAGGTTAGGGCTATGAATTTTACCTCAAAGGCTTGGAGTGTTTTCCTGAAACTCAAACCAACCTTTTGAAGTTCACTCTTCGTCCTTATAGAACACAGGTGTGCCAATATCCAATTTCTCATGTTTTTAAATTTGTAGGAATAAAGTTATGTCTGTCTGTATGTGTGTGTGTTGCTTAATGGCTACACTGTCAAGTCGACCTTCAGCAAATAATTAAAATACATTTTAGTCCTGCTGCACAATGTTTTTGTTGGCAGGTACCCTGAGAAAGGTACTCTCCTACAACGAGGCAGCTGGTGGATTTCTGCCCACTGTATCATCGTTACACAACAAGTGGGAGCTTAAGTAGATGATGGGCCATCCTACAGCTTGATCAGGCTACTGTGTTCTATGGGGCTAATTAATATAAGACCTCCTTCACTTGGCCGACTGTTATGCCTTTATCTTTGTTTACCTCCTCTAACTACCTCATCTGATGAATGTCATTAGTTATTGCCAATAGTTATGCAATACCCCATGGCATGATCCTAAACCCAAGCTAACCATTGAAGTTGTGAGGAGGGGAATTGGCTCTTAACTGTGTGTTCGCATGGCATCAGATATCCATACCTTTGGACAAACTTGAGAGATAGACTTGCAAAGGGTCTGATGAGGCAGAAATGCTTTTGCACTACTATCCAGGAATTAGACTGATTTAATAAGTAGGCCCTATTATTCTAATTTCTTTCTTTGCCATGGCTGTTAAATATCCTTCCCACATGTTTCCCTTACCTGGAAGATGCAGAAACTGGAGTGGAGGAATTGCTTGGCTGAGGAATAATGCCAACATAATGGAGCACCTGAAATTGAAGCAGCCAAGTCAGGATAAGTTGTTTGAGAAGCCTGATACATCTGGATGGCTCACAGCAGCAAGGAGTTGGTGGGTTAGGGTCCTTTTTAAAAAACAACACAAACCAAAAAAAGTAGTCAATGCGAGAAAAAGAATCCCATCATGCTTTGCCAGTCTAGTGGTTAATGAAGCACAAAATTATGTTACCACTGATGTTACCCAGGCACGAGGCCTCAAAACAGGTCAAACCCCCCCCTGCTCCTTAATAACTGAGCTGAGGTGCCCTTTCTAACACTCACTGTCTCTTTTGGGAGATAGGATGAGTGACTTAACCTTCTTTCCCCAAGTAATAATCGTAATGATATGTATAATGGGAATAATAGTTGTCTCACCTGCCTGACAGGGAGAAGGTGCTGGGAGAATTAATTAGTTTGTGAAGCACTTTGAAGATAAGTGCCACGTTATTAATAAGTAAAACCCACTGCACTTAGACACAACTTGCAAGTGATTGTATTATATTACAGTGCTTAGATAACACAAAGATAGTTGCCTTAGAAATACCAATAGATGATAGAGAGTTGGAGAGAGAGATAACTACCAGATTTCTTGTGTTTTCATTTTGTGTTACGATTTCTACTGGATAAATGATATTTAGGTCCAAAAATGTGTTCCAATCATGGAAATTATTACTGATATTTTAAAGATGTCACAGGAGAAAGGGAAAGCAGTGGAGAATGGTGAATAAATATGGCCCAAGAGTGAAAACAAAACTGCTTCTTCAGGGCCTCTCCAAACTGTGTGATGTGTAATCTTTAAACAGCTCATTAAACTGAATTCTTATCATCCAGTAGAGCTCTGTTTATTGGGGCTGTCTACCATGAGCTGGAAACACAGTTCAGGGGCTGAGTGAATAGTTTTCACTAAAAAGAAACATTGCAAATGTGTGAAAATCTGGCAAGATCCGTCACCTCTCCAATGTAATAAAGTCACTGAGTAAGGAAGTGCAGTAACTTCTAGGTCAGTGATGTGATCCTATGATGTGAATTAATACTCTGGCAGAGGGAGGTGCAGGGTATTTTAAATATGGAAGTCTGACAAAATCTGCATGGAGGAAAATCAGAATATATGTAAACATAAGTGAGTTAACATAAAATTGTTCACGCTTAGCTTTGGTTGTGAGGGAGGTCTTTGGCCTGTAAAGAATAAAAGGAAGTGGAAAGCTAAAATCTCAAAGGAGGAGGGTAAGGCAGCTGTTCTGATTCCACCCAGGCACCCTGAATCTTGCTGGTGAATAAGGAGGTCCTTCAGCAATGACATGGAACTTTTTGTCTCCATGTGGTGCTGCACTATCATGCTGTCACTGAGAAGTGTCCATGTCACTGCAAACAAGTTTATTCTGTGTAGCTTTCCCATCAGGGTGGAGGATCACAGAATCACTGAGGTTGGAAAAGATCTCTAACATCCTTGAGTCTGACCACTAATCAACACAGCCAGGCCTACCTCTAAAACATGTCTTATAGTGCCACATCTACCTGTTCTTTGAAAACTTCTGGGGAAGGTGATATCAACACTTCCCTGGGCAGTCTGTTCCAAATCCTGACCACCCTTTCAGCAAAGAAATTTTTGCTAATATCCAATCTAAACCTCCCTTGGCGTGACTTGAGGCCATTTCCTCTTGTCCTATCACTTGTTGTGTGGGAGTAGAAACGGACCCCCCACCTCACTATAACCTTTCAAGAGAGACACTTGAAGGACTTCATGCAGCTGGTGAAGTTTAATTCCAGTTTCAGGTGTGATGTGGGGCTTCTGAATCCTTCAAAACCTCTTCTAATTTCTTAAAGAAAGAAGTGGCATATGTATCTATTTACATAGATACATGTATATATATGTTTATATTTATATAGGTACTGTGTGAAACTACAAGACCTACAAAATCAGCATAATGCTGAAAGCTATGGGTACTCAGAACTGCAAAGAGACAACAAGGATATCTTTCTAATCCTCTTGCTCCTAAAAATCTGGAGAGAAACGGAGCTGTTTCTTGGCTGAACAGCACAAGACCTCTGACACACACCTCAGCAGCACTGGCAGCACTCAGCAGAGGGTGGTGGTGGACCCAAACAATGACCACTTTATTTGCTTTGGAAACAGGGAGGCTGGGGGTCACGAAAATCAGCTGAAAGCCATTTCTGTTCCACCCTCTCCTGAATATGGGAGTGTAGCTGCCTTAAATGTTAGTGAGTGATCACGTGCATCGGAAGAAGAGCATCCTCTTTTGTGAAGTCAAGATGAAAGCCTTTTATAAATGTGACCCACTGGTGAAAAAGGCATATGTTCAGATCAAACCTATGGGTTTATACTGATGGGTTAGATTTTTTTTTTTCCTTAGTACAATACATTTTGTTAAGAAGAAGGATTAAAGTATTTGCCAAAATGATTTGTGTTGACAAAATGGCTTAGTACATTTGCAGATTTATTTTATGAAGCGGAATAAATTAAGGTGTCTCATAAAAAATGTGGGTTATATCCAGTGAAACAATTTCAAGTATTTCAGAAACTCTATTTTTATTCACTTTGCAAACGTGCTTAGTTGAACTGCCAGTCACTGTTACATTTCCATTTCCAAGCAATTAATTAAAATCCCAAATCAGGTTTTTTCTTGATCATGCCAGCAGGAGTTGGTTGCCATGGTAATAGGACGATCAGTAGCATTTGGGAGGGAGGAGGGGGAGAAAAAAAACATTCTGCATTTGGGCTTTTATTATTGAAACATAAGTGCAGGTCTGGAGGAGTGTGTTGGCTCATCTGTGCAGGCCTGTGGCCCCAATGGTGACAACTGGAAGTGAGTGAAGGTTCCTGGGATTACCTTATTGTGAAGGATATAATTTGGTCTAGTGTAGAAATCATTAGTGAAGCTTTTTCAGCCCTACAGTCTATAGGTTGAAACCGTGAATGCAACTGATCACAGAGACTTTCAGCAGTGGTAAGGAGGATTTTTCTATCTGTAATTACCCACATTTGCAGAGAACTATCACATATAATGGCTTTTCTCCCCCACAGGCCTGAAAACCTTTAGGTTTGAAGCTCATTTTCAGACAATACTCTAGATCCATGGCAATTTCGAAGAGCCATTGCATATAAAGGTTTAAGAAAGCACTAATGGTGTAGTCAGTGAAAAGTTTTATGGGTTGGTGTCAGGAATGGGCAATTAGGAGGATGACAACATTTGGCAAACAGGAAAGGAGGAAAGGGCCAACAAGTTCTTCTCTGAAGCAAGCACAGGAAATGAGTCCTTCCTGAAGGATGGAACAGGTCCAGGATAGGGCAGAGCTTATTTGGAAGTTTCTTTAATCTGATCGAGTGGATGTCATTCCTGCCTATGGCAGGGGATTTGAAACCAGATGGTCTTTAAGGTCCTTTCCAACCTGAGCCATTCTGTGATTCTGTGTCATGATTCACTGGGGGAACAGCCTGTGATTTAATAACCATTTCTGCCACTTGAAAATAAACTTCCTTTCAGCCGCAAGAAATGTGCCATGCCCATCAGACGTGATCCAAAAATCGGCACTGAAGCTGGTAGAAATAATCCCACAGACATTCTGGGGTCAAGCAGGTGTGTTCAGGGAGGCATCTGGGTCAATAAACAGTTCAGCTCTGAATGCTGGTCTGTTTTCTGACTTGACTGATGAGATACCTTTGATTTGATATAATATTTTATGCTGACCTCTTCACTACTGCTGATAAGTTCCCTTTTAAGTCAAGGCCAATATCTGTGAGATGAGGAGCTCTTGCCTCCCAACTGTCCTTAGGACAGCGTGAACCATTTAAACCCAGTTCAGGGCAATTTTTTTGCTTTGTTTGCTAGTTGTGTCTGAGTTGAACAGCTGAGTTTTGATCATGATGATCAGAAGGTTAGGGCAAAATGGCTTTTACCTTGTGTATCATCTGAGGAGAGGCACCAGCTAGAACCAAACAGGCTAAATCCTGCTATTAGCACAGCCACACTGTCAAGTGACCCTAGAAATGCCTCCAGATTAAATGAAACCCCAACAGTTCCATTTTTCACTTCAAACCTGATCATTTTTTAATGTGATCAGCTTCACTGTGTGTCCACAGAGTGTCCCAGAGGTGGGAGCATGAAGAGAGAGAAAATGTGGTGGCATATGAAAGAAGTGGAGTGCAAACACAAAGACCCTGTGAATTCAGAGCCTTGTTTGAAAGGTGGAGGTCAGCAGGACACCAAATCATGGAACTAAGCTCTCTCCTTCTCCTACTATGTTGCCTAACACAGTTGAGTTTATGTGTGATGTGGGCTGGTTTCAGCATGGCAGTGTGGGGCCTTAGGGTCCTTTTCAGCCTTGAGGACATAGACATGGAAAAAAACATTTAATCAGACCTTGGTATTGCCATTGTCTGGCTGTTGATGGTGTGGCAAAGTGGGATAGAGGCAGAGATTCCCTGGATCATTTAGGCCACATTAATGCGCAGGAACACACTGCTTCACATATGGTGCTTGTTAAGCCCCCCATGAAATCAGGAGATTGGTAACAGAATTACAACATGCTTAGGGTTATAGGTCATGAGCCAAATTTCATCCTTATGTATTAGCTGGAAATTAATCTGAAAATAATTAAGAAAGAATTCAGATATTAAAAAAAGAAAGATTTTGAGAATATTAGGATTTCATGTCTTACTGCAGCATAAAATTCCCATGTGTGAGAGAGGCTGAAAACATTGCCTGATGGCCTAATGCTTGTTCTGGAGAGGGGAGTGACTTTACTGAAGTTCTTTGACAAGGTCCTCACTCAGCTGTCACTTCAGAAAATCCTCACCTGACCCTGAGATTTGTTATTTGCCTTGTGCTTGTACTGTCTTGGTAGGGGCTCAGTGTGGTTGGGATCTGAACGAGTTCAGATGGAGTTAAAGAGGCCAACAAGGGATTTATTGATTTGGATATATCAATTTGCACTAGTCCAAACAAGTTGGGTTCAGGGTCCCACAAACTCCAAGGGCAGAAGGGCAAAAGTTGAGCTTTTGATCTTCCATATAGAAGGATGTAGTATAATGTAATGGTTGAGGTGATTCTCTAGTGCCTCAAAATGGGGGGAAGGGATTTTGAGAATAGCTGCTTTTTTTTTTGCCTTTTCCACTCTTGAGAACTTCAGAAAACTTTCATTAAATAAAAATCCTTATTATTACATGCTGACCTCATTTCTGTTCGTTTCCCTGGCATTTATCTAACTCTTTGCTGACCTCAGATACTCATCTCACATCCATACCCATATGTATAGACATCTAAAATTTAGGGATCTGGCATGTGGATTAAGATACTTGAATTAAATTAAATGACTCAAAACTTTACATCCTTGGTGTCACCTTCCTAGAATGTTTTGGAAACCAAATCTGCTTTCAGGTTGCTGAAAGTTTAGTGCCATTTGAAAGCCCCCCTTAAATCTGAGGTATTCACATGGGGCTGGTAGGTGGGATACAGGAGCTGCAAGAAATGCCCCTTTGAAGGCAACTGAAGACCAGGTAGGTACTGAATTCCAAGTGCATCTCAGATGGCATTTGACATGCTGAGCTGTGTGACTCAGGCTTTAGGTGACTAGATTAGACTGGATGCACAGTTTTCATGTTGATGAAATTTGGTGAACTGGGCCTCACTCAAGCTATTTTCCACATAAAAGGAGTTGAACTAGGGTTTTTTTTTGAGATTCACTGGCAATCTGAGGTTAGCAGGCAATAATAATTGTTAGTTGAACAAAGCAAGAATCTCACTACGTAGAGATTTTCAAGCCAGTGATACCTCTATATATCCATATGTTCTAGTTTTTAATATTTTTTTCAGTTTTACACAAAATCCTTCTTTTATTATTCAGAATATTCTTAAATGTGAATATGTTAAAACACTGAACTGTCCGGAGTACCAGCATTTTTAATTCTCTTCTATTCATTCAAATATTACAGCTATTAAAGCTGAAATCATCCTTGAAGAAGCTTTTGCCATTCTGCTATTGCTTCTGCTCCACAACAGCTATTTTCCAGCAAGAACTGTAAAACAGCTGAGACTTTTAGCGCGCCGTTGTGCCAGCCCTGGTCTGAGGAAAAAGAACAGCGATGGCCCTGAATATTTCTAGGAGTCTAAATGACCACAGATTCATTGCAGGCATCCACACAGGCAGACCTGACTGAACAGATGCCAGAAGAGATTTGCTCACTAAGATGGAGATAAAGAGCAATTTTTTCACTGGAGAAATTGCAGCCGTACTTTGACCACGTTACACAAGTCACTGCAAGGTGGCCAATTCTCATGGTGGGCAGAAGATAAAGGGATGGCTTACTCAGCTAGAGCAAGACAAGATTGATGGAAATAAAGTTTTAGATGACAACCTGAAAATGAAGTTGATCTAAAAAGGGATTCGCCTCAAAAGACTGAAATTTCTTATGTTCTCAGTAATAAAAAGCCATTAACAAAGCATTTTTAAGAGTATTTTATCTGGTATATCATGGAATAAAGATCTAGATATAGGCAGTAATTAAAGATCAACTTTGATTTTGATAATCCTTTTTAATTGCTTTTTTAATTGTGGTGAAATTTTAAAACATTTCTGTGAAGTGCTCTGTGGAAAAAACGCTGATGTAGAGAGATTAACTAATCAAGATCGCTCTATTCTGTTTGAATAACTAGAAAGGAACTTTGAGTGGGTAAGTGTAAAATAAATCTTCTAACTAATGTATGGCTCCATGTAATCTCATCTCACCTTCTGGGAACAATGTATAACAAATTAAGCTTGGATCATGAAATGTCATACAAATCTGGCAGTGAGATTTCATTTGGGGGGAAGAACTGCTATTCTCTTGGTTCTTAACAGCCATAGAAAATTTCAATTACGTGAGCATCTTGACAAATTCTACCTCCAGGGTATGGAGGATTTTTAAAAAGTTTTCTTTCAGTGTCCCAAAGAACATTGACTGGTTTAACCCTCTTGAGAGCGATCTATTTGAAGTTTGCCTCACGGATAAGAAACAGCTTTGATAGAAGATGTGTTTGTCAAGGAAAATACTAATAGATGAATATTTTATGTGGCATAGTAGACATCCTCAAAAGAATTGTAATAATAGTAAAGAGTTCTGTTTTGTCTTCCTGAAAGTCTGATGAACCATTAAAGACTGTATATACACCTCAAAGTTGAACATAATTAGACTATTAAGAAAGGAATAAGTAAGATGACACAGAGGGAGATTCCTAAGGGAATGCAGAGTGAAACAAATTGAAAATTTATATAAAGGGGATTGGAGGGAGGATGAAGCAGAGGAAGTAGAAGAGAAAAATTGCAAAGGAGAAATATGTACGTGATATATACTACATACATGTAGCAACATGGGAGTTTTTTGCATCTGATCCTTCTATTGTTTTTATATAGACTTGGTTTCATTAAAAGATCTGGCAATTGCATTAGATAGTGGTTTGTGCTTGTTTTAAATAACTAATTACCAGCAACAGTGAGAGAAACATAAATTAACTCAGAGAAAAATATGCTAAATCTGTATGAATTTGGTAAACCCTGGACAGGTTAAAAGTTTTTCAGAGATTTACCAAATTCTAATGTTGTGAAGTTTAGTGTAAGATTAAAAGTACGCCTTCCATGTTGTGTGTTGCCTCTACATGAGTTACTTACTATGCAGTAAGTAGAAAGTCTAGGAATAATGTATAACCTGTATTCACAGCAATAAAACTTGTTCCTGTAGGTAAAATATATGTGACAACACAATACATATGTACTTTTCTTATAATTCTTTTCCTTTGAAATACATGCAGCAAAATCGTCTCAGAAACATGGATAGAAGTAAAGCAGGAGAGAAGGAATTCTCTTCGTATTGACTCATCCCTGAGAAGTGAGGTGAAGGCTTTCCAAAAGGGATGTACAATGTGTCCCTGAAATTGTACAGGGATCCTTGACTTTCTAGTGCTTAAATCCTGTAATAAGAAAACAGGACATGGTCTCAGCTGAAGTTCTGTGACTTCTACTGCTCTGCTGAACCCTTCAAAAACAATACAATTCGGTTGGATAAAAGAATAGTTGATAATCATGACTGAGAGCCTGCAATCAACCACTAAAGCCTTTTACCTGTTCATCAACAGCAGCCCAGAAAAAGTTCTGCTTTTGTGAGACTGTAAAGTAACGATGTCTCAGGAGAGAGATGTCACGGTTTTATTTAAAAAGTGACATGAGGAATTGGCATCACGGCTTGAAAAAGAGCAAATGTATGAAGTAACACAAGAAGGGTTCATAATTGCAAAATACAACTTAATAATGCATAAAATCATGTCTGCACTTCAAAGAAAATTACATGGCGAAAGCACATGTAGAGAAAAACAGAGAGAAAGCTCTTTGGGTGATGAACAGAGATGGGCTGCAGCAGATAAACAGTGTCAAGGAAGAAGGCACAGAAGTAAAATCCTGCAAAACTGGTGCTCAAAATAGGATTTATTTTGGACACAGTTGTATTAGCACTACTACTGTCGTGTCTATGTCCTCATGAAGGTGTCGTGAGTGGCCTTTCAAAAAAAGTCACAGAAGAAGATCTGAGTAGTTCCTTCTGTGTCTGTCCTGCTCTTCCATGCTGCAGATTAGTGTTACCTGGCTTCACTCTTTTCCAGAGGAGGTTTGACATGAATTATGTCATGTGAATCTCAGTTTCCCAGCTCACCTGCAATGGAGTGGAAATCACAAGTCTGCTGACCTGTGGTTTGGTGGCCAGAAGATGCTGCAGTGTCTGGGGAACACATTGGTCCTTCAGGTTTGAGTAGGCAGAGCTACTGTGATCAGCTATAACTTGAGTTCAAACTGTTAAAATCAATACTGTATCCAAACTGTTCTCAAACCTATTTAATTCACCACTGACTTGAGTATTATTCCATGTGTGTCCTGTAAGCAGAGCATAGAAGCCACTGACTTGAATCCCAAAGACTGCCTGATGAGTATCTTGGACTAAACTGTTAAAGGTTAGGCAAGACGATCTTCCATTTGAATATTCCATGTAGACTTTTAATAAAAACAAGCACAGCATCCTGCAAGCAAATAAACTTACACCAAACTTCAAATATCGTCATTATTTAAAGTACCAACACACACTTATAATTTTCATTGGTAAAATCAATCTTTCCTTATTAATTAAGCAGCTAATTTTCTCTTGTTGTACAACAGAGGGAGAAGAAGCTAATTGTGTTTGAGATTCCCTTCAGCATAATTAGATCTGGGTAAATAGATAATTCCCCTGACACCAATGGCAGGCATCAGACTGGTTTTAAAGCAATCACTTCATTTGGAAATATCACACCTGTAGTAATTAGGCAAATGCATCTCATTCTCCTAAAGAATTTTTTGGATAACATATGGATTACCTTGAAAAATGGACAAAATTAAAGACAAAATTGTAAAAATAATATTATAGCTGCCACTATTATTGAAAATATATTCTATTTCAATTTTCAAATATAAAAAAGTACAAAAATTATGATTAGACTATAATATTCAGGAAGATAAATTTTAGGTTAATGTATTTAACTACATTTGATAACAGTAACTCCATCTTAAGCAGTTTTCTGAACTGAAAATTCATTCATAGACTAGAGGGAAGTTCACCAGAAATTAATTTTTAAAATAAGTGGTTTTCTGACAATATAAAGTTGAATTTTACCATTCCTGAATAAAATATTTTTTCTGTGGGTTTTTTTTAATTGTCTTTTTATTTTGAATTTCTTGGTAATATGTGTACTGTAAGTATAACGTATAAAATAAAGTGTAAAAATCAAATAAGGATCAGCTTAGAATGCATTTTTTCAATTTTTTTTCTTTACAGTTCAGAAAAAATAATTTCTACTCTATTTAAAAGAAATTCATCAATCTTCACCATTTCAAGTTAAAATACCTATATGTGTGTGTGTGTGTGAGTTGTGGGCATATGCTTGAGGAATATAAAGAGAAAGATAGAGAAACAATTCCAATGACAGAAAAAGCTGCCCTTACATACATAAGATATTAACTGGGAAATTAGCTTTATTAGGTCACATTAGTTTACTTCTCCTTGTGCCTGTACTGATTCTGATATATCAGCCAGTTTATCACAGGTAGGGTTGCACAGTGAGCCTGAGAACCTGAGACCTTTCTTGCCTCCAGGCACTCCAATTCCTTCATGTTTAACTCTGCATCAAGACAGAAAACCTGTTTTCACTGAGGTTAAAACTGCCGGGATTTTTCAGGTTTCGAATCCTCCTTGGGATGACGAAGTCAGTCGTACCTTTGAGCGACTCAGCTGAGCAAACTGAAGGATAAGTGAAGGCTGAGATGTGTGTGGGACAGCACAGTCAAAACCTGCACTGCCTTCTTGACTTTAGGTTTGAGGAATTTTTTGATTAGTACTTCGTAGCACGTATATGACAATTTTTAATAGCAGTCACAAATTGAGAAAAAAACAGTGATTATTTGGGGTGGTACTGATCCCACACTGATGAACAAACATATTTTGCAACTGCAAATCTCACTAACAAATAGAAAAATGAAAGCAAATACTTTTTAGTTAATGATCACATTTTTCCACCAAAAATATCTAATCACTGATATCTAGGCAAAAGCTTGGGTAAAAGACAGAACTGATGCATAGCATATCTATTCCTGTATCTTGGAATCAGTGCATGTGAGATTAGCAAATATTACTCAATCCAGTTGTCACCTGTTCTGTGTGCTCTGACCATCTGACCTGGAAGAAGTGCTGGGACAGACTTTTAAGAGGTATTAACTGATGTTGATCCATCATTTCAATTGCTGAATTTCCACATGCCAAGAATCCATAAATCTGGCATTATACTGGTGTTATGTCAAATATATCCCCAAAATAAGTACCACTGAAACAAGAGAAGCAAGATTTGATTTCTCTTAGGTTTTTTTGTATAAGGAATTTGAAACTATTAACCTATATAATCTCTCCAAAATGCAATGTTAAAAACTAAAAAGAAGAACAAGATGTAGAAGACTCCTTGGCTTTGACAACACAGAACTTCCACAGGGATACAGAAAAAAAAAATAATCTCATGGAACAGCAACTAATGTCACCTGATAGTCTTTTGTTCATCTCAATGGGATTTGAAGTAAGCTTCTGGAAATAAATATCTTAAAGCAGTACAAATAAGAAGAGCTTTCAATGTAATGAGAAAAACAAAAATCGCCAGAAAAAAAAACATTTTCAGCTTGGATTAATCCAAAACAATTTCTTTTCTTTTTGTGTGTGAAACAATTCTCCAGTTTTAGTGGACAAGTGTTTTGTCCAATACTTTATAAAATGTTTGGCTTGTTTATTATTTATCCTCCTTTTAAGATTCCTTCCTGATGCAAGTTAATCTTTTTGTGAAAATGGCATTTTGAAATACAATAGTAAGATGATTTACTTTGAATACTTTTTCTTTTAGCTCCTTTTCCACTCCCCACCCCTGTCCTCCCCGAAGTTATTTCTAAATTTGTATCTAACAACATGAATAGTTTTTATTTCCACAGAAGTCTGTTCTATTGGGTGAGGTTGTTCTTTCTTACATATTTTTTCTATGTTTTGCACAGACACCGCTCTTGAGAGTTTAGCAAAATCACTGTGTTCAGTGAAAACCAGAACCTTGGGACAGGGTGGAGATGGTCTCACCTTAACATCAAGTTGGGACACAGCCAGTGTATCTACTCAGACCGTAGAATCTGGAGGCATTCCTAATTTTAATAATATAGACACAGCCAATACATCCCACCTTTACCACCAAGATCTGAGTCTCATCAGGCAGGTTCAATACAAACTTATCCTGTAAATATAAATACAAGTTTTGCCACAACGTGTTCCATTAATACAAAACAGGCTCCTCAATCATTCATCACTTGCAATGATACACACAGGTGCTCAAGTGAAGTGCAGCTGTCGATAAAGGCTGATGCCAAATTATTTTCCTGAAGTGAATTGGCTTTCAGTTACACTGTGTTTTTGTTTTCTTCTCCCTTTTGGTTCTTTCTTTTTTTTTAATTATTAAAAGAAGGTAGTGAAGAGGAGAAGGGTTGGGATATTATTTTTTCCCCCTTTTCTTTAAATAACATCTGTAATTTTCTTTTTAGTCATTGCAGATGCTTCTGGGCACTCAGTAGTTTGTGGGGCTGCATTCATATTATGAAAACATGTTGCTGTTCAAAAGTAGTGCTGAAGAATCTCAGGTTAAATCTGCAACCAGGAGTTCCCAAGGTGTGAAAATATTGGATAAAACTTTTGTGTCTGGTTTTGATTCCCTCCCCCTAAATTGAAATTTAGGGAAAAAAGTGTAGATGTTCATCTTGACATGTCTGATGCCTTCAGAGACTCACTGAGAAAGGAAAGAATCTAACTTCAAGTCCTTCTTCTGTGAGATCTAGAACTCAGCCTGGTATTTCCACAGTCCAGATAAAAGCCACGACCACAGGGGACTGGCTGAATTCCTGTGACAGTGACAGCATGGAGGCAGGTGTCTCTCAGAACTTCCTATTCAAGTGCTTCCATTGCCTATAAATAATTAAACAGTCATTAAGGCAGAGACTAAAAATATGATCTTCCACATGATCTATAGAGAAGCATTAACTACTTAACCAGTTTGTCTCTTTGTTTCAATGAATATTTAATTATTTAATATTAAGTGGAGACAAATTCTCCTCGATTTTCTGTATGAAGGAGTGTTGTGGCTTAAGCCAACAGGCAGCTGAACGCCACAGAGCCACTTACTCACTCACTCTCCCTCAGTGGGATGAGAGAGAGAATCAGAAAGAAAGGTGGAACTCATGGATTGAGACAAAATTTAACAGGACAGAAAAAGAAAGGAAAATAATGATTTTAAGGGAATACAGAAAACAAGTGGTGCAAATGCCATTGCCACCACCTGCTGACTGGTGCCCAGCCAGTCCTCAACAGTGGCTGCCACTCTCTGACCACCTCCCACCAATATTATTGTTCAGCATGACCCTGTATGGTCAGTTGGGGTCACCTGTCTTGGCTGCATCCCCTCCCATCTCCTTGTGTGCCTCCTCACTGGCAGGACAGTATGAGAAGCTGGGTTCTTGATTTAATGTAAGCCCTGCTTAGCAACAAAGAAGCCATCGGTGTGTTGTCAGTGTTGTTCTCATCCTAAATCCAAAACACAGCCCTGTACCATGTACTAGGAAGAAAATTAACTCTATCCTAGCCAAAAGCAGTGTATGACAGCAGAAATCTATTGTAGGTTGCCTGTGCAATCTGTCATATATGCTATCAGTTCTGGATGTTTTCCCACTCATAAATGACAAAGATACCTCTTCCAACATGACCTTGTGCATAAAATGGGTCAGATTCACCATCTCAGCATTGGTCAATGGGAAATCAAGGTATAAATTTTAGCTGGTCAGCAAAGATCCCTCTTTCTTCCACTGAGGAGAGCTGGATGCTTCCTGAGGGTGGTTTATGTTACGCATTTTACTAAAATATCTCAGGACCAAATTAATTTCTTCATATTTTGTCTCTAGTCCCTTGTCCAGAGACAAAATCTAGAGAATAAGCTTCAACTAGGCATTTCAGCCTTAGATATATAAAGTCAACCTCTATATTTCAGGTGGTAAATATAAATGGTGTATCACAGTGTACCAATGGCAATGACATTAATTTAGTTTTAGTTTTGCAATTAAGATAATACAGTCAAAGCAAAGCCTGGCCAAGGCATATTGAGCCCTGAAAGTCAGATAACTCTGATGAGATGGAGAACTGATGCATATAAAGCCAAGAAGACTCATCCACTTTATGAGTTAATTAAAGCCAAGAAGACTCATCTACTTTATTCGTTAATTCAGTTTATTGGCTAGTATTTAGATGGGAAAAAAAATCATAAAAAGCCTCAAGCTGTGCCAGAAGAGATTTAGATTGAATATTAGGAAGAAAAATCTTAGCGGAAAGAGTTGTCAAGTCTTGGAACAGTTTGCCCAGGGAAGCAGTTGAGTCATCCTCCCTGGAAGTATTTAAAAGATGTAGATGTGGCACCTGGGGACACGGTGGTTTAGTGGTGGACTTGTCAGTCTTTGGTTATGGTTGGACTCCATGATCTTAAAGGTGTTTTCCAACCTGAATGACTCCATGGTTCTATGATTCCGCGAAGATTTCTGTTTTTTTCCTGAGTGCACAGAACTGATCCCCAGAAAGGGAGGGCTCTTCTGCCAATTGTCTCTTGCTAAAATATTTTTGGTATGCTGCTTCTCATTTCTCTCTCAGCTGGAAAAGGTGCTTGCAACCTCTCCCACTTAATAGCACATCCTGGCTGGAGTCCTCAGAGGCTTTTGTTTCCCTGTTAATTGAAGACTTTATTTGGAGATCGCCAGAAGCCGGCACTGTTTCAGGAAAAGCCTGGTGGGCCGCAGCATGACACAAGAGACTCCCAAAGGAGGAGGGTTATGGCCCTTCCTTCCTCACACAGGAGTAATCCCACAGCTCCCAGCTCCCGCGCTCGCAAGGGTGGAAATCTGGCTGGCACGTCCTCACCTCTGACTCCCATTAAAACAGCAACAAAGACTACCCATCCCAGCGTGCCAAGTGAACATCCAAGTGCATAACAATTCAATCCCTCCTTTCTCTCAAATCGCTAAAGCAGCTTGAGACATCACTTCCACGACCTTGTGAAGTGTCTGCAGCATTGCAGAAACAACAGGTTCCTCTTTGTAGTAGAAGTGGTGGGTTTTTTTGTTGGTTTGTTTTTGGTTTTTTTTTTGGAAGGAGGGGTGCTTTTATTTATTTTCCCACCTCGCTCTCCTTCCCCCTTCCCTTGAGCAAATCCCCATAACAAATAAAGTTACACTTCAAGACTGGATTACGCAGACTGTTAGGTTTGAATGCCAATGTTTAGTTTAAGTTAAAAATGATACTTCTGAGAATTCAAATAATATGTTTAAAGTATTTCCAGGCTATTGCTTTGCTTGTATTTGTTTTGGCACTGTGTCCTTCCACGAGTATTTCAGTTTTGAAGGAGAGATGAATGCTGTTCAGTTACAGCCTTTGCCTACTGATCATGTATTTAACATCTGTTGACTTTGTTTATGTGCAGTTTTGGGGGATTCATTAAAAGTACTTGCTGCAGAGAAATTTTGTTGATGAGACCTTACCTCTTTCAAGGCAGGTATTCTGGGATGGCAAAGAGTCTGATGGGGGTGTAGCAAAGAGCCCACAGCACTGCTGTTCATAGATCAGAGTGGATAACCAGAACAGTCTTTTTTGACCTCAAAATTTATATATCTCTCAAAAGACTTCAATTTTTTACTGTAATGGCTTGTCTGCGACTCAGATGAAAAGACTACAGAATGCCTGTCTCACCTGAAACCTTCTGGAAGATATTCCTTCCCATGACTGTCTTTTTTTCTGAAAGCTAGCTTGCCTGATATCCCTGAAAAACATGCTGGATCCTGTACTCTCAGCCTTGATTCAACTCCTCCTGAGGCATGTGTATCCTGTGGCTGCATACACCTGAGCTGGCTCCTCGCAAGTTACCCCTGGAATCAGACCTCGGGGGAGATAAAGGCCAGGGACAGCTGAGCTGACTTCACTTGAGCCAGTTATGTGTGCATTTAAAGCTTATTAACTCAGGCTGAAAACAGCACCAACATGGCAGTGGCTATAGTTACCTGGTCTGGTGCTGCACAGCAGCAGCTGGGATTGTCTTGGCAGGAAGATCTCCTTAACCCACTTTATTGCACTTATGTGGACTTGATAGACCTTATTTATTTTTTTAGTCCATTATTTCTGGCTGGAAGACAGGCTGAGACGGCTGGGGTTGTTCAGCATGGACAGCAGAGGGCTTCAGTGAAACCTCACTGAGGCCTTTCAGCACCTCAAGGGGGCTTATAAAAAGGAGGGAGAGGGACTTTTTATATGGGAAGATAGTGACAGGACAAGGGGCAATGGATTTGAAATGACAGAGGGTGGGTTTAGATTAGACATGAGGAAGAAATTCTTTACTGTGAGGGTGGTGAGGAACTGGCACTGGTTGCCCAGAGAAGCTGTGGCTGCCCCATCCCTGGAATTGTTCAAGAGTAGGTTGGATGAGGCTCTGAACAATCCAGTCTAGTGAGAGGCATCCTTGCTAGTAGCAGGGGATTGGAACTAGATGATCATTAAGGTCCCTTCGAACCCAAACAGTTTTCTAAATTTATGATTCTATGATTCTTTCCTTCCTCCATTCTGCATTGGTCTTTGATACATTTAAATTGGGACAATGTCTATATGGAGACAAATTCCTCTGAGAGGTAAGGAACACACTTCTGCAAGTTTAAGAAGCAGACAGAAAGGTTAGGGATGCCATAGACATCTGTATCAAAATTACTTTTTTGACAGTTGTAATTTTCTCTAATGGTCTCCAGGAGTGGTCCATCTATTTTTCCTGGACTTTTTGAAAGACTTAGGAAATCAGCAGGGAGGGCAGGTAGAATATCCTCCAAGCCTTACCTTGAAAGCAAGCTGAAGCTGACATTTTTCCATCTATTCCATCTTGAAAAAATCCCCTTGATATTTATTATTGTGAATGATTTGTGTAGTAGCTTCATGGAATTTGCTTCCACAAAGGTTCCTTAGACCTTGTGTTTATTTAAGGAGTACATAGTAGAGGAAAAAAATTAATCTGGAAAGTAACTGGTGTTTCTGAGTATGTGGAGGAAATGTAGGAACAAAACTATTCAGATATATTTTATTGTTTTAAATGATGGGTGAATGCAAAAATGGTCGAGTTGGTCAAGTTAATTAACACTTAGTCAAAGTAAAAAAGAAGACATAACAGGAGTTTTAGAAATTACTTGAGATTGAGATAAAGGAATAAATGATTAATTGGTTATCTCATTAGGGCTATAGAAGGAGTCCTAACAAGGTCACCATGACTTTGACAGTGACCACAGCTATATTGCTTTTAGGAACTGAAAAGGAGAATGGCGATAAGGAAATTGGATAGGTAATTATGCAAAGGTCAGGAAGGGGGTCAGATGATTGCCAAGCTGGTCAAAGGACAAGGCTTGTCATCAAAATGGCTGAAATGATGGTTGTCTCTAAGCTCATTGTCCCTTTTCAAACTGACATCAAAGAAAATGGAAAGCATTGATAATCTCTCTAAGAAGATAATTAAGCAGATGGGCATAAAAATTAAAAAGATAGATAAATAAGCTAATGAATAATGTACCAGAAAAAGAGATGCAAATGTAAATGTTGAAGTATGGACAAGCTTAATAGCAAAAGCTTACAGGAAATTGGAAATAAAGCAAATATTAAGACAATTCCTAATGGTGTAAATAATTCAGTGGTGGGAAATGACATGGCCCCGGATCTCTCCTGTTTCTGAAGGCGGTTTTGCTTATGTATTTTGTGGCAACAGGAATGGAAGTGAAACAAGAGCCAGTCTTTCCTCAAACTGTTCAGTACCTCAGCATATAGCTGTGGTTTTGAGACCTTTTTTTTTGGCTCCATTCACATCTTTCCTTCTCACTGCAGCTGAGTGCTTGTGTGGATTTACTGGGGACACACCAGCATTTTTCCAGAAGTAGGAGTCTCCTCCATGAGGTTTATGCCTCAGACTAGTCCAGCTGTAGACTTCCAAAGTCAAACCTCACCTATTTAGATTGTGGCTGTGTCTGCCACTGGCTTACAGCACTGTGAAAATCCAGCTGGAGCCCAGAACTTAAATGCCCAAAGCCTTGCAGGTTTAATTCAGCATAATTCTGGAGCCCCAAGATGTGCCTAAATGCATATGAAAGCAATAAAAAAAGATGAAGCAGTATCTCTTATTTAGACAGTAGGTGGGGTTTCCTCTTTTCACAGGGAATAACTGTTTTTCAATTAACATCAGTTAAATTGTCATATCTTAAAGCAAAGGGCTGCCATGTGAATAAAACTACCTTCTACTGCTAAAATTATTCCCATTTACATATAGGATATAATACCATTCTCTCTATGGTACAAAATATTTTACATAAAGATTTTATTTTGTACTCAAGCTGTGTTCATGAAGGGAGCATTGCATCACTTTCTCATTTTAACTAAAATACAGAAACACAGGTGGAAAAAAACAGCTGAAACAGAAATAGGTCCTGAACTCTTGGTTTCTTTGTTTCAGATTGACTCAGATGGTTTTTGTCAACAGAATAATAATCATGAATGAAATTTTCTTTTGAACTGAAAAAAAATTAAATTGCCAGAATATTCAGAATTTTCACTGGAAGTTCATGGCAGTTGTTTCAAAATAAAACCAATGACCTGCTGGACAGAGCACCCAGAATATCTGTGTTCTTGACTTTTAAATTCCATCATTTTCTTAGATCAGGCATGTATTTCCATGACAATTTTCAGTTTTCTTTAAGTGTCATTTGCAAGTGTGAAGATCCATCTTTTACAGTTTTAGCGGTGACATGAATTCCAGAGAACTTCAACATTTTTGCAAAAAGCCCCAGAATGTCCTGCACTTGTAATTCTGATTTGAAAATGCAGCTTTCCATTTCCATTCTGCAGACCCTCATGCAGTGTGGGACAAAGGGGAAAGGAGAGGATTTTTTTTGTTTACAACATTTACCAAGTGCAAATCAATCACAGTGCAAATCTCCTTAATAGGGAACTTTGGGGTCCCACCCAGCTTGCCTCAGAATGCTGTATCCTGTTTAATTCCACCTAGGTTTTCTATTAATGATTATCAACTAACAGCAAGGTGCAATTTAAGGACAAAATTAGTTTTATGTTGTCAGTTCAGCAGCAAAGAAGTTCCCAACATATTTCAAGCGAGAGTCATTGTCTGCATCTGGGAACTGCATCTGGATCTGACAGCAGGATTTCACTTTTGTGTCTGATGAAATTTTTTTCAAATACCCCTGGAAGTTGCTGATGTCCAGAAACTTTAATGACGACTTGATTTCCAAGTCCCTCCCCTTTTTTCAGTCCTGATCCTGGAGGAACAAAATACATGAATAAGAGAATATTCTTCAAGAATAAGAGGTGCCCAAAGTTCCCATGGCCATATAGAACAACTTCCCATAGTGCAAGTGTCATTTTCCATGCTGGAAACATAAGGACAGATGTACACCTTGTTTCTTCTCACTGCAGACTTTACAAGCTCCCCAGTTTCACAGATTTCAAGTTCTATTTATAATGCCAAAGCACTAAGATATTTTTCATACCTTTAATGCCTTCAGATCGTCTAGTGCACTTCCTTGAACTGCCAAAAATAATGCTCCCAATCAAGGCAACTATATTTTATATACAAGCTATGACTTACTTCTTCATAGTAGTGTTAATCAGATTTCATTTATTTTTATAGCATTAGGGACATTAACATTACCCTCTGGAAATGTTCCCCTTTCTATTTGTCCTTGGATAAAATATGTCCTGTATTAGGATAACTTTCTTCCTGAAGATAAATGTTTCCTGATAAAACAATAGTGTTAACCTGTAACAACTGCAACATGAAATAAATGCAGTTGTCAAGCAAACTTTAAAGGGGGGAATTAAAAATAAAATTTAAAAAAATATACAGAAACCCAGGACACATTAAAATATTGTTGTATTGTTCTTTGCTATTCCTAAAGGCATTTATCTTTCTGGCTATCTCACATGATTGAATAGCAGAGAAGTCACCTGAAATAACGTCCAATGACAAAAGATGTATTAGAATTGCAGGGTAATGACTTTGTTCTCAGGAAGAGGGAGGAGAGTTTTAGATGCTGTTCACAGCACAACATGTAAAAGAAATCAGCATGGATGAAATACCCTCAAAGTTTCCATGTATGAACTATAGGATGGACTTCAAGTGTGGAAGTATTTATGGGTGCCTATGGGTCTTCATGCATTTTTTGTAACATTTCAGATTTAGAGCTCATGGATAACTGCTGAAATCAATGGAAGACTTCCTGCTACAGGTGGGCAAAGGGAAGTAATATGTCCATTACATGAAAATAAAACAAGTATAAGTGATGAACCACAGAGTTCAGTTCCCTTGCAGGCACTGAAATAATTTTTAAATTATTTATTTATGTATGTGGATATGTGAAAAATACACATCCGTAGTTTGCAACCACACAGGTTCTGTAGTTCAGGATTAGTTTATATTTTGAGATTATAGTGGACCAAAGTGGATGAAAACAATAAGGAAGATTATTTTCTTTGCCGTAGGACTATGTCAGTTTGGTTCCAAATTTTGGTGAAAAATTTTGACATCTTTCTCCACGCCTTCAATTCCCACTTCCAATTTTATCACAAGGACACAGCCCTTTATGTCCCTTGGGGTTTGGTAAAAGAATAAAGTTCCATGTGTGCTTCAACTTGGAGGCAGGAAAGCCATATCTCAGATTCCACATAACTGGAGCACCTGAAAGTCTGTCCATGAGTGCACTCAGGGGCAATGCTGGACTTTTTTTGGAACTATTTGGAACAGCATTAGAATAGAAGAGTACACTGCTGCCTGGAGCAAGTCCTACAGATCCACCTTCTCCTACTGCTACCTTATCTTCTATGTATTGGCAACAATAAAATTTTACTCTCTTGACACGATTTTGAGAAGGTTATTATTATTATTATTATTAATTTTTTAAGTATTTTGCTTCAAAAGTGCAATATCCCTGTTGAGCAGAATGTGCTCCATGTGCTTCAGTGTTGGTTCACCAGCTAAAACTTGGCTTCTTCATAGCAAGATATTTCAATTCAAAGGCAGTCTATGGGAGAACCAGAGCTGGCTTCATTTGTAAATAAATGCATTTTGTGTGTTTTCTGCCTACACAAAATACTTGTTTGTCTGACCCTTACTCACCTTACCCAGACATACATCTCAATGTTGTCACCAGAGTGAACTGAAGAGGCTTTGAACTCCTATCCTGCTGTGTAAAGTTGTCATTTCCTTGTCTTAGTCACATCTGCAAGAGCCACTGCTCTGCTGTTCTCTGCTGTTGAAATTTGATTGGTTTCTCTCTTGGTCTTTTAATTCATTTTATATCACATTTTCTGACCTTTGAGATGGTAAATTGCCTCTCACGACACAACCCAAAAGCTTTAACTGGATGCCTTTCTGTGCCCTAAACCAGTGGTTTGCTGTGTGTTCTCTTTGTAGTTTCAAAGGAAGGAGGAAGAAAGGGAGTGGAAAAGGGCTTGGGAGCTTTTATAATTATAAGAGCTTTTGGTAAGGCTTTAGCTAACTATTAAGTAAATATGTTTCTTATTTTAACCTCTGGAGTGCCCCAGGCCTCAGGGATATTTCACATACATGGATTTTTGCGGTAGGATGTAGGTCATGCTATTGCACTGATTAGCATGGACTCTGCCTTTCAAGATATGCCTCTGGGTGGGATGTTCTTCCAAGGAGTAACTGGATTAGTCACTAGGTCAAAGACTAAGTGCTCGGTCTTTGTGGCCTAGAAATTCAATACCTTGTCCCAGGCTGGAGCCACTGAGCCTAACAAACGAACTCTTTCTGCGACCTTGCCCAGCATCTACCTGTTCTGTGTTTCAGCAAGAGGCAAATTGCTGCTAGCATATGTCTTAGGGCACAGCTCTTGGACAAGGCTGTCGCAAGGCAAAGTGGTCAACTCTGAGTTTTGTCTTAGTGTTCGTTACATTTTCTGGGACACTTTATAAGCTAAGAAATCTCAAATCCATTAAGAACTGTGAGACAGATGAAAAAATTTGAATTTCAGTTCCAGACAGATATCCTAATCCAGTTCTGACTGTACATTTTACACTGTGTTTAGTGTTAGGGACATCTGCAAATGAGCACACACATGCACACATTCCACTAAGCTTCTTTTTTTCTTTTCCTGCTTTCACAGTTAAGGGTTTTCTTCTCATTCCCCTCACCCTTTTTTAATGTCTTTTAAGAGAAAGATGCAGTCAGCAAAAACCAGCATTCTGTGGCTAATGTGAATCAAGAAGGATGTGTCATGTATAATGAGACATGAATAGCTAAGGAGATTGCACAGGCTGTATCACAGGCACATGGAATTGGATGGTGAATCCTGCTTTATATAGGTCAGCCACTTGCTAAAACATATGATCATATCCCTATTTCCAGGCTAAATGTTCTAATGGGCAATTTATATCATCCTTATTCATGATAACATTATGGTTTAGATTGTCTCTCTTTTGCACCCACTTACCAAATGTGTCTGTAGACCACTGTACCTATTCCCAGACTTATGCCCCCTTTCAGCTTTTCTCTCCTATTTTAAAATAATTTTCTTGTAGATATATAATCAGCCTTGTGCATAATACTCCAGACAAAGACTGAGGTGTGCTTGTGAATGGCACTGCCTTCCTTATTTCTGATGTGACACTTTAATTTCTTTATTTTTGTTTAATGGCTAAATCGCTTTATTGGCTTATTTTTATTCTAGCAGGAAAGATTTAATTTTAATTTGACATCCAAAAATCTGGCATCTAATGTTAGTAAGTGAATGGTAGGCAGCTCTCTATCAATCTGAAGGTCAGGAATGGGGTCCTCAAGAACATGTTTAATTTTACCATTTTCGGATGGGATTAAGTTTCTCCAGGGCTCTCTCACTTAACCTCAACACCAAATATAACCTGAGTCAGAACAGAAGTCAACTCTCCTTGGTCAATTTGATCACCCACGTCTCTCTCAATACCATTTCACAGGAAAAGATTGTTCATGTGTCCCCACACATGTAACAGAAACACTGCAGTGTTGTGGTAAGAACTCAGGGAGGTGAGAGTAACCCTGTCATCTAACTCATACTGGTATTATCTATGGTTCAAGGAGCTTTAATCAAAGACTTTTACTCTCCTGGGTTGTGCCGTGCACTGGGTGCCTCCAGCTCAGAGACTGGCCAATGCAACCTGGGTCCTAAAATTAGTTCACACAAAACTCGGGGTCAACAAAAAATAGCCAGCTGGGCATATTTAGGGCAGTTGTTGCCCTCTGAAGAATGCAAACCCCTGCTTGTGACTGGGGTAATGATTGTAGGCATCCTTACAGCAAAGATGTTTTTGAAGTGGTTTTGTTATCCCAAACTCTATCTCTTTGCGGGGATGTTTTTGCAATATTTTGTTCCCCAGCACCGAGGGTCCTTAATTCCCTTATATTTTATGAGAAGCTGCTGAGAGAACTGCAGTTGTTTAGCCTGGAGAAAAGGAGGTTGAGGGGAGACCTTTTCACTCTCTACAACTACCTGAAAGAAGGTTGTAGAGAGCTGGGGATGAGCCTCTTCTCCCAGGTAACAAGTGACAGGATGAGAGGAAATAGCCTCAAATTGTGTCTTGGCTGAGGTTTAGACTGGATGTCAGGAAAAATTACTTTGCAGCACTGGAACAGGTAAGTACCTGGGCAGAGCTGGTAGAGTTACCACCCCTTGGAAGTGTTCAAAAAACGTGTTGATAATGACTCTTGACTATGTGGTTTAGTGGTAAATGTAGTGCTGGGTTTACAGTGGACTTGATTATCTTGGAGATATTTTCCAACCTTTATGATCCTGTGATTCTATGTCTGCCCAGAGTGGTTGTCGCATTTTGTCCATGGCAATGTAAATATGGTGTAGTGACTGTCCTTCAGTTTGTTTAGGCACTACTCAGTAGTTAAACTGAACCAACAACTGTCCCTCTGCCACAGGGGCACTTCAGGAAATCAGTCATCTGTCCTGAAAGAGGAGAGAGCTGATAACTGGAGCCTACTGAGAAATTTCTTCTCTTACTCCCCCCTCCACTTTCCCACACCCCTCTAATGGTTGGCACAGCACAGTCTGAATACAGGAAAACAGGGATAGGGGATGTGGAAGGATAAATCAAGTTTAGGGACACCTGTCAAGAATGGCCAGTGGAGAATAGATTTCTTGTCCTACCTGCTGTTTATGTATCACACACCTTATTGCAATGTTTTACATGAGTATGAAATTAATGGAGTTACAACAATAAATAAAATTCAATTTAATCCTACATAACAAATTAAATTATTGCACCTGAATTAATATTGTCTTTCTTATACTATTACAACTTTCTGTGTACACAAGAAGGCGGTATGAAAAATGGGATTTGAGAACTTGACCTTTTGCAGCGAGGCAACGTTCAAGGCTTAAACATTCATATTAGCACAGTGTGCTCCTTATGTCTAAAAATAACCTTTTTTCCACATAGCTACTAACCCTCTCTTATTTCTTAGAATTTAATTTTTCCCCCTACTGTTACCACAAAGCCGCCCACCTTTTTCTAACTGTACTCCTGTCTACAAGTGCCAATGCCAAACACAATTGATTTTCTCACTCCTTTATGTAAGAACACGCATTTCATTCCCACATAATGTGAATTTGCTATGTATACACATTATTATGAATCATAAAGGTAGGCAAATATTGTCACCTTAACCTTTCTTTAAACAAAAATGAGGAGGAGGGTATCTGTGTGTGACAAATTTGAATTTTCCCAAAAGGGTGAAGAAACTCTCAAAACCACTAAATTAAATTTCCTTTGCTCTTCAGGTTTTCATTATTTCTGCTCAGACCCAAAGTTAGTTGTGATTGTTATCAGCTGTTCAGCATGGAGAAAAGAAGGCTTTGGGGACACCTTATTGTGACCTCTCCATATCTAAAAGGGTCTTATGGGAGAGACAGACTTTTACTGTAGTGACAGGAGAAGGGCAACAGTTTTAAACTGAGAGAGGATAGATTTAGATCAGATAAAAGAAAGCAGCAATGAGGATTGGGAGGCACAGGAACAGGTTGCCCAGAGAAACTGTGGATGTCCCATCCCTGGAAGTGTTCAAGGCCAGGTTGGATAAGGCTTGAAGCAATGGGTCTAGTGGAAGGTGTTCCTGCCCATGGCAGGGGAGTGGAATGAGATGATCTTTAAGATCCCGTATGTGATTCTATAATTCTGTCATTTGAGATTCCTGTGGTTCATTTTTTATAATGCTAGCTCTTTAAAAAAAAAAAAAAAAAAGATAATTGAAGAATTTTGGTGCGAGGTGGTTTTTGCTTGTTTGTTTGTTTTAAATGCGGTAAAACTGTGTTTCTTTTTTCCTTATTCTTTCTCTTTATTTCTCTGCTGCTCTCACATGAAGTCCATCTTTTCTACTCTAGTTCTTTATAAATGAGCTTTATACATTCCTTGTACTTTGCTACTGACACTGGATGCAGTTTTCTTTAAAACACCTCATTTCATTATAGCTGCTTAAAGAGCAACTATTTCTCCAAGAATTTTTTTTTCTGTGACATAATTCTGAATTGGAGCTAAAAAAAATTCAGTTGAAAAGGGGAAGCAATTCAGTGGGCAAACAGTTTGACTTCTCAAGAAGAGAATGTTGTCTTACAGTGTAAAGTCCAAGATTATAAATCCATTTTTGATAAAGAAATGTTTCAATTTTATTCTTGAATTGCAAGCTGATACAAATGGTCCTTGAAGCTGTCTCATACAAGTTCACTCCTAAAATTGTACATTATTTTCGGGTAGAAATATTTGCAATTTTACACAGAGGTGAAGAAATATTTACCCATCTGAAGGAGGATACTTTCATTTGATATTTACAGCCTAACAAACACATTGCATTTTCCCTTGTGTCTTTATCTCCTGTTTAACACTTCAACCAAAACTGGTATCCATTGTCATTAGAGGGAGGCCACAATTACACATTCTGAGTCATAACAACACTTTCCACCTTCAAAGCAGTTTGTGAACAATCTGAGTGACAGTCTTGCGAAGTAAAGCAGCATAATAATTTCAGAGTTAAAATGGCTTAACTGAGGAAAAGAGATTTGAATGTTGTCACACAAGCACAGGCATTTCCAAAGACGTGTCAACCAATCTATTTTGGACAATTTTTCTCAAACTGGGAAGAATCCTACTCTGGAGCTGCCTGTCTTGTGACCCCAGTGACTCATTACCAGAGCTGGGATTATTTTGTCATTAATAAGATCTGTGTTAGATGCCAAAAGTTGCTTTAAATAAGGACAAGTAACATTAAAACATGGTAAGCATATTGCATGTTTTGGAGCAAAAAAGTGCTCAAGAGAAAGGGACAATGTGCAAAGAGGGAGTTTAGCTTAGCCCAAACATTCACAGAAAATTAATTTACTCTTTTAATGAATTTACTCTGTTAATCTCAGGTGGGGTGGAGAGATTAAAGCTTCACCCTTTCCTTGGAAAAATAATAAATGCTAAATTGTCATGAAACTTTCCCTTTCACAAGTGTGCTTGAATGAGTTCAACTTTCATTCACCATTCAGCTTTGAAGGTTTGGGATCATGAATAATTTTGAAACTATCTGGGACAAGGTTCAGTGGTGCTGACCTGAACCAAGCAATACATGCTAAGTGATGGCCCATGAACCACCCCCAGACATACACAGCATGAAAGTGACTCAGACCTTCAGAAATAGCCTCATTCAGCAGAGCAGTGGGTATGCAGAACTATGTTGGCTTTGCAGTTTAAGTCTGTGTGGAATGTGAAAAATTCTAGTAACTCTGTTTTTAACTGAAATACTTATTTTCTTATGTTATTCTGCAATCACATCCTACTCTAATATTCCTGTGAGCTTAAACCCCACTATGGAGTAACCTATAAAAGTGTAAGTGCTTGATCACACTCCAATTCCTAATCAATGGAGTAACCTAGTTGGATGGTTGCATTAAAAAAAACATGACCAGTCAAGGAAGGTGGTTTTTCCCTTCTAATCCATCCTCATGTGATGCCACCTGAAGTACTGTGTCCAGCTCTGGGGCCACCAACACAAGAAAGGTGTGGGACCTGTTGGCACCAGTGCCCAGGAGAGCTACTAAGCTGACAACAAGGCTGGAGCACTTCTCCTACAAAGACAGGCTTGAGAGAGTTGGGGTTGTTCAGAAATAGAAAATGGAACTGTTTTATCACAAGCCCATAAAAAGGTTCACCTTTACCTTCACAAATTCTCTGCAAATTTGCAGTCCTGATTCTTATCCTGAATCAAGGACAAAAATCTGAATTCAAGCACAGCTGAACTCAGACTCTTCACACTGCTAGTCAGTGAGGTGCAGGTGGCCGGAGAGCAAAGTCCTTGTTGAAGTGTCATATAAAACTCTTTCTTACAGCCATTACTCTGTTAAAAATATACTACTTACACCTAGACACAGAAGGTTCCATCACTATGAAGGAATGCAAAACTATCTAGAACATAATAAAATATTTTATTAGTTTGTTCATAGCGTACCTGGACAGCAATGGCCACAATGAAGTTCTCATGTGGTTGAATAAAGAACCTGGAGCTGGGCAGCAGGGGGAAAAGGGTTTGATCTGCAAGGACATGGTAAGAAGGGGGAAAGGTTTGTTCTTCGGCTATTTTATTATATCTTTGTTTCCCAGCAGCAAAGGATTTTTTTACTTGGTTCTAGTTTGTAGCTGAAAGTTTAGAAGTTGGTTGCTTCATAGGAGCATTCATTA
Source organism: Pseudotriccus pelzelni (assembly GCA_035584735.1). NCBI lineage: Eukaryota > Metazoa > Chordata > Aves > Passeriformes > Tyrannidae > Pseudotriccus > Pseudotriccus pelzelni. The sequence goes on from JAWMRA010000041.1 coordinate 3,721,161, forward strand.
AAGCAGATGTGGGAGCACCTCTGATTAGATTGGGGTCTTCTCACAGGGTTGGTTTCTGCCTCTGAGGAGAGAGCAGTAACATGACAGCACCTCATTGAGGAAGAGACACAACTCAGCCCGGCATTTAAATCTGATCCAAAATATTTCACCTCAAAGGCATATTTCAATGTTTTTTCTTGATCTTTTCACTCATCCTAAGCCTTCAGACTCCAGTGTGAGTTTTCTGACACTTCCGTTATCCAGGAGTTACTGCATTTCATATATAACCTAGGATGGATTCTTTGGAGTTTTATCTCTTTGATGAATCTTAACTGTAGCTGAACTTTTGGGGAAAAAAATTAAAAAAAAAAAAAAAAAGAAAAGATGTCTTAGGATCAAGGGCATGTGACTGTGAACACCCACCAGAGCTCTGAGGAAAGTTTTGATGTTGTTTTATAAGGAAAGCTGCTGCCATTAGTCTAAATCAGATCCACTCTCTTTCAGAGCTGCAAGCTGGGCATATGAAACTTGTTAACAACAGCTGTTGCTGGATTGGTGTTTTCCTTTTTATTTTTATAAGTAGTTGAATCTTTAGGTCATAACCTGTGGTTTTTAGCAGTCATTTCAAAGTTTTATATTTGAGTGTATAGGTAGGTCAGGTCTGGAGCTGAAATTTGGAAGGTAAGCCATTTCTTCTGGTGTTCTATGTAGCTCATTGGCAGTGATGCCTGACCCTACAGCATTATAAGAACTGATGTTTTTGCAAAGAACTGCAGACACATGCTGGGCTTGACTGCAGAAACCCACCTCCAATGCCAACTGTACTCGTCTCCAAAAGCTAAACTCAAGTGATTCATCAGACATACTAGATAAAACAGAGAATGTTTTGAATCTGTATTGCACTTTCAGAAATTATTATTAAAAATATATCCAGAATTACAATCTTAGTTCATGTGTGTGTGCACACATTTTTGTATTAGGACATTCTACTGTGAGAATTCAGGAGTAATCATAGAATCACAGAACGTTAAGGGGTTGGAATGGACCTTAAAGGTCCTCTAGTCCCACTCCCCTCTGCCATGGTCAGGGACATCTCCCACTAGACCAGGTTGCTCAAAGTCTTTTCCAACCTGTCTTTGAGTACCACCACATTTGTGGCATCCCCAACCTGCCTGGGCAACTTGTTTCAATGCCTCACCAACCTCAACCAAGTAAAAAATTTCTTCCCAATATCTAACCTAAATTTCCTCTCTGTCAGTTTGTAGTCATTATTCCTTGTCCTGTCACTACAGTTCCTGGTGGAGAGATCCTCTCTGGCTTCCCTGTAGCCCCTTCAGATGCTGGAAGGTTGCTGTGAGGTCTCCACACAACCTTCTTTTCTCCAGGCTGAACGGCCCCAACTTTCTCAGCCTGCCTTCATAGGGCAGGTGCTCCAGGCCCCTGAACAACTTTGTGACCTTTTCTGGACTTGCTGCAATAGTTTCATGTCCTTCTTGTGCTACACCAGAACCGTACACAGTACTTCAGGTGAGGACTGACAAGACCGGAGGGGAAGAATCACCTCCTTTGACCTGCTGCTCATGCTGCTTTTAACGCAGCCCAGGATTTGTTCACCTTTCTGGCCTGTGAGCCCACATGGCTGGCTCATGTTGAGTTTTGCTGTCACGAGGAGCTGAAGCTTTACTCAGTTTTGATGTGGGAATTCATTAGCCCCAGGAGAAGGGACCTTGTTTCTCTTTCTGACATAACAGATCTATGTCCTGTCAGGATTAGGAAATGAACACGGATGACACCTGAGCCAATCCTGCAAATTTATATTGTTGTTGAGATCATGTTTCCATCCTCTCCAGGACATTAACAAAAGGTTTTTCACCCAGAGGGTGATTGGGTGCTGGAACAGGCTACCCAGGGAAGTGGTCACAGCACCAAGCCTGGCAGAGTTCAAGAGGCATTTGGACAACACATGGTGGGATTCTTGGGGCTGTTCTGTGCAGGGTTGAGAGTTGGACTTTGATGATCCTTGTGGATCCCTTCCAACTCAGGATATTCTGTGATTGTATGATTGTATGATATTGTGAGTTCTGCATTTCAATACATTTCAGTGACCACCTACAATTTATCTAAGTTATCCAATAGACAAACAAAGCTCTGAATATTTGTCTCCTACCCTGTGAACAGTGTTGTGTCATTATTTGCTTTAAATGAGGAAAATTTTGTTGGATACAACCAGCAAGGAACTAGGAAGACCCAAGCTAGTGGCAATCCAAACTGGTAAACCCAGTATGGGGGCTTTGGAGTCTGATGTTAGCATAGTAGGCTAATAAGATGGATTGTAAAAAATATAAGCTTTACCTCCCTATCAGACCTACTGTCCAGGTACAGGGGCAGATATGGCAGAACTGTGCAAGACCTGCCCCCAGCTTGGTAGTGCTTTCCCAACTCCAGTCTTGAGACAAGCCCAGGAAGAAAAACCAGCCATCTTTGCAACATGCTGTCTGTTGAGGAGAGGCTGATTTTATAGAGCCAAAGATGTGTTCCACTTCTGACCCTGATTTAAGAACAAACCAAACCCTTTAATTCAATACCAGCTCCATGATATCCTGCTGTGCTTTCTGGCCACGAAGAATCAGAGTTTTCTACCTTAAGTCCTAATTCAAAGCATCCCGGTAATGTCCTTCTAATTCTCTAGGGGAGCTCACTAAGGCAGAGTGGCTACAAAAACCATTCCAGTCACTGTTTAGATCAAACCAGTTTTCAAATCAGAAGCCAGAAGCTGATGAAAGGTCTATTTTTTTCTCACTGACATTTTCATAGAAATATGCTCTTTACTGAGTTTTACTTGCTCTGTATTTTCTCTTTAGCTCCTTCAATAGATATCAAAGGTCTTGGGCGAGATAAGAGTTACTTATTCCCTGGGTGTTCTGCAGGAGAGACTAATCCCATGGGACAGTCTTAAAAAAGGTTGATGTTTGAAAGTCTGCCTTAATCAGTTATCACCCCAGTGGCTGATGATGGCAGTAGGAAAACAAAGCACAAAATTATGTGTGTAGGGGACCAATATTTGATAGCACAGGAGAAGAGAATCATAGAATCATTAAGGTTAGAAAAGATCATTGACATCATCAAGTCCAATCATAAACCCAGCACCACCAAGTTCACCACTAAACCATGTCCCCAAGCATCACGTGTATACATCTTTTAAATGCCTCCAGGGATGGTGACACCAGCACTTCCCTGGACAGCCTGTTCCAATGCTTGATGACTGTTTCAGTGAGGAATTTCCCAATATTCAATCCAAACCGCCACTGGTGCAACTTGAGGCTGCTTCCTTTTGTCTTATTGCTTATTTCCTGGAACTGACTCCCACCTGGCTACAACCTCCTGTCAGGGAGCTGTAGAGATTCCCCCTGAGCCTCCTTTTATCCAATCTGAACACCCCCACAACTCCCTCAGCTGCTCTTCATCAGATTCTTGCTCCAGATCCTTCCCCCGCTCCACTGCCCTTCTCTGGACTCATTCCAGCACCTCAATGTCTTTTTTGGAGTGAGAGGCTTAAAATTAAATACAGGATTCAAAGTTGAGTGTCATCAGAACGGGTGGAACTTTAGGCTTTATTCCTTCTGGAGAAAAACAAAGTGAAAAGAATTCTTTGTTTACAGACCTGTCTTCAAAGGTTCCTGCACATCACTCAAATAGAACAGAGATTTGCAATCTCATGTGTGGTGTAAGACTTCCCCCTCACCGCTGCAACAGCTCCCAGTGCAAGAACAGATAAATTGCAAGTTTTTTTCTTTGTATATCCACACTGGCACTTCCTTCTTATTTAACTTTCTGACAAATTTTAATCAGGTCTTAGCTTAGAATTTTTTGCTTACTTATTTTTAAATTGCAATTCAACTTTTCAACCTGTGTTGTGTTAAACATAAAATATGTTTGAGTAATAAGGAAGGCATCTAAAGAGGTTTGGCTGAAGATTTTCATTAAATAATCTGGAATGTTGAAAAAAGATAGGAGGATGACACTGGTTGTAAAAACCAAGCAGAAAGTGGAAAAAGTATAATCTTTCCAAAATTTTGTATATTAGAAAGACATAACCATGGAATATATCTCAAAGCCATCCTTTATTTTCCAATAATTTTTTATAAAATGATATTAGATCATGGAAATAACTGCAACAGAGTACCATGCCTTTGTCTCATCGAGACCTTGAAGGACCTGCAGTTTGCAGATGTAACAGTTGGAGGAAGGAGATTTTATTGTTATGTGAACACTTCTGCTATTTCTTAAAAATCCTAAAGTAAAATAGTCCTTCTACTATTCTTTCCTCCTTCTTATCAAGTCATTCCTTCAGGACCTTCTGCATGAATCTAGTACCCTCACATTTTTTCTAGCAACAACCCTCCAGACCATTTACATACAGACCTTTTAGTTCGTGGGTTTTTTTGGGGTTTTTTTGGAGGGGGGAGCAGTTTGTAAGTTGTTTGGGAAAGATCAGGTAAAAATCTATACAGATATGTTCCCTGTTTGAAACTAAAGTTTATTAAAGAGCTCTGTCTCTGGGTGTTTTCTGTTTAGCTTTTTCTCTGCATGTGATGCTCAGACAGTGATTTTTAGAAAAAAGTGAATAACACATTTCGACAAAGTGAATTTTGTATTTTTCTTTTGTGCAGTAGCAAAACTCATGCAGCACTTGACGCAAAAGAAATCACCACCATCAATGTTTGTTTAGACTGAGGATTTCAGTTTTGGGTTCAAAATAACCCTTCTAGCCATTATCATTTTGAGAGCTTAAAACTCCTTATATTCCTTCAGAGGTACATTCAGTTATTATTTATTTATTTATGACACTGAAACAGCACCAATAATGCCATGTAATGGATAAGGGTTTTATTGAATCAGGAAAAAAACAAAGGGTTTTTCTTTTCCCCTGTATGATTTGAAACCCTGAATCTCTAAAACAGAGGTTTATTATCAAGTTAGACAGTAATGACTGTGTTATTTATTAAAAAACTGTAGTAACAGACTTTCAGAAATATTCAGACCCCATATCATGCTCATAGATTATTAGTTTTATAATCACATGAATCTGGTGATGATGAATGTTTGCATCTTCACAACACTATGATGACATACCATGTTTTTGTCACAGCCATCATAATGAGGTTTAGTAAGAACCAAAGCATGTCTGATGCATTTAAAATTGAAAGAAAACCCCAAACCAAACCAGACCAACCAACCAAAACCCCCACAAAACCCTGGAACTTTATCCATGCATTTAATATCATAAGTTAATTGAAAACATTGCTAGAAAATGACATCTTTATCAAATATATACATTAGAATATAGTACACAAAGGCAAAATATTTACAACTTCACTGTGAGATTTTCAGGTATTTTTCCAGTGTCCTTTCCCTTGTGTTACTCAGCGGAACCAGGCTGAAAGGAATTCATAGTTAGAGAGGGTTAATTCATCTGGGGTTTCTCTCATGGGGAGGTTTTACCTCTTCTTCATATAACACTGTAGGTTTGGTCCTGGAAGGCACCAAAATGCATGTTTAAGTCAATATAGGATCAAAATTAGTCTGCTCCATATCTTGTGGGTTCAAACCCTAAATCCTGGACCTGAAAACCATAAAGCAACTTAGGTCGCCCATTCATTAGAGGAAATCAAACAACACAGTCTCCAAGGAATTACTTCATTCTCCAGTTAACAGGAATGACACCAGGGCTTTTTACCCCCACAGTGAATTATATATATTCTATAGTTAATTATACATACTATACAGTTCTGTGGTTTCTGCAGTCATGTCAATACATTTCAGGCACATCTTGGCAGTCCCTGGACTGAGGCATTTTCATCTCATGGACCACAGAAGAGTTGATCTGTCCTCTGCAAGGAACTTTAGAAAGAGCACTGGAGATGTGATATCATATGATAACATACCTCTTGTCTACACAGAAAGCAAGAACATAACACTCACAGCTGCAAATGTGTATTAACTTTGGTTGGGCTTTATTTGTTGGCTTTATTCTTTGTTTCTGCAACAGGCCAAGCCATCTGCAGTGAAAATGATGGACATGGACATTTCAGTGAAGTTCTTTGACCCAAGGTTGTCCATGTCTCAGGTCTAAACTCTGGTAGCTTCTTCACAGAAGGCAGATATGAAACCCAGGTATGCTCCCCTAAGTGAGACCGTCATTTCAGAGGTCTTTGAATGGCATCCAAATAAATTGCATACGTGGTTGTATCAACATTTTACACTATTGTGAGTCAAATCACTTTAATGTAAGATTAGCTCCTGATTCTTAGTATACTAAACCTTTAATAGACTTACAATTCTGAAATTGAAAAGATCAAAGCAATCATAAGCAGTGTGTATAATACATAGTTTGGAAAGACCGGAATCTTTCTAGTATATATTTTTCTTTATTTGTTAATCTGCAGGGAAGGAGCAACATTCTGTAATAACAGAGAGAAACAGGATTTAGTTACACAATATGGCATTCATAAGTCAGTTCCAGCCTATTCCCTCCCCTTTCTTTTCAGAAACTCATAACTTTCTCAAAATAAATTTGAGGGGCTGGAACTATCCATGCTTGGATTCAACTGAAGGGTAACTGTTTGGGGCTTTATATTTTTTTTTTTTATGTTAAGGTGATTGAGTGTGAATTAGTCAGGAGTGAACCTAACACATTTTTTCTTGTATGTTTCAATTAAAAATGTAATTAGGACAAATAAAAAAATGATTAACAATCAAACCTTGAAACACAGACCTGTGAACATGGTGATGTGCATTTATATTAGGGAGCAGTTCTTATTTGTTTTGAAGGCTTTATGTGGCTGCAGTTCTATGCAGAAATTTGAGGCCGTGTTCAGAGGTTTAAAATTGAGGACCATTTTTCCTTTTCATGTAGTAACTTAATTATTAAGCAAAATGTGTAGAAAAATGCTGAACAAATATGAAAAAAATAGCAATTTTTTAGAAACTTTTATTAAAATATATGCAAAAGAATTTGTTGTTTGTTTTGTTTTTTTTTCCATAGTGGCTCTTTTATTAACTTAATCTCAGTTTAATCTGTGTCTTGCCAAATTTAAGGAGCTGGAAGACTGGAACCACTGAAACAATTTTCCTCAAGCCTCAATGAGATCTGAAAAAAGGATTCAAGTTTGAAGGAAACCAGACAACTTAGTATAATGTCATATATGCCTGAATTCAATATTTGCATCCAATTTAGGAGAAATGTAACAACTGCATCCTAAAATTTCAGTATTTCCCTTGGTCTGAGATGGTTTAAGATGACAGCAGTTTGAATAGGAAACATGACAGGAATTTGTAAAAGGTGCTGCTGTTCATATTATTTTTTGTTGTTGTACTAGGTCACAAAATGAGTAGTAAAAGGGAAATTGAATTTTGAGATGGAGTTAATTAATGGAAATTTGACTTGAAGTGCTAGAATTTCTATCTCTTCAGTGCTAGATATTTCAACTTTTTTTTGTTGCTGTTGTTTTGTTTACTTTTTATTTTCAGGTTACAGAATCAGATAAGGTATAGACTTACAAAGAATCCTTTTATTTCCATGTAGTAAATCAGTATGAGATTACTGCTTTCTGTGATTTTGTGCAAAAGCAGAAGGAGAGGAATGCATCTATTCTGCACTGGATGCAGATACTCTGATCAAAATTCTTGTCATCAGCAACTTTCTGAAGCCACAGGTCTGATAACAGCAGCTCATTACAATGCATTCTTTTGGTGTTTGATAAATATGAAAGAGATCCTTGTGTGTACCTTAAAGCACATCCATGTTTATGATTTTCAGAGTATCAGATTTCACTCTTAATTCCCATATTTGAATGCCACAACTTATATCCACTTTGCTTTACCCATTTTTATCTGTTTTGACCAGTGAATTTGCATACTGGCGAAGTCCAAAGTTTTATCCAGTTTTGGGATTTTTTTGTTTGTTTGGTTCGGTTTCATTTGTTTTTTTAACATATAACATAACCAAGTGACTTTCAGGATCCAGTCTACAAATTCTGATTGATTTGGCGTAATGACTGACTCTGATTATTTCTTTTTTTCTTGCCCCTCCATGTCACAGAATCTGTCTTTCATGACTTGTCAAGCAGTCTCTGATTAATTTGGCCTGGTGATTCACGGGGCAGAATCCAGCCTTTTTCTTTTACATTTCCCAAGATGTGTCCGACAATTCACTGTGCACACTCCAGTACCCTGGCACTGCTCACTGGCAGAGCCCACTGTGTTGTCCCTCAGCCATGGCTTGAAACTTGTGCTCGGCTCGATTCTGCTGTCAGCGTTTCCAACCAATATTTAACCACCCTTGCTTGTTAAGATCTCTGCAAAATAATCTCCTATTAACCATTTTGATGTTGCCTTGTTTGCCTCACAGAGGATGCACCCTGGAAATAAAAAGGCAGCCCAGTAGATTCTCAGTATTTAATGCAAAGCAACCCCATACTGCTGCTCTTGTAGTCAATGGTGACAAAGGTAGTGATTTTGATAGGAAAGCAAACATTGAAATGACATGGCCATGTGGCTGTGTGCACGACTTCAAAGAACAAAGAGTTTAGAGAAAAGAAAAAGACCTATTTTATCTGTTTATCTGAGTTTTTCTTTTCCCCGAATGCATTACAGTCATTAGACAGGAAAAGGAGAGCATGGTAAACTTGATTGTACCCAAGATTTCAGTGAACCACGTACAGTGGGAGTTTACCAAGTCTTTTCTATTCATCAGCATCTGTACATGCAATCAAAATAAAATTGCCCTTTTTTATCTTGCCTGACTCTTTGGGTCCCTTTCCGGATCTTTAAATTAGCCAGTGGAGTTGACGTACCTGGTAAGGGTCAGAAGGATCTACCAGATTCTTTAATTGCTCATCTAACAGAGAAAGGAAAAGCATTTTAGAGCCTTTTGAAATGAAAGAAAATGGGGCTTTTTTATATATGTCATTAAGCCAGCATGGGTGACTGTCCCAACCCTGGCAGAATCCAGAAAATCTCTCCGTGAAGTATCCACAGTCTGTTAGTTATGTATTATATTCTGCATAGGTTCTTAAGATTTCCATCTTACATCAATTTTGATAAAATGACCCAAAGGAGTGAGTTCCTTAATCCTGAGGTGACAGAATTCCAGATGTTTACAGTGATGCCTGAACCCAAAATGTTGGTTTTCGTGAGCCTGTGCTGTACTAAGCTTTAATCTCCTGTAGACATTCAGGACAGATCCACTTCCCAGATGGTTGTGGGTTCATTGGAGGATGTGAATAGCTGATGATCCACTGCTGGGATCACACACTCCTGTGCAGCATCACCCCTGACTTCTCAGCTGAGCTTCACCAAGCCAGAATAAACAGCAGGAACACTCTTGCTAAATTTCTCATTTTTCCAGGTGGATTTCAGCTATGATTGAACAATTCTGGCATTTTTAAGGAATATGAAGAGAAATCTTTGGTGTTAGTTGACCTCAATAGTATGATACCGCTTCTTCATACTTTTTTTTAAATGTTTTGTCTCTGACGCTGAAAACAGTCAAAAAATTAGTAATCCCAGGCTCCTCACATTAGTGAACTCGATCCTAATTTAAACCATAACGTAGAAATTCAAATCAATTTTTGAGTCAGTGTATATATTAAAAAAAAGAGTAGAAAAAAACTGTCCCATAGAAAAAATTGTCCCCCAGAAAAAATTGTCCCCCTAGAAAAAAATAGTCCGTTGTCACAGAATCATAGAATGGTTTGGATTGAAAGGGACTGAAAGATCATCTAATTCCCACCCCCTGTCACGACCAGGGACAGCTTCTCCTAGACCAGGGTGCTCAAAACCCCCATTCGCCTCTGGGAAATCTTCCCTATGTTCAATATAAACCTACCTGATTTCAGTTTAAAGCCATTCCCCCTTATCCTGTCACTACATGTCCTTGTAAAAAGTTCCTCTCCAGCTCTCTCAGATATGCCTTTAGGTGCTGGAAGGGCTCTAAGGTCTCATCAGAGCCTTCTCTTCTCCAGGCTGAACAACTCCAACTGTTTCAGTCTCTCTCCAGAGCAGAGATGCTGCAGCCCTCTGACCACTCCTGTGACCTCCTCTGGACCTGCTCTAACAGCTCCACATCCTTCTCGTGCTGGGGCCCCAGAGCTGGCTGCAGTACCCCAGGTAGGGTCTCACAAGAACAGAGCAAAGGGGGAGAATCACCTCACTCGACCTGCTGGTCACGTTTCTTCTGATGCAGCCCAGGTCATGATTAGCTTTCTGGGCTGCAAATGGCAGAGCTTTGTATGGTCCCTCCTCTCAAGCCCGTCCAGGTCCCTCTGGATGGCACCCTATCCCTTCAGTGTGTTGACAGCACCACTCAGCTTTGGTGTTGTCAGCAAACTTGCTGAGGGTGAACTCAACCCCACTGTCCATGTCACCAACCAAGATGTTAAACAGCACCCATCCCAACACTGACCCCCGAAGAACACCTCTGAGGACCACCAAACACTCTGCTGTTAATAGAGGTGGTATCTGAAGGCCATACCCAAATCTTCTTGGACCCAGGTCACTCCTTCCTGTGAAGACAAAAAGATCGATATTAACGTACTTATTTTCTTTTTTATCTTTCTGTAGCTCAGGCTATTTTAGAATCTTCCTGTACTTTGAGCTGTGGGTTATATTAGTGCCATCTCGAGAAAACTCAGCTAAGAGTACTACAGAAAGTGGGTTGCAGTCCATGGCTGGTGTTAGCCAGCATAGTCTGGGGTAAAAAAGGCTATTTTACTATAGCTAAGCAAATGGCATGGCCCACAAATCCATCCAGCTGCCCGAAATGGAACAGAAGATGAGTGAACCTTTGAAGTGAAAGGTGGGCAAACCTACTGTACTGCTGTATGATCTTAAACCCATTTCCCTTTCCTGCCATGAAAGACCTCTCTGAAGTGCATCCGCTTCGTTTCCCCAGTCTTTGCTCAGCACACAACTGTCTCTCTGTTTTGCCCTTCCAAAACAAACATATTTTCTCAGTAAAAAAGGGAAGAAGTAGTAAAATTCATTTCCCTCCCTGAATTTTCTGTCCGAGGGGTGGTTTTAACAGCATGCCTCCTGGGCATGGGTTCTTCCATAGGACTGATGTCATCCCCAGAGCGATTCAGGCTTAGTACCATGAGTGTCCCCAAGAGCTTATTTGACTCCCCCATTGATTGCAGGGGGAGCCATCAGTAATCAGGATCCTGATCAAGGTGACTCAGTGACTGTGGAAACCCCAGGGAGCTGAATTGCAGCCTGAGGGTTATTAAATAGATTATGAACACAGCTTTGTGTTTTCTCTCAGCCAAGTTGAACCAGGGCTGAATGCAGTGTTCATTTTTCTGATATCCAGGGGCATTACTCATGTCCCTAGATGTGAAATATGAAAAGTAAAAAAGAAGGAAAAGGCTTCAAACTCTCCACTTCCCAAACAAACCAAGGCCTCAGTTCTGTGCTGTGCAGGATCTCTTTTGAAATGCAATTTGCAGAATGAGATTTTGATAAATGATGATTCTCCCATGGAAGGAAATAATAATCCACATCATTGTTTTAACATTCTTTAGCAGTGCCCTTGTTCTAATTCTGTAGCACACAGCATGTCAGGGCATTACACTGTGTCTTCCTTAAAGCAGGTGGGCTTGACAGTTATTTTGAGAATGGATATCACAGTATGAGTTGTATAAGCATGTACAGAAGCAGTTAAAACTAGCAGCATCTGAGTATAACTTTGCAAAGTTAAATTACTGTAATGTCAGGAGGATAAGAAATGTGTTCAGTGTTATGAAAAGAGCAGATATCCTTGTGCTGTATTCAGTCCTTATCATTTAATGGCATATAACAATGTTTTGCTGTTAGACAAGCAATCAATTTTTTTTCTTTAATGTAAATAACCTTGTCTTAAATCTATCCCACTCTGATCACTGTGTGACTGTAAAAAAACCACAGTGCAACATAATTTTCAAATGGCTTTCAGTCTAGTGGAATAGGTGTCAGTTGTGGGTGTCTTTCAGAAGCTGGAGGTTTCAATCTGAGCACAGGAGATCAATGCACAGAACAGGAAGGAAAAGACATTGCAAGAGTCTTTGAGAAGTTTTAGACTTCTCTTCCCCTCTCAGCCCTTTCATTTGTCTGTGATATTAAACACAAACTTTGTTGCCCTTGGCAGTGCTGTTTGCATGTTACAGAGGATTTCTCCACACTGAGGCAAGAATTAAAGCAGAACTAAGCAGCTGAGTTGTTTGAGGTCTTCCTCTAAAGCTCCCTGAGGAGCTGTAAAGGCTCCTGGGTTTTGTTTGTGGGTTTGTTTTTTTTTTCAGCAAGCCATCAGTGTGCCCTCAACACCCTCACTGGGCAGTCTTCAGATTCCTTCTGCTGTTTGCTTTAAGGTTTTGCTCATTTGTAGCCATTTTTCTTTGTTTCTGTGGTCAAGTCAGTTGGGCAGAAGAGCTGTGGACATCACTTCTCCTGAGACTGTGCCTGTACCACAGAAACTGGAGGTTTTGCCCTATCCAAAACCGGGACAGTTCTGTGAGAGAGGAAAGTATCACCCTACTACAGTGCTCAGTGAGAGAAGCTCAAGCCTAATTTGATACGCCATTTGATACAGACCTCGGCATTTATCAGTGCACATGAGATCAGATTTCAACCCCTGGTCTCTCCTGGACATAGTGCTTTGGTTTGACTGTGATAATACTGAGAAGCTTTCTAGAAATCAGCACCTGGCACTGAAAAACCAGAGAGGCTCAGAGAGATTGCAGCCTAAACTGACAAAGCAGATGTAGAAGGGGAAGGGAAATAGAGGTAAAATAACAACCCTGGAAAAGGGATAGAACAAGAGGGGATGGTCTCAAAAATTGCAGGAGGGATTTAGATTAGATACTAGGAAAAACTTCTTCACCATAAGGATTGTCAAGCATTGGAACAGGCTACCCAGGGAAGTGATAGAGTCACCATCCCTCAGGAATTCAAAAAGAGTGTAATTGTGGCACTTGGGAACATGGTGTGCTTGGAAGTGTTAGGTCAACGTTTTTACTAGATGATCTCAGAGGCATTTTCCAACCTAAACAATTATATGATTCTACAGTTCTAAGATGTAGAACTGATATTCAGATCACTCAGCTGCCACCAAGTTCGTGCAACAGTCCCCATCTGCAGGCCAAGGTCCATTTCCAAATGCAAAGCTGGGACAGGAAGCACAAAATAATAAATGAAATATGTGTTGCTTGGACTGTAAGGTTGTCCATGGATCATCGACCACCGTATGGATCATGGCAACCAGGGCGGGGCTGCTGATCCTGATCCCATTGCTCTGCACGAATATGGTCAAATCTGCTGCTGGAGCTTAGTAGCAGCCTCTGTGCCAGCTTTGCATTAGCAACTGTATTCCCAAAACCCAGCAAGTCCTTCAGACAAGCTCCCAAAATAAAGCACCATCCTCACTTTCCTTAGAAGAAACTACTGAAGATGAGTCGTGGAAGGTTTTTAGGACTACTCACAAAGGAGATTGGCCAAATATATCAATTTTCTTTAAAATGAAAACAACCCTCCTCCAAATGTCGGTGAGCATTTGTTGTTCCCTAATTATAATTTTATGGTTTCAAATCCTTTGAATCTCCTTTTTTTTCCCCTTTTTGGTGATAAAGTGGGAAATACTTTGACAGACTGTTAGTTTTCTAAGAAAAAAAATATCCTTTCTGGTTTTTTTTAAAATTTGTTTTGTTTCAAGTTTGGTTATAAAATGATTCATAGCTATACTAACACCTACAGACAGTCACTCCAAAAATGATTTAAACAAAATGTATTGCATTTTTCACCTTTTTTCCATTTTTCTCAGGAACTGCATTTGTTCTCATTAAACTCTTAACAAAGATCAGATTGAGCTGGAACTTGGGTAAGAGAGGTGATAAGTTTGCAGATAATAATGCATCTCATCAGTCATGAACTGCACAAATTAATCTTCAGATAGGGGCATGTCATACAAGAATTTACATGCTAGCACTTTAATTGTCAGAAGCTAGTTACTAGTAGGCAGATGGACTGAGAATGAGTAACAGCATTTCCCATTAGTGGAGGGAAAAAGGAAAATTAAGGTAAGTTCAAAAACATTAAGAAAATGCTTTAATAATATTGTTTAACTTAGTTTGTAATGAGGAGAAAGAACAAGACCTTAAGTGAATTAAGACCAAGTCTCCTTTGTTTAATAAATGCTTTCTCTCTGCTTAGTACAAAAGATGTGTGTGGAAAAAGGTAATGATTGAAAAACGTATTATACAGGAAAAAGTGTGCAGAAAAGGAACGATCTATTTAAATGAATACTCTGAAAAGGGCAAAAGATATTCTGTGAAAAACAATGCCAAATTTTTTTTTTTAATGATCTTTGAATATTTCACTTTTTTTATGACCAATGCCGGTAAAAAGCAGGGTTTTCCTTCCTGTAATACAAAGTGGACCAGAAGGGCCTTTTCTCTGTGCGTGGTTTGATTTGCATAGCGAAAGAACATGGCTGCCAGATGCAGGCCACAAATTGGTCACTGGTTTTGCGCTGCACTTGGTTATTTTAGCATTTCAGAGCAAGGATTGATCAGTGTGTGGGTGCAGAAAATCCCATGTCCACTCCATGGTGTCCCCCGGCAAAATGCAACCTGACCTTCATGGGCTACTGACCCTTTGGGCTGTGCAGAGGCGATGCTGAGCTCCACACTCTGCCCTGTGCAGCTGCTAAATAAACATCAAGATATTAAAGATTCACCACAGGCTCAAATTTCTGAGAAAAGGAAGGACTTGGGCCACATCCTCACTTGGGATAAACTGGTTTCTAAGCGTAGATATGGGTGAAAAGTCATTCAATGTAAAAGCTTTACGCAAGCCTTCTTTGCCATTAGGGGCTCGTTCAGTTGCCAGACAAAGCTCTGCAGGTCATAACGGTGACAGTCCTTAGTACTATTGTTCTTTTCAGTTATCATCTGAAAGCATTTTTAATTTATTTATTACACTTAAAAAAAAAACAACTTATGAAGCAGCGACCTGGAGGCAGCTCAAAATTATTGCAACCCGTTGTTTTGCAGGTGAATAAAGGAAAAAGAATCCATTTTGCCTAAGGTTGCTGTGAATCAGGAAAAAAAAAAGAGGATTAAACTCAAGGTGATAGGACTACTAATCTTTGGCTGTAATAACTGAACTGCAGCAGGTCCCACCTGGGCTCAGGGTTCTTGGTTGTCATTTAGACAAGCAACTGAATAAAAGCGAAAGCAAAGAATCAATCCTCATTCTTGTTACATGTACGGGGATTTCTTATCACAGATCTAAATGTGACATAAAACCCTAATGAATCTTGTCAGCACTGGGATATGTTCTAGGTGCTATTTCCTGACCAGGATTGAAAACTCTGGCCTTGATCTGTCAAAATAACAGAATAAATACGTAAACATGTAAATCTTGTTATTTAAAGCGACAATTTGTTTATATACATTTACTGTTGTATACACTTGTGTTTGCAGCAACAGAGGTTCAGGAAATAATTTGCCCTTCTCCTGCAATACTGTCCAGATACTCAGGGGTAGGATAGTTCTGTTGTCATGCTGGTTTAAAAATCATTTACATACTTAGAGAGAGTGTTGCAGCATTTTATCTTAGCACATGAAAACACTGGTTTTTGGGATCCTATCCCATGTTTTTATCTATGATTTCCCTGATCAGGTGGCTTTCCTTACTATCCGTGGAAATATATGACATGCTCTCCATTTCTGTTATGATCTGTAGCTGATCTGTAATTCGCTTGTTTTTAACATATTTTCTACAGCTCCTTTAACTACAGTTGGTTGCAGTTTTTTGGCTTATTTTGTTTTGGTTTTTATTTTGTTTTTGTTGTTGTGACGTGTTTGGGTTTTTTTAGAGAAACACACTGATAACATTCCCATTCCCAAAGCCTAATAACAATTAATATTCTAACTACAAATGGTCCCGTACACCTTGGACTGATGAGATATTTTGCCTCATAAATATTTTCATTATCCCATATATTTTTATACCAAATATACTGGGTAATAATTCATTTATAGTGAATAATAACTCATTTCTGAAAGTTTTCATAAGTGATAAGTCATGAGAAATAACTAATTGCTTTTACTTGAATTCCCTGAAACTGAAATTTTTGTATGTTTTTCTCTTCCCATTTGAAACTTTAAGTTTGATTTTTCAACAATATTTGGGCTTGTTTTGAGAAAAGACAAAATTTTAAAAATGGTTAATCCTGTATGTGAGGATTCAATTACATTTTCCTTCATAACTTAAAAATATATTATTTTCATAGAGTCTCTAAGGAGAGGTATATACATGAATTGTTACTTTCTCTTTTGGTTCCTCTGTTTGTTATCTCATAAAACTTCACAGTCTTTAGAAACTGCAGATATGTGCGTGAAGAAAGGAAGATAAAGTTTTAATCCTCCTGATTTGTCACCAGCTCTAAAGCATCACTCTTAAAAAAAATAAATTTAAAAAAAAAAAAGGAGAGCATAATAATCTTTCTTTCTTTCATTTCTATTTCTCCCTCTTTCCCTGCTATGTAACTTTGGTTTTAGGGAATATTTGAGTGCTTATGAGAATATCTTCTGGCCATCTTCTCTATCAATGCCTGCTTCCCAATTATTCTTCCAGTATGGACTATGAAGATAAACGAGCTCTTCTACTGCTTAACCAATCTTGTATTTTAAAACTGAACTTCTAAATGAACTTAGATGAACCAAGTCTTAAACCACCCCATTTTCCCTTGCTGATGGTAAAGGACGTACAGGGGGACAAACACAGTGTTTATGTGCACACAGAGTCATATTTCACCCACAATTGCTTCTTCCTGTCTTGGGCAGAGATAAGGCTTATCAAACAGAAAGCCACTTCCATGCACCACCACACTTTGTGCCAATGGGAGTTTCTCACGTGTAGGAATGTCATAAGTTGTGGCAAGAGGTTTTTAGTTTTGTTTTTTTTTTTGTGTCATTACAGCTCATTAGGCTGGCGGCTGATCTCCAACCTGTTTTTTCCAGTGGTTTCAGTGAGGTTTAGATCAATTGACAAACTCCCTGTGATCCGAGATCTTTTGCTGAGCACAGAAAAATCACTCCCTTCAAAACACAAAAATTCTAATTGGAAGTATGCTCATGGCCAGGCTGGAAGGGGGGTCTGAGCAACCTGGTCTAGTGGAAGGTGTCCCTGCCCATGGCAGGGGGTGCAACTGGATGATCTCTAAGGTCCCTTCCAATCCAAACCTTTCTATGATTCTTTGACCCTTTGATTCTACGTTTGAAGAAATACTCTATGCTATCTGCAATCTGACTCACAAAATGATGTTATGAACCTGCCAGTAAACTTCTTGAACACGATAAGATGGAAAGTTAAGTCACATTTCCTAAAGCACATGTTTGAGATAAGGACGTTTTAGGCCTTGCTTTGCATTTTTAGGAAAAGGCACAGCAGAAACTTGCATTGCTGGGCAGCAGAGAGCACAGCCTTCATTCACTGCTAAATAAGACACAGTTTGGGTGCTTGAGGATTTATAAGGAATGCAGAGGAACCATTTCAGGATTACCCACGGTTCACATTGGTAGATATTTGGTAACTAACCAGAAAAATTGTGTTAGGAGTCATCCAAAAGCCTGTTGTAGCCAACTTAGAAGTAGAATACATTCTGCAAAACAGAACAGTTACAATCCCATCCTTTGTGTGCTTGATTCAAACACACCAGTGTTATAAACCATGGCCTGATAAATGGAGCTCAAATATCGGTAAAAGAACAGAGTTTTCAACCATGCATAACACAGAAACAAATTGTTGAACTTACTCAATTCTAAAGGCCTTTTCCATAATTTTTGCTCATGCAAAAGACTCCTGAGGCAACAAGACAGCTTACCTGCCAGCTTTGACATTTCTATAACCAAAGCAATATTTCAGGCGCCTCGTGCTATAAATCTGATGCGGATTTGAATTTCCCGAAAGTAATAAATGATCTAATTAGAAAACAAACAAAAAGGTGAGAATAATTACGCTGTTTATTCTTCCATGATGATAAGGTGAGCTTGACAAGACAGAATGGTCTTCCTAAACCCAGAGTTTCTCTCTGCTTGCAATTGATCTTAGAAGTTAAACGGCTTGTTTGCATTTTTAACGTGCCAAGTTAAAATGTATTGCCTTGATAAAGATGTGAAGAAGCATCTGCTTACAGTATCTCTTACTCTTCGTTTTCTATTCCTCTCACTTACTGCAGAATTTCAAAGGCATTTGGGGATACATTATCTGTGTAGAAGTAAGTCTTACACTGCAATGATTTGCAGGAGTGCAGCTTTTAAAGTCCTTCCTCAACAGCTCTTTTCTACACTTTATCATTCACAAATTCGAGTTAATTTTTGTTAATTAATTGCAGAGATTATTTTTTAGTGAAAAAAACCCACAAAAACTAAAAAGGCCTGTTTTTCAGCTCCTTTTCTGCATTTTTATGTGCAATTAAAAAAAAAAAGGCTGTTCTGTTAAGCATGATGATTGGCAATTCTTTGATTTTTAGATTTTCTGAGTTTTGATTGTGCATAGTTTGAAAGAATCAAAAGAAAATTTTGTGCAGCATGCTCTGTGGACATTGGTAAGTGCAGTCTAAAACCAGCTACGCTTCAATAGGTGTGGGTAAACACTCTTTGTGGTAAAATTAGGGCTTAGCCCTCTGAAAGCACTGGATATTGCAGGACTCCCCTCTATCACTCTAGTTCCTTATAAATACATCTGCTGGTTTTTTTCAGAAGAAAAAAAATACAACCCACAAAAAATCCAAAAGTAACCCTATTTTAGACCTGTAACTGTTCTACTCTCTTTATGAACTGTGTGTGAGCAGCATTTGGTTGAATCTCCTCAGAATCGGAGTCTCCAGAGCTCTGTTATGGTTTCTATTTCATCCCTTCCACAAGATCCTGTGATAATCTTGCCTTGACTTTTCCAGTGTCACAGGTGCCAAGACCCAGGAAAAATAGTAGCCATTTCAGAGGCCTCGTGGAGCACCTTGTGCTTGTACATATTTACAGTCTGAATGAACCAACACAGATTAACATGTTTGTTAATCACCATTAACACACCATATGTGATTGAATAATTTGATTCAGGGCACTTGGCTTTATCTTGGAATTGGAAACTGTACTGTGCCATTAGAGCTTAAGTTGAAGTCACCTGGAACTTAAGAAGTACTTCAGTCTTCCTTCAGCTTGGCAAAGAGTTTGGTTTGCAGTAGGGATCTCAAAGGCGCTGGTGGATTTGATTTTGGGGTCACCAAGTACACTGTTCATGCTACTCTTGAAAAATCAGCTCAGAAGAGCCATCAGATCTCTATTACAGGAGATAAAACATATCCTTACTGTGTCTCACCATGGTTTCCCCATGGAGTTCTCCAGGAACTGGATAAACCCCACATAACCATTCTCATCTGGCAGAGACATTTACTATAAACCAGAATAAAGAGTTCCCTTAGTTAGGAAATGGAAAGAGACAGAACTACTACCGAATGTCAAGTCATGCTGTTTGCTTGAGAAATACATGTCAGGACTGGGTGGTACTTACATTCTCTCCATGAATGTCCATTCATCCTAGATCATAGAATTCTATAATACTTAGAGTTGGAAGGGCCCTTCAAATGTCATCTAGTTTAACCCACTAGATGACATTTTCCAAATAGATGCCTAAATATTAGTCAACTAGTACCAAATCAGATGAATCCTAACTTTTAGGGATATTAATAATAAGCTCAAAAAATTGGCTTGTGTGAAAAAAAATAATGTTGTAAAAATAAAAAAAAAATCTGAAGCAATCGTACTCATAAATTGTTTATCTGTTTGCTGTCCATTCGTCCCCCCTCCCCCCCGAAGTTCTGGGGTTTTGTTTTTTAAAACTTATTGATTGATTTAAACAAAATTCAGCAAATGAGTTTAAGTTCTGAAAACACGGAATCCTGAGGAATTCTTACAAATAGTTGGCCGAGAAATAAGAAAGTCCTAATAATTCTGACTGAGAGAAAGCCTTTACTATGACTTGGTGCAAGACAGGTCATGGAAGACAGTAGTGTTATTGAAAGTCCAGCCTGTGGGAAATCTACTTTGTCTACAAAGTTTGTCTTTTATGTGTGCAGCAGAAAACAGAAACCTGAGCCCGTAATATGAACATGTCCATTTTATTTCGATAATAATAGCAACACTAGCATCAATTTAAAAAAAACCCCAAACAACAAAAAAAGAACAGTAGAATGATATTCAGAAAGAAAGAAAATTCACTGTTTTGCACAGACCCATGACTCTGTGTTTCCCCTGCGTGGTGTTTGTATTCACTTGCACCAAGTGAGGTGGGAGTGGAACGAGCCTGTGCCAGGACAGAGAACTGTAATGATTTCCACCCACTTTGCTCTCTGACTGCTCGAAGCACGGGGTGGTGATGAACCAACCCCAGCAACTCCATTCCTGAGTGCTGAGGTTGCTCTAAATGTTTTCAACACAAGGTTTTGTTTTGCTGCATCTCGTAAAAAAAAAGAGGCCCCGCGTTTATTGTTTGCAGAGTTTTACTGGTTTTTCCCCCCACTGCATTGCTGTGAAAATGGTTTCATTCTTATTCTAATATTGTGGCCCTCAAGAATAGATCTCCTTGCCTAGCATTCCTCTGAAATATGAAAGAGATGCCCTCTGCAGCAAGCTTAACACTGTTATCATCTGCATAATAAAGATAGGCTGTATGTATGGAATATGCATACACACGTATAAATTTATACTGATATTCTGTGTGGGCACAAAGATAAACGGAATAAGAAGCACAGCAGCAAAATAGAGGAAGAGACCTGTAACTCAGTGACTGACATCAAGAACAGATCTCATCTGTCAAATGGCTGAATTGAGAGGCTTTTATGAACATCTATTCTAGGACAAAGTACTTTATATGTGTAAAATGAATGTAGGCAACCTTATGGTGTGTGATTTCCCTAATAATTTCATCGAAAAAGTTCCTTGTCATTCTTTCTTTTTTTTATTTCCCCTTGGCAGTTTTTTTTCACCTCCTGCCCCAGAACAAGAAAAAAAATAAATAAAAAATAAATTGGATTCTTCAGAATACGTGTGCTAAATTTTGCATCTCATTACGGGCAAAATTATCTACTTAGCCACAACTTCAGATGCTCTCAGAACCATCCAGCACATCACAAATATAATTAAAATTGGTAGAGTTATATCAGATACATTTTTCTCCCAGATCTGTGGGGAATTTGCTTACGTGGTTGCAATTGCTTTTTCTTGAGAGATGTAAAGTAAGGCAAAGAGGTGTACAAAGCTTAACAGTTATCAGGATTATATCAGCAATGGTATTTCCACAAACACTGGTTGTCAAGAATCTGCTGATAATGATGTCTGCTTATATTCAGCTGCAGAACCAAATATCAACTGACTTAGTAAAACAAGGCACGAGCTATATTCTAGTGGAAACTGTTTGATGGTAGATCTTGCTGTTGAAAATTTTGTCATTGGCACAGGGCCCTGATTCAGAAAGGCACTCTCAGATCTCACTTTATTCATGCGATTGTGCCCCTGTTGAACTCAGTGGAATCATAAGCATGCTCAGGTTTCATGTGGGCTCCAGAAGTCTGATGAATCAGCACCTGAACAGCAAGAAGAAAATGCCCTCAAATGTGGAATCCTGTAAATGACTTGATAAAAACTCAAATACTTTTAGCTGAAGACTTTTATCTGGGAGGAGATATAATATTTTGCCCTTTGCAACATATCTGTTTACCTTAGAGCCCTTTTCTTCGTAATTTGATGAGTTTTCTCCTCTTAGTAACAGCAGGTGAATTTCGAGCTTGTTTTATGCACCTTTTATCAAACCCACTGTGGGTTTCTGATGTACCTTTTTAACCAGGTTAGGCTCCAGTAACCAGCAGCTTGTAGATTCTTGTTTGAAAACAGTCTTTCTGAATGGACATGACTTAGTAAAAGCCCCGATTGACTGGAGTGGATCGTGGAACTTTTCCAAAGCTGAGGTTGGGACAACACTTTGTCTCCTATAAAAGCAGTTTTGAGTCCCCTAACATCGTGGAGGCGTCACCAAAGGAGCTAAAAAGTAAGATTTTTTTTTGCATCGCAGTCAAGAAGAAGAAACTGCTTTTTATTTTTTTTTTCAATGGATAAAAAAGTGGGTAAAAAAGCAAAACTTAAATAAGAGGGTTGGATTTGCTTATGTTCTTTGAAGCTTTTCTTTGTAGGCAAGGAATCAGTGTGTGAAGAGGGGAGAGGGGAAAAGAAACCAAAAATAATTTAAGAAAACAGTGAGTTCTGTCTTTGAATTATATAAAAGCAGCTGCATTTGATTTAATTTTTCTTTAGTATAATGTACTGTATAATCACTGGTTTCGTCATCCCCTGGGCTCAAGCTTCCTCTTAGCACAAGCTTGGGAGCTGTGCCACAGGGTTCAGTGGAAGCAGAATTTGACCCATGCTTTGCTTTAAGATAGAAGTTACTTTTGTTACTTCTCTCTAAAGAAAAAAAAAAAAGAATCACTGCTTGTGATGCCATCAGCCTTCCCCCCTGTAAAAACTATCGAAAAGAATCAATAATTTACCAAGAAGGTAAAAGTCAACACTCCTAAGGCTCATCAGCTGGAAGGATACATGAATGGAGGTAGGAGAAATACTGCAATCTGCCAAGGGGATTGACTACCAGGCTTGTTTAAATCCCATTTCTTAACACAGGGCACGGTTAGGGGAGGGAGGAGAGAGGGAGGAAGATGATGAGGGGCTGTATGGAGGGAGGTGAACTTGTTTCTCAGTCCATTTAAAGGCTGGCTCTCTTCCAAGATAAAGTGACTTACTTTCACGAGAGTTCACATTAGTTAGAATTTGAAATCAAAACAGAGTGTTGAAAAATGCTAACAATTCCTCAGTTATCAAACAGAGCTCAATGATATGTTGGGATTCATTTTTTTTTCACCTCTCCCAAAACACAACCAGAGAGGATTGCGGCATTTCAGAGATTATTTGAGCTATTAACCGCAGACAAATAAATATTAATTGAGTCTACTTCCATATGGAGCAAATAAGAAAATTTATAGCACCTCTACAGAAAGAAAAAATCAGAACAGAACATAGTCCTTTTGGCCTTTAAGCCTGAAAATGCAAATAAAATAAGCAACAGCAAATAAATAATAATTTGTCTCTCCTGGCACCTGGAGAACTCCATAGGTACTCTAAACATGGCTTAATTAAACCTCACCAAACCCTGGTTCAGTAATTATTTCTTAACTGCTTGTTTTAGGGGAGAGAGCCTTTGGCCTTCAATTACAATAAATTACAGAGAGGGCAGGCGTGGACAGGCAGGATTCAATAGCCTTTAGTCAGCCTCATTTTCCCAACTCTGGAAAGCAAGGTTCTTTTTACAGTAGGACTTGACTCTGCAAGCCCTGAAGTCATGGTTAAAGATCCCATTGACTGTCTGGGCACAGACACAGCCCCCCAGTGCCCATGGGGATAGGGCTTAGCACTTAACTTTGCATTGCAGCTGTTTTGCTACACCAGTTAATTTTTACTTTTTTTTTTTTTTTCCTCCAAAAAGTGGATTTCCCCCCCACCCCCCACATACTTCTCGATGCAGTTTCGATGTACCCATCTTCCTGAGATCTCTTTTACCTGATAAAAGTGCAAAGCTATTGTGGCCTTATTTGTCAATTCGGTGCGTGTGGGAGAAACGGGCGATTGAATGTTGAGGTTCTACAGCTCCTCCAGCACAGGGTGATTCATTAGGACATTATGTGGTAGGTAGTTGCACTCTGGCATGCTCTAGGCATCGTGTACACCGCTGTTTGAAGCAGAGCAACATAATAAATCCCTTTGTTAATAACTCTAAATGATGACTTATGCCCTGGAAATTCCTTTTCCTCCTGGCGCAAACAACTATAATCTCTGTGGTGCTGCAGAATGGAGTAGACATCCTAATACCTTTACTGGAGGTGAAACAATATGTACCTCATTAGCAGGTCACAGATCAAACTATTAGCAACATGGTAGGAAGCCAGCTAGGATTTGGTGGGATTTGCAAAAGGTCATCTAGAGGCAGCGTGCAAAAAAGGCTTTTTGGTGGTGAAAATGCCTCTAATCAACCGATTTCTCACCCAGTGGGCATGGGGAAGGCATTTTATCCCATTGAGCAGACTAGTTTGGCAATGGTGATTACTTGGGCTTAAAGCTTTACGTATCTCATGAAATCTGCAGCAGTTCCTCTTGGTAAATTAGCCTTGGTTTTGCTGCAGAGAAGGAGGAAGCCCATCAGCTCATCTTTGTTTCCTCTGCTCTTTATCTCTCCACAGCCTTCACAGCAGGAGGGAAAGGAGAACTAGAAAACACTGCAATATCTGCCACAAGCGAACACTCTGTAGTTGTCCCACAGTAGCCCAGAGGGTCAAATCTTTAGTCCAGATATGGTAACACTGGGGGAGTGTTCAGAAGCTTGGTGTAGTCTGGGGTAGCTGCAGCAGCCAACTGCATCCTTCAACAGATCTTCATAAATTTCGTATAGTGTTTCTTCTTAAATCTATATTGGTGTTTGTAAGTGTTGTGTTGGTGGTTGCATTTTTGTTCTGCCGTAGGGAAAGGGAAACTGAGTCAGGGGGACGATGCGCCCAAGCCCATCTTGTGAGGCTTGCAGGGACTACTCAAATGTTATTAGTTCTGAAGCCACAGTTTTGTCACAGGACATTATATTTGAAATGTCTTACCTTGCCCATTCCTTGCAAGGAGACCTTGCAAACTCCTACTTTTCTAAGTTTTAAGGGTGGTCTTTTGTCCTGTGTGTCCCTACTTTCCAACTCTGGGAACCCCAGTTCTCCATGGGCACCCAAGAGGTTGGTGCCTGCTCTCCCACTCCACCCTCCACCCTCTGAAGAGCATCAGGGTGCTGGTGCTTCTACCAGGAGGAGTTAAGTGCAGGATTCCCTGCCTAAATTCAGGTCAGAATAATCCTTACTGGCATAACAAAGTTTATTTATCAAATATTTTTAAAACGTGGAGATTAGCTCCTGGCTGTGATCTTAGTCTGGTCTTTGATTCATTCCTCTCAGCTCATAAAATAACTTTCCATGCAGATGCAGCAGACAAAAAGCCAAGGAAAAGAAACAGGGAGCTTGACTCCTGCTCATCCAGCTTTGTGTTAAAACACACACTTAGGGAATTCCATTTCAATTGGTCCCTCAGTTGGCCTAGAATATTTATGTGTGTGCATAAGTTGTCAAGACTAAAGCACACCAAACTAAACGGTCCACTGTGTTTTAAAAAGACACCTGTAGAAACATTTAGAACAAGATATTTCACTGATGTCTGTGTCAAGAAGATGTTTTGCCATTTCAAAGGACATGCAAAGCATGAGGGAGGAAGGAAGAGCGGTTCTCTGATAGCTTCACTGGTGAGAGTGGCGTGACAGAGAGAGACAACAGGCTCACTTCAAAAAAATTAGGTTCTTTTCCAACTTAAGCTTGTTACTGAGCATGGATTATTTAAATGTGCTGAGGTTTCTGATTACTCACCTGTAAAACAGAAATAATTTTTTGAAATTCCTTAAAACTCTTTCTATTTTTTTTTCCTTGAAAATTACTAACCCTTTCACTTTGACAGCATCTTTCTTTTGCAGAACTTAGGGAGACAGGAGACAAATTGTCGATTCAGCCTAAATACAAGGACTTAGTAATGTTAGTTAGATGCAGGCTATGGAAGGATGGATTAAGAACACTTAATTTAAGAGGATGCCATCATCCAGACAGTGTATATTGGCCTGTAAGGGATTTCCAGGAGAGAAACAGGACTATAGACAGAGAGAAAGGAACATTCTCAGAGCTCCTGACAGCAAGTATCAGAATCAGTAATTCACTGTTATTGTTAAACTCAGTATTTGTGAGGGCTCTTCCCTTCCCACTCCTGGATCTCGGGCTGAGCAATACCAAGGCTGTTATGAGTCACTGTGCTGTCCTCCAAGGGAAGGGATGGTTCAATTCTTTCTTTTAACAACCTACACAGAGATTTGCTGCTATGGCAAAAATTACTGTGGTCATCACCTGCCTCTGGGGACCCTGCTGCTTTGGGCATACTCAGGGCCACTCTTGCTACAACCCCGTATCTCCATCCCCTTCCAGGACAAGATCATAACAAGGACAGGTTGAGAAGGATGCAAACATAAATTAACCCTGCTAAATGGTGCAGCGTGTCTGGTCTCACAGAGCTTGGAGCTCACCACAAAGCCATTGCAGCCCGGTGCCATGCTATGCTCCCATCTGTAAAAGACTTGCTTCCAAAGGGATGCCTTGCAGTTTGTAAAATACAATCATTGGGCTTTTCTTAGGTGCTTTTTTTTTTTTTTTTTGATTTCAGAAATAAATCAAGGGGTGTGCTGCAGTCCACCAAAGCATTATTTCTGTGGTAGAACCCAAAAATATGTGTTCCCCAGCTGGCCAGTGGTAAGATGCTGAGTGAGACGTGTGAGGGTAGAGAGCTCATTTGAAGAGTGTTGGAGGTTTTCATAAGGCAAAACAACCCAAATACAGAGCAATTTGTCTCTGACAATGTCTCACTTGCTGTCCCTGGAGCTGCAGTTGAGTTTAATCCTGCACAGGAGTTGATTCTTTGTCAAAGAAAAACCAAGAGCCAAATAACTCAAGAAATATGGTCACTGAGGAGACCAGGTGGAGAGGGAAAACGAGGATCAATGTTTTACAGTGGTGGAAATGTATCCAATGGATTCTGGCTCCCATATCTCACCAGCGTTCACCTCTTGAAGCCCAAATGACAAGATTTGGTTTCTGGGAGAGCAACTGTTGGGAGAGAAATAGCGCAGTGGAGAGAAAAATAAACCAATTAAAATTCTCCCAAACATCTTGCTGCAGCTCTGTTCTTCGATTTCCTGTGCTCAGAAAAAAATCACTGATATAATTTAATCTATGTGAAAATAAGGCAGAGGGAAGGGGTGTCTGTGCCACATCTGCCCAGCTGTTCTCTAATAAGATGAAGATAACACAGTTTCGGGGTGTGTTAAGATTTCAGTACAGGCTTCTGCTGTGGCAGCATTCAGACAACGAACGACTCGGTAAAGGGCTGTGCAGAGTAATTTCCCTTCCAGAAAGGGCAATTAAAACTACAGTGGCCTTATCTCCTCACAACTTTTATTGTTTTAGGACCACAGGACACAAAATATTACCGAATGAAATCTCTGAGGGATTGGTAGAAATCAATATAATGTATCTTTTGTGTTAAATGCCTCAGAATCTATTTTCCCTCAATATAAATACATTTATAATATCCCTAATGCTGATAAAATATCATCCTGATAATCTATTCAAACACCTAAGAGACTTCAGTTTCTGTTCTGACATGCTCTGAATTTCAGTTTAAAAAATGTATTCTGGCTTAACTGTCATCAATAGCTTAATGCAATCTCAAAGAAACAGGCATAGGCTATTCAAATATGTTTCCAATATAAGTGGGAGATTATCAGACAAAGGAAAAAATAGCCTCACAGTTAAAGACATAAATGTCAAGAAATAAGAAGAGGAAGAAAAAGTGTACAAAATTCTGATTTTTTAAATTACATTTTTCTGGTTTGGGTCAATTAATCATAAATCATCATAATTTTAATAAAAAATAGTCTACAAAGCACAGTTAAAAAGCATGACTTAGTTCATCAAGATCTAAAAGGGTCTTTCTTTGTTGTTGAAATTTTAATTATTCACTCTTTCAATATTCAGAAGTCACCTCATTCTTTAAATTGCGAGGTGAGGCATGCAATTACAAGATTTAAAAATTAAAAAGATAGGGAATTTAGGGTGCTGTCCTGTATTTAAGGATTTTATTTTGTTTTCTTGTATTTGAGAATTTGCAATAAAAATCTCTCTCTACACTTCTAAGGACTAAAGCCTTCCTCTCATAAAAACTGAAATTCTTATATGGCTGTATGACTTTAGTAAGTGAAAACTTACAAACCGTACCAGGTATTACAGACATCAAAAGTGAACTATGAGCTGTGGTCTCTGTTTGTTATTAGAAAATGAAATTTTAAATTCTCCAATGGATCAATGTTAATAATATTTATGATTCTAATACCTTAATAGTTCACTCACCAGTGAAATGATCTTTAGAGTGCCTTCTAACCCAAACCCTTCTGTGATTCCACGAAATCTCAATTGGAGAACACTGCAGAATAGATGATACACATTTGTAAGACCATTTAGATTTTTGTTTTAAGGCTCAGGTCAGTAATTTCTAGCTGTCCTTTCCATAAACTAATTCTGAAAAAAAGCTGTTGTACTTCACCCTGATATTCCGAGACTCAGGATGAAGTAAGTCTATAAGTAGCCTGGAAATTCTTAAACTTTAACAGTAGAAACCTTCTTTATAGCAAATTTTTTTTTTTTTAACTCTCCTCCCCATTTTGTAGAAAAGCAAAAATTACTATATTAGGCTGAAGGCCTAGTCATGATGCCACTGATATCCCCGCGTAAACCGAGAAATCTCGAGT
Organism: Pseudotriccus pelzelni; assembly: GCA_035584735.1. NCBI lineage: Eukaryota > Metazoa > Chordata > Aves > Passeriformes > Tyrannidae > Pseudotriccus > Pseudotriccus pelzelni. Next base: position 3,749,706 of record JAWMRA010000041.1, read on the forward strand.
TGAAAGGACAAAAATGAAAGGTTCATGTTAGACACAGATACTTTACTACTGCGAAAATATTTGAAAGCCTTGCATTTCTTTTTCTTTTTTTTTTTTTTTTTGGCCTCTTTTTGCCCTGCAAAGGTCACAATCAGCAGCCTGAGAGGAACAGGGAGGCTGTGGCAATTTTCCCTGAACCAGAGATGCGGTTCTGATAGCGGGATCGCACAGCTCGGTAGTTTCGTCACCGTTCGGATGCTTGTAGGAGTTCCTGTTCGCCAAAAGGAACCTTTAAATTGATGGTTATTCTGCGTATTTCCTTTC
>JAWMRA010000041.1:3750108-3803906 GCA_035584735.1 Pseudotriccus pelzelni
CTAAGCCTATTATGATCAATGCTAGGGGTTGTTTGGGTTTTTTTGCCTAGGACAACATTTTTTTTGCTTTTCTTTGACTTGTGACTAGACTTTTCCATGAGAAGCGGAAAGTTTTCTAGGTCAAGATCAAGATGTTCTAGTTGTTTACCCTAATATTGCCTCTTAGAATCATAGACTCATCGAATAATTAAGGTTAGAAAAGACCTCTAGGATCATTTAGTCCAATAGTACATCCATCACTCTTCTCAATGACACAAATATGGGCTAACTGATGCTCTGTTAACACTAATTAGAATGAGCTAATATGTTTACTATGTGAACTTTTCTCCTCCTCTGAAATATTCCCAATGAGACAACCTTCAAGTCACATTGGGTATCTCTTTCTCCAAGATTCTGGGAGGGAACTGAAAAATGCCATTGAAAAATGGTAAAATTTTTAAAATTAATTGTGAGACCCTGAAAGGTTCTTGGCATTCATTGGGATCACAAGATATTGGGGAAGCCCCCAAAGGAAATCAAAACAAGTAAGCTTCTTGAGGAAATTTCTTGCCAGGAGCCGTGATCATAGGACGCCCCTCCATTTGGAAATATCCAGAAGTTTGAAACTCACAGGATTGTGCAAACCAAAGGGAATCTGATTACCTGCAAAGTAAAAGCCATACACTTTCCCTGGTTGTGTTTGAAAGAGACAAAGCAATAAGGTGAGAAGACTCCCCATTTTGAGCTAAAGAGTTCAACACAATTTTTATATTTGAGCTGCCTCCAACCCAAAAATCTGTGACGGATTTCTTGTCAGGGTGGTGTCCAGCTTCTGTTTCTAGGCATTAAATCCCCTGCTCTTTGTTTCTGCTACATGGAATAAACCTTTTGTGTATTTCTTCCCCATTACTTTAACTGAGGAACGTGCTGAGGTTCTCACACTGCTGCTTAGGTTTGCAGCAGAGACGCTCTGTGAGGAGAGATGGCCACTCCTCAGTATTTATAGTATATAGCTGACATGGTGGTATTCAGTCAAAGTTTGGACTTGATGATCTTGGAGGTCTTTTCCAACCTTAATGAGTCCAAGATTCTATTTCTATCCACAACCAGAGATGATAGCCCATGAAAACTAATATAACTCCAGTAATATATATATATATACATATATATATAAACAATTAAACCTTTGCTTTACCTACATTTATATGAGCGATCCTTTCCTCCTACAGGTTTTTTTACCTACTTCAACATTGGTAAGTCCCTGCAGAGTGCAGCCAAAGATGATATTTTTTAAATGAGCAGCAATAAAAATTCCCCGTGGCAAGTTTAAATCCTGATAATGGTGCACTTTTATTGCATTGTGCTGAACTTTTACCAATCAGTCCAATTATGGGCTAATTCATTCTCATCACTTTGGAAAGCTTTTTTTTTTTTTTTTTTTTAAAGCCCTATCTGATTTTTTGGCGTGTGAAATGCTTACAAAGGGAAGTTAATAAAAGAGCGGTTCATCTGCATATACAAAGGAAGATCATAATATAAAAAATTGCCACATTAGAGAAGTCTAGGCCTTGACTATCTGTCATATATTTTTATAGCTTCTTATCACTGCACTATCTGATTAAGTAGTGAAATGGTTAAGATAAATGAGACTTAATTAGCGGAACTGATACCTGTCTATTGCAAGTCTTAAATTTGCATCTGGGAGCTCTGATTTTCAGAAGGGAAGTGCACGCCTGCAGTCCTGCTTCCCTTTGAAATCGATGGGAGTTTTCCCTGCAGTGAAAACCAGTGCTCAAGGTTTCACCCAAAGCCAACTGAAACTTTTGCTGTCTACTCATCCCTTCGAATCACAAGCTAAAACACGGGGAGACAAGCAAATACCGGAGCTCTGAGATGGAGGGAGAAGAGGAAGAGCCTAGACTTGACTTTTAACATGTCAGGCTGCAGAGCTCAGCAGCCTGCACAGATAAATAAGTTGTGTCAGGAGAAGGGTTGGTGCAGATTATTTTCTCTCCGGAACAAAAGAGACCAAAAATTTGGCGTGTTTGTGGGGGTTTTTTATGGTTTTTTTGGGGTTTTTTTTGTGCTTCTTTTTTTGTTGTTGTTGTTGGGTTGTGTTGTGTGTTTTTTTTTTTTTTTTTGCAGCTTTGCTTGTGGAGCAAAGTATTTACATTTGAGCTCAGGGATTAGATGGCCAGTTGCCATCGGTGTCAACTATTTCAGTAGGAACGGGCTGTAGCTTCACTTCCTCGCCAAATGCTCCCTGTGCAGAACAAACGATTTACCACAGAGCTCAGAGATGGGGTATTTACATTCATTTAAGTTTGGTATAAACATTTACAGAACATTAGGACAAATACCAGCATTCTCAGCTAAACCTCTGACCACAATTATTTCTGATGAATAAATGGCTTGTAGAACAACTCTGAGACGAGAGGGGTTGTTCTTTCTTTCTTTCTTTCCCCTCAAACCAAAGGACTTTGAAAAAAACAGTGCACTATTCAGCTAAACACACTGTGCAAAGGTTCATGTAGAGTTAAAGAAAACCATAGATGTTTGTGAGATTAGGGAGTGAATATCTAGATTAAACCAGTTTATGTTGTCCTTCATCTGCTGTTCTGTTTTTTTTCCTTCAAAATCTCACCTTCAAATCTGACCCTCACAGACATGCCTAGCTCAGTAAAGATGCTTTGTGCTGACCAAGTAATTTTCAAACCAAATATCATGAGCTGGCCACTGCCAAGGTACTTTTTCCATTGGAAATGGTGGCATGAGGGTTGTTGATTACAGCCTAAGAGACTATTTACTAAATATTTCTCAGAGGTGCCTGGCTGTGAGAATAAGGAAGCCACTCCAAGGTACCTAGAACTACCTAGTGTAAAGTGCACCTTTTCTTGGTTTTAGCACAATTTAGGATAATGTGTTCTTCCTCACTCTTTTAATTATTATTTTTATTTTATTTATAAGTGTAGCACAGAGAAAAATTGCAGATGCAAAGGTTTCTGTTCAGTGCTCTTTGCAGAGCTATTCTGCTCATGACCAATCCATCTTTGTAAAATCACAGAGTAATTAAGGTTGGAAAAGGCCTGTAAAATCATCAATTCCAACCATTAACCCAGCACTGTCAAAGCCACCACCGAGCCATGTCTGGAAGTGCCACATCTACACATTTTTTGAACATTTCCAGGGATGGTGATCCCACCACTTCCCTGGGCAATGTTCCAATGTTTGAAATACCTTTCAGTGACGAAACTTTTCCTAATATTCAATCTGAACCTCCCTGGCACAACTTGAGGCTGTTTCCTCTTACCTATTGCTTGGTATATGGGAGAAAAGACAGCCTTCCACCTGTCTACAGCCTCCTGTCACATAGTTGTAGAGAGTGAAAGTTCCCCTGAGCCTTTTCTCCAGAATAAACAACCCCAGTTCCGTGTTGGAGGGTACATCAGCCTCTCTGAACAGCATCTTCTACAGGGCTCAGGAATGACACTCCTTATCTGTGCTACAGGAAGGGTATAGAAGTGTATTTGGAGAAGACAAGTGTGAGGAAACACTGAGAAATCAGGCTCCAAGATCTCAAAGCAAGACCTGCACAGACACTTCCTAACTTAATTATTTAAGGAAACCAATCAAACTCTAATCACCATGATTAAAAAAAAAATCACTGTTCACAATGCTGAATATTTTCAGAACATTTCTCATAGCCAGAGCAGTCCAGTAACTGCAGGACTCACTTAACACATCAGAACAGTTCTGGTTTCACCTCTGACAGAGCAGGGACCTTAACCTGATTTTCAGGCACCTTGTCCAAACATGTAATTAAGAGTCTATTGACTATCCTGGGATGTTTCTTTCTTGGTGTGGGGGGCGATTGTGTCTGATTACATTTTTTTATGACACTAATGTAAAATGTCTAATGAAAACAGTTTATTTATTGCTCAGCATTTCTGAGTGAAACTATATACTGTTTTTCTCCTCCTTATTCCTTTGGGCCTGTTCTTCATCCAAATACACTTCCCCCTATGAAAATAATGTGTACAAGGCAGATAACTAAAATCTCTTGGCATTCTTGACCATTAAAACAAAATTTATTACTTCTTTCCCTAAACACCCTAAATAGCAAGGTCTACTGGTCTGCTTCAGATCCCAGAACCCGTGAAGGGCAGATCCTATTGTTCAGCAGTGACAGAAGTCTGTAGGATTCCTTTTGATGCTTGGAAGCATCAGCTCAGAAAGCATGAGGACCTGGGAGCATCAGAGCCTTCATGGCAGAAGAAGACACTTCCAGGTGGAAGGAAAAGGTTTAAAGTCACAAACAGAGAGACCCAGATGTACAGCAAGTTTCTGTTCTGGATTTGTTTGATGAACAGCACTATGGCCGATTAACCTTAGCTTTGAATTCCTGATTTCTACACTTATCACTGACATCACTTTGGGCAGGAACATATTATGTTATTAAAAGAGAACAAAAACGTCATTAACACCCCGCATCACCTCATGAGCTACTGAGGTCAAGCTACTTTGCAGGATTTAAAAGCAGAAAGAAACAGAAGGAAAATGAGCTCTGAGCCTTTAGGTGAGGCTCAAATGAAAATTGAGACCACTTTGATCCCACTTACTTCACAGTACAATGAACGTAAACTGAGTTCAAAAACCTGAATCCTTCACAGAGGTAGCATTTTACACCCCTTATCCAAAGGTGCAAAAGACTGAATGACATGCAGAAAGGGGAAGAATCCTGACTGAAAAGTTGCTGCACATTCAGTGAGGGGGTGGGGGAAAGAATCTTAATGAGCTCAGGATTTCTGTCAGCAGTAGCTTTTAATCATCAGGTCTCCCCCAAAAATGAAGAATATTCATGCATACAATAATTAATACTGAACAGGAGATTTGTATCAATCTGACAGATAGGAGATGAAATTAACTGTGCTTTCATGTACAATTTTAAGTAGGTCAGATAAGAGCATCTATTGTAACCAACTTTTATTTTATAGATATACTCTGACACGTACAGACCCACATGTACACATTAAGTGTGTCTATAAAAATCTCACACACAGCAGAATCTCCTTAACCTTGCCGTTTGCAAGCTGCCCAGTCCTTTCCCTGGAGCTCACCCCTTTTGCTCTCACTGATCCATGGGCTCTAAGGTCAGAGGGGATGGTCCTGATACAACCAGATGTTCTGCAAACACAGGACTTTGAATAGCACACGGTAATTCCTACATTGCGTCCTGTCAGCTATGGTTGGAGTGGAGCACGCTGCAAATATTTAAATAAAACAACCTCTTATGCTGTATTGATTTTTCTCTAAATTTTACTCTTTTCCCTCCCTCTTTGCAGAGTTAGGCTGGATCAGCATTAGGTGTCTAAACATCTTTCCTCTTTTAATAACATTCCTCAGTAGGTAGTGAGAGCAATATTAAAACCACAATTGACACAAGAAAAAGAAAGGTTTCGGAATATGGCATTGATGTGATGGGGTTTCAGTTAACTTAGTTCTCTGAGGGTGTTCATTAGTTGTTCATAGCATTTGAATTCCTTCAACAGGTAATGGAAATGCAAAGAAAAGATGTCTCTATCCTTCAGTGTGAGCTGCATGTACATTTTTAACACATATCTAAATTATTAAGAAATCTGAAGTATTTTGCTTTAAAATATGCAGGATCCTTTGAAATGATGCCTTACCTATTTTTTAAACTGCAGTGATGCTGTCTTACCTATTTTCTATGAAAAATTAAACCTGCTTTTAGCAAGTATTTGAGACCTCAGCTGTTCGTTGTGTTAGCACATAACTGCTTCAATAAAATAATTTATTTCTGTGTGTGAATTACATAGGGAAAACATTAAAACCAGAAACCAGACTCTGAAATATTGTTTACTTTAGCCATCAGTGTGCTTGTAGCAAGCGCAGGTAGAGCCCTTCCCAAATCTTCGTTCGCGCAGCCTAGCCATGACTATTCCATCATTTGTTTTCTTACTTATTGAAAAGAAAGAAGGGAAACTGGAGAAGGAGAAAAATAAGAAAATCTCAATAGACACAAATTAGGAAGAATCATTACAAAAATTAATTTAGTTGATTAAAAAAAGTCAGCAGGATTTTTTTATGGGAAAATATATACATTTCGTTCTGAAATACTAAAGTAATCTACTGGGTGCATGCCTGAAGTTATAATGCCACAGCAATGTGACTTCGTTGCACAGTCACTAATCACCACCATGTACTTAAATAGTCATGCACATCATGTCCTTAATTACTTGCTGAACCGGGGACTAGTGCAAAGGCTCTCTAGGTCCATGGCAAGTGTCTGTGTGGGATTTTAGTTCTCCAAGTGATTTTCAAATCTCACTCTCAAGTCAATAGTAAGACAGAAAAAGAGAAACTTCCATGAGCAATCCAAGTGACCGCACAGCTCCTGTGGTTTAGCTTCAAGGACAGGGGTCTGCAGTGCCCTTACATAAGATAACTCAGGGGCTGGAATCAAATTTTGGGGTTGCAGAGTTGGCAAATGGCTCTGGGAGCTTCCAGGAAGCAAAAAAAAGGTGTCACCAGTGTGCAGTAGGTATGGAGATTAGGTAAAGTGGACTCATGTTGGATATTTAGTTGGACTGTTCCTCCTAAAGAAGGTTCCCCATTCCTGGAAATGTTGAAGGCCAGGCTGGATGAGGCTTTGAGCAACCTGGTGAAGTGGGAGGTGTCCCTGCCCATGGCAGAGGCTTGAAATGAGATGAGCTTTAAGGTCCCTTCCAACCCAAACCATTCTATGATTCTCCAGTTAAGTGTCTGCAGGTGGGTGGAATGAAGATCTACGTTTCTGAGCTACCTGCAGTACCCAAATCTTCTGCTGAAGTAGGGCAGGGGGAGAGGGGGGTGACTTGGAAGCCAAACACTCGGAGGGCTGTGAGAGTATAATAATTACACACTGTAATTCCCCTTGTGTGCGAGCAAAGCATGTATCACTAAAGCAAAGCAGGGAGAGTGTCAGGACAAGTGGGCTGTTTTTAATTTTTTCTTCTTCTTCTTGTTAAGAAACTTTTTTTTTTTTTTTTAAAAAAAGTCCCTTTTGGTGTCTGCAGCCTTATCACATGAGGATCAACAGCTGAAACCAAATGAGAAAGAAGGTGAAATTGTCTAGACTGAATGAATTGCAGGCAGCACGGGGAAAAGTAAATTGGAAGTTTAGCATTCTTTCATTTTTAATAACCTGAGGTGTTATCGATAATGTCTGTAATTAATTTTTTTAAGATGTTCATTTTAGATCAATAGTATCCTCACGAAACAGGCAAGGTCATTTATCACATTTGAAACAGTGAAGTTCAATGGTGAAGCTCTACGGTGAAATCATACCCACTGACATTAGTGAGGATGCAACTCCACTGTCTCCTATTTGTCTTTCTTTTTTTTTTTTTTTTTTGTGAAGTCATTAGCCAATGCAATCTTTCCCTGCAATTATGCATTTGAAGTGTGGAAAATAGGTGTCTGGGAAGCTAAGAACTGGTATTCCCAAAACTGGTTCCCTTCTGATTCTTGGAGAAGTTATTTTCTGCAGAGGTGCTAAAAATATTTGCCCTCAGAACAGCATGAGCAGACTGCTGCAAACACTGTAATTTAAGGACTTATGGGCTCTTGGGTCACATTCAATAGTTTCATGTGGGCATTTTAGGTTTTTCCAGTGAAATACTTCCTGAGATGCAGGCTTTGGCTCAGCTGACAGAAAAATAATAAATTCAATAGTATGTATATACGGGCTTTCTGTTACACACATTTGGGCTAATTTTCAGGTCTCTCCTCCCCAAATAAAGCAGCTCTACCCACGGCAGAGTCAGTGTCTGATGGGTCAGCCCTTTAACTGGCTTTGCACATTTTTCCCCACATCTCAGAGTGGGGAAACTGATCCTGGCAGATCCTGCAGGTAAATAAACAACTGCTTCTGAAACTGATGTCAAATCAATGACCTGAGCATGAAACCAGAACCTCTGCAGCCCGATCAGTGAATGGCCCAGGCTTGGGCTGTGTATTCCATGTGTTTACACCCTGGACTTCACATTTCACCTTTGTGATTGAATCATTAACTGGAGCAACTTTCATTTTGCCGTAGAGCTGCTGGAAATACAGTGCTGCAGGATCACTGCTGGACTGGGCTCACATTCAGTCCATACCTTCCTGCTTTTTTTATTCTGCTTCTTTTAACTCCTTATTCTTTCCTCCCCGCTTCCTTTCTTGACAAAACACTCAGTGAATAACCCTGGAATCACCGAAACATCATAAAGGCTTGAAATGTCTCTGTAAGCACCCTCAGCGTTAGGAGTCAAAAATACCCAAAATGACCTAAGACATATTTCTTTATGGTTTTGTCTGGAAGGCTGAGTTTTACGAGGGACCCACCCTTCATAGTTCCTTTGTTGTTGTTTATTACGACCATGTAAGAGAGCAAAGAGTGCTGTGCACAACACATAAGAATGCGTTAGGAGAAGCTTCCAGTGAGCCGAGCTTTGGCTCCTCAACTGAAGGGAGGGGAAGAAGTAAAGAAAAATTAAAGTTTAATTTTGTTTCCTTGCTACTCGTGTGGGAAAAAAAAAAGGTGCCCTGTTCTTACCAGATGGTTCCACCCGATGTTTTGAACACGGTATGCCTGGAAGACAGTGTACAGCTATCTATTTGCTTACATACTAAGAATGATTTTTCTATATATGAAACCTGAAGATGTTATACATTTTTTTTTGTGACTTTAATGTTTTTGATATCTAAAGTTCATGAAAAAGCCATGTAATTGGTACAGAACTATTTTTTTATTTGCATCAAGCCCCCTAATCTTTGAACATTAGAATAATTTTGCATCTAGCCTGGGGTAAATTAGTTTCTTCAGGGTTTTTTTTTTCAACTTCCCAGCATTATTTATTTTCAATTTGAAATTCTTTTAATATCAAAGTGGGTGTAATTAATTCTCTGTTTCTGATGATCTGAAAATTAAAATGAAAAATTACAAATAATATATCAAAGAACTTTCATAAAATATACCTGATCAAAATAGTTCAGGTTTACTGCACCTACATATCAATTTTTGTGGGGATTTTTTTCCCTGTATATAAAAGCCATGCTTTAGTGCCATCTAGTGCACTAAGAAATCAGAAAAGAAACTTGCCTCAGTGTTTATGCTCTTGCATTGCAATAAACACTTTAAAACTCTAGATTAGAGCCATGGCTATCATATTAAGTAAACAGTAAAATGACTCTTAATTACCTATTTAGAGCCTGACTATGTGTGGTTGATGATGAGTGTAAAGCAAGAGTTTCAGGTCTTCTCTCACCAACCATCATTGAAACTGAAAAAGACTCAGTAGTTCAGATTTAATCTCTTTTCCTCTGGAAAATTAGAAGTGTCTCAAAAGAATTCTAGCTTTCAGCTAAATATCATGAGTTTGATACCCAGTTGTGGAATACACAAAATATGGTGTGTGCAGAGCCTGGGTTTTCCTTTTCCCATAACTGAATGAATATTATTTCTCCCGATGACAGGAGAAAAAAACAAAACACTAAAGCAAAAATACCAAAAGCTTGCTGATGCACAGAACAGCTAACAAGGATAAAAAATCATAGAACCATAGAATGCTTTGGGCTGGAAGGGACATTAAAGATCATCTAGTTTCAACACCCCTGATATGGGCAGAGACATGTAACCAAATATTCAGCATTTTTCCTCTTCTCTTTTGTTTATTTTGATGAGGTTTTTTTATTTTTTTGCTTGTTTTGCTTTATTTTTCTTTCAGATTTTGTCAATGAAACATGAAAACTGAGCTTGCAACCCATGAAAAAAAATCTGAACGACATATCAGCCCTAGATTGCTCTCTATTATATTAAACTCAGGATGGTCACTCTAAGAAGAAAATTTGGGCCTCAGAATCCACCCAGATAGTTGTCTTACCGATGCTCTCCTTGGGTTTTGGAGTATTACATTTGTTATCAGCACTGGCACTCTGGTGGGATATGTGTGAGCCCTAAATGGCTAGCAAGGTTTGAGAGGATTTGATCAGATGATCTGTGCTTGGATATTTTTATTGGAGAGGTCAGATGATCTGCTGAAAGCACTCAGATCTTTGGAGATTGAGGCACTGATTGCTGACACAGATTTTACAGCAGGTACATGTAGGCTGCCAGGTTTGACAGTTCCTGTGCTTGCAAACAAGTGGAAGATTTCTTACCCCAAATCAGGGACAAGTCACTTCTGTGAAGATTTTATTATCAAAAGGAGAGGTGATAGCCTTGATCTAAAGGTGAGGCTCATTCTAGACATCTTCCAAAACTGATAATCTGTGCTGATTCCCCATATGTGTCCCTGATAAAGATTTCTCTACCTTTTTTTTTTTTTTTTTAATATGTACTTAGAATCCAGTACAGCAAAAAATATTGGTGTAAAAGCCAGATACAGACAGCAAAGTGTCTGAGTTCATTTCCTGGGTGGCTCAGTGGCAGCTGAGGGTCAGGACAGAGGCACAGGAAAATGTTAAAACATCCCCACAGGGGAAGCAGCTGCAATGGGTTTAAATTTCGGCATCAGGTTGGGTCATTACAACCCCTTTTCCAAGGTAATAATAATAATAACAATAAATATTAACAGTAATATCTTTCTTAGGCCTTTTAGCTGACCAGCAAGCCCTGCTTAGGATGTGGAGCTCAGCTGAAGCACAAACTCCCTTTGTGAAATGTGACAATCTGCATTGCTGTGGGGTCCTGAGCTCCTCTTGGACTTCCAGGTGCAAAGTCATGACAATAATCCCCTTCCAAGAAACCATGTGGTGGGGAGCAGTGCCAGGAGAGAATGGGAAGGAGGAGTGGAAGGAAGATGCTGCACTGAGGTGCTGTTTTAGTGCATGAGATGCTGCCTCCACTTCCTTGCTGGCATGAGGGACCACAAGTAAATTCTTCATGCTAATGGTTACATGACTTTCAGACCCCACGAGCTGGATGTAGCTGTCCTGAAATGATAAGATCCTTCCCCCTCAATAAACAACCTCCAGGAGTGCCAGGAGCTCTGCTTACCAGTCACTGCCCTGCTCCTGCCTAGTAAAAAGAAAAAAAAATAATGGTGATGGTGCTGAGAGAAATGCATTTGTCAGCACTCTGAATTTTAATGTGAACTGGCAGCGGATCTCAGTGATAAAGCAAAAGTCTAATACGGATGGTAATTTTGCAGAGACCTTGCTAACATGTGTTATCCACTGGCTTTCTTTTGTTCACCGCTGTGAATTATCAACTGACTCAAGGCAATAAAGGGAAAAAAGTTGTATTTCTCACTGTGTCACTTTAATAACGTCATCCAAAGCTCACTGCAATAATTTAATTTTGCAGAGAAAGCACAGAGTTTATTCCATTTCTGATCCCTCCCCCCTCCCCCCAGCATTTTGTAGACAGGTATTGAGCAGTGATTGACCAAAAGTTGTGATTCATGGCCAGCCACAGGGTTCCACCAAATGCCTAAAACATGCATTTCTTTGGAACAAGAAGAAACTGTCACATTCCCTAATCCACCAGGAAGGAAGCTTGATCCAACACATGATCTGAACCAGCCATTACCAAGGAATGTAAAAGAAGCCCTGCAGAAAACTTGGGATTAAACAACCCAAGGGAAACTTTCCTCTTACCCTTTGGCAGTTACAGGTAAATATAGAAAAGTGTTTCTATGCAAAGCATCTCAGTTAAAAATAAGGGGTTTATACAAGATTAATAATCATAGTGTTCTGAGATTGTTACTTCTTTCCCCTTATCAGCGAATGGGAACGTTTGGTGATTATTTTGGATGGTATTTTACTAGAATCTAATTGCAGTATTGCCACAAATGCACCAAAGCAGGGTATTCATACCTTTCACATCATGAAATTTTGGATTAAGTTGTTAGATCTAAGCAAATAGCTGCAGAATGAAGATGCAGTTCTTTCCCTGATTAATTTTAAATGTCTAGTAGTTTAGCTTAAAATAATTTTTCTCAAAAATCCTGAGCCATTCTCCTACATCCTGCTGCAGTTTTGTTGTGCAGTAGGAATTCCCCAGGTTCAACAGGTGAATAGGAATTTTCTTGATGAGCCATAGATGCATTATCTTCTACCACTACAGCCTCAGAAGTTGTCTCACTAAAGCTCTTTACACTGGCCACAGTTTACACCAATCAGCAGAATTTAGCCTATTAATTCAATCACTCTGTACTCCAGAAATCCCCGCGGTCCAGCACCCCTAATTAAGCATCACTTTTGGAAAATGTGGAAAATAACTTTTAAAGTCATCATTAAGTGTATTGCTGGGAGTGTCATATAAATATCTTATTTACAAAACCATTGAATACCATATGTTCAGGGGAAGATGTGCCAAAAAGTGCTAATTACACTGTTACTTAATGCCAATCAGGTAATTACACTCAGCCCACTTAAATGCTCCCTGCAATCTGGGTTGCCTCAGCAGCTGAGGAAGGATTACAGCCGCCCCAAAACACATGACAGTGCCCTTTCCTGAGGGCACTGGGTATGGAACCAAACTTCTGAGTAGGACCCAAACCTCACAGCCCATTAGTTCCTCTGTTCCTCCTCCATTTTCTAGAGGCTTTTTTCCTCTGCTCCACTCAGACACTCGGGAGGTTTTTCAGTGACCCAGAAACAACTGCAAGGAAATTTTTTTTGTACCTTTAGAATCTTCCTCTTCCTTTAAATACTTTCTGTAGGATTTGTTTGGCCTGTGGGTTATCTTCTGTTTCCTAGGAGAGAGGTGACTATCCCTTGAATGTGGCTCATTCTCTCCAGCAGAGTTCTGAGCACCCCTTGCCAGGGTTCCTTGGCTGACAATTTCTTTCTTCTCCTCCACTTTGAACTCTTTGTTTAGCACTGATATGCTGTGTTCAGCAATAAGATTTATGCTCAAATCTTTTTCTATTTCTCAAATCAATCTCTGGTTGGAAAGGCAACCCAGAGGCATAGATATGCATATATATAAAAATATATTAAAATAGATTTTATATATATATATATAATATATATTAAATATAATATAAATATATAGATATTTGGGACATTCTTGGAAAGTTGACAAAGTTCTGCACTGGTGTATAGCTATGGGGAGCTCATCAATATGACACATGAGGCTGATACATAGATCTAATCCCTATCCCTTTGTAGGCAGCCAAACCACCCAGTCCTGAGTGTTCACAGAACTTGTACACAAAAAAAAAGTGTAATATACTCAGTAATCAGTGGCAAAATTTGCCATCACTTTAATGCAGCCAGGAGGCAAATGGAGACAGTTTAACAGATGTTTCCATATTTAAGCCAGAACAAACAGAACAGATTAATTTCCCCACTTTCTCTGCACCAGAATGTTCTGGGTCTGAAATTTCAGTGTGTAACACAAGAAAAGAACAATGTTTTGATCCCCCTCAGCAGCCAAGGCGATGTGCTGAGCAGTGGTGAGCTCAAGAACCAGAAGCCAGTCTGTAAGTTCAGGGTGCCTGGGGAGAAAAAGGTCTCAGTGAGGTCCATTAGTGCCTGATCACACAACTTCGAGTACAAGCAATTTAGAAATATTACACACTGCTACTATGGAACTGAAATACTAAAGCAGATTATCTGACCAGGTTCAAATTCTTTTTTTTTTTTTTTTTTTCCCAGTCTGTGGAGCAGGTTGAATGTAGTATCTTTTTTTCCTACATAGCGTGTTTTCTGGCCAAAAAGGGATGAAATGACTGCTCGCTGCTTGTGCCATTCCACCGCTTGCAGAGGGGTGTCCCAGGGCACACATCAACCATGGATACAGCCCAGAGGTCACAAGCTACCTCTCAAATTGCAGGACTCCCACACTTAATTCACTGCTCTAATTATACCATCAGCTGTCATTACTCCTGTTATTCAGATCTGTCATCCTGACCCGGCAGGGAGGGCTGGGGGTGAGCTGGTGCCCTGGGTCTGGTGCAGACACAAAGGAGAGGAAGAATGGCTGCAGCATCCAGGGATCTTGCACCCGAGGTTGCAAAATGGAGCATTTTTGAAGCAGCAGGAGGGGAAACTGCTCTGGCAGTGTCTTGTCCCCTGCTTCAGACGGGAGGTGCTTTCACAGACCCGCTTCCTCCCTCTGTGCCTGTGTACCAGGGGTTGTTTTTCTGACTTTTCTCACTCCACGTGGCTTGAAGCCTACTAAAACTGGTTCTCCAAAGCAAAGAGGTCCGGTCTGATGATAAGGGATAGTCAGCATTGCACAAACCACTGCATAATTTCACGTATTCTTGTTTTATCTGCAGCCTCCCCCGCGCACTGCTCCCCTGCGAGCCTCGGGAGGGCAAACAGAGAGAGCAGAGGGTTAATTAAGGCTCCTGCTTTCCCCAGCTGCCGGTGAGTTTGTGTGGGTTTGCTCCTTCCTGAGCACCCATCGCTCTCCACCCCAAACGTGAAAGTTGTGTAATAACCCCTTCCTCAACCTTGACTCAGAGGTTGCCAGCTCGGTGATTCACCGCGGCTCTGCCACCTGCTTTCGCTGGAACTGCCGGATGAAACCCCGGCCGAGAGGAGCCCGCGTGGGGGGCGAGGAGAGATGCTGTTCCCACCAGCATCCCACTCATCCCCAGGGTCCCAGCCCCGAGTGACAGCTGTAGGGTTATATTTATCCCAGGTGTGCGGTGAGCATCTGACATTAAAAAGAGGATGGAGGAAGGAGAAGGTGCCCTTCCCTCGTGGGAAGTCTTCTCTGTTTGCCGTTTTGAAGGTTTTACAGTCATTAGACCATCATCTTCACAATTGCCTCACCCAAACTTTGCTGGAGCTTAAAGACATCTTCCCTGTGACAACGATTTCAGCCCTGGCAGGATCTAAAAAAGGGTTTTAATCCTGGTTATTTTCTGTTCCGCTTAATTGCCTTACCCAACAGTTACATTTCATATAAAGACAATCCATCTTTCCCCCGCTTACTTCTGTAATAACCATTATCCTCCTCTGGAGAACTAAAATTTAAAAAAAAAGTTATAAAAAAAAAAAAAGGAGGAAAAAAAGTGATAGGGGTTAGGAGGAAACTTGACATTGAAAACAGACACTCAAATTATAGATGTCTTTGAATAATCCACAATATTTGTCATGCACTTCACAGAATTCCTTTCTGGAGCTAATGGAGCTTTAATAAGAGATATGTTTCCCCCTCCCTTCTCCATGCAACTTCCCCTCCCCTTTCCTCTTCCACTGTGAAGTTTCCATGAGTAATCCCAAAAACAATATTTAGATGACTGAAACGTTAGAGCATAGTTTTACTGTGTAATATAGCATGTCCAGAACGTTCCTCTGGGATGGATATCTTTTATTTTCAGTATATTAAAGGAAAAGTAAACATTGTAGTGGGGATAAAAATGGATGCTTTGAAAAGCTCTTTTACATTTTTTGCCATTTTGTTATATTTGTGTCAACTTTATTGGAGCAGCATCAGCTATTCTCAATGTTTTCTGGGGACAAACCCTTTCTTTTCATGATAGTTGTGCGCCAGCCTGGCTATATCTGTCATGTCCTCCCTGCTCTTCTCTCCTGCTTTGTTTGCCAGGGCACCACCGTGTCAGGAATCATTTATGCCGCATATTAAAAACACTGATAGGTTGTCCTTAACCTCCAAAACAACCAAAACTCCTTCTGTTGCCTTTGTCTGGCATTTGTGGCATCTGTCAAACACCAAAGTCAGACTGCGTCCTTGGTGGCTTAAGCCTTTATCCACACAGATTAGGATTTTTCACTTCAAATTTGGCCTTTTAAAGAGTTCTGATCCGAAAATGAAGAACTGAAATATTCCCAGAGTTGCATGGAATTTTTGTTCACCCAGAGAAAAAGATGCTACGGCAGCAAAGATTGAGATAATTTGGTGGCAGCTTTTTTGAGCAAGATTGAGATGATTTGGGGGTAGCTCCTTGGCTTCCCCAGAATCTCTGTTTGACTGTGGGCAAGCCCCACCATTTCACCAGGCAGTAGTTTATCATCTCCAAAACACAGCTGACAGAAGATATTAATTCTCCATCGTAGAGGCAGATGATGTGAATAAATACACAAAGAAATGTTCTGGGCACGTCTGCACCGAAGGGGCCTTGGTTTCACCAGAGATTCCCAAGACATCTCTAAACTGGCTCACGTGGGTACCACCAGCAGCCACTCACGCAGCACAGACCACGCTACAGACCCACTGAGCCCAGATACGGCAAAATTACAGAGCAAACACAACGGTGAATCATGGAATAAGGAGAGGGTTAAAGACAGATGCACTGCTTGTCTTTTAGACACCAACTCTGTGGCATTAATGTGGTCAGAGCAATAGAAAACTTGTTATTAACTAGTTTTGTTTTCAGATCAACCTGCTTCTCACATCCATTAGAAACTTGTGGTATTGTAAATTGGCCCTGACAAGGGCGTTGTTTTTTTTTTTTGCTGGGCTTTGGTTTAAATACAGCTACTCTCAATTCTAATTTCCCACCGTATCAGTGTCTTGAACAAAGGAGATATTTTTTTTTTTTTTCCATGTGTGAAAATAAAAACGTCTTGGTGGAAATTCGCATGTCCTGCAGCCACTTTGCTGACCTAGTCAGCTGGCCGCCTTCTCTCATGCAAAATGTTTCACGTGAACAGCTCTTGTTTTATGCCTTGTAACATTTTCATGTGACTCACAACAAGTGATTCATATTTCTTTGGTATTCGCCAAAGATCATACTTAGAAATCGGATTCTTAGAAATTTTTCATTCCCTCGTGTAGGAGGGACTGTGGGTGCTGTGCTCAGGTTCATTATGATAATGCAATCTCAGACAGTGTCACATAAGCCAGTTTACAGTAATAAATAACAATAATCACGAATTCACAAAACTCTTGAGCTTCCAATATGAAAAACGTACAGCAGAGCCAGGAACAACCTGTCTGAGAGTGGCTTTGCACTTTGAACCGTTGCCATTGCATTTAAAAGATATGAGTAGAATAAATAAATAAACAAACTAAATATCTGAGTCGTAGACTGGGATATGGAGTCCAGGTTTGAGTCTTTTTCTTGCTGGGAGACTTCTGGTATGGCTTCAGGCAAATTACTGAATCCCTGTAATTCTATTTTCTCCTATTAAATGTGCTATTTGTCAACATCTTTATTTGTTTTGATCCTAAGTTGTCCAAGTTAAAGAAGGAAGATTAACTGTTGAGTCTACAACAAAGGTTACCCAAGGATGCAAAGTGATGAGAAAGAAAGGCTTCAGGATGCTCATGATTTTGTCTGGGATTGCTCAATACTTCTCTTATGCAGCTAATGAAAAAAAAAAAAAAGAATTTCCAGATATTTTTCAGTAAGAGAATTTTTTGTAATAATTACAAATACTTTGAAATTGAAACATAATGGTGATCTAATTTTAGGTGCTTTCATGCTCTGCCTAGTCAAAATTTGTACAAAAATTTCCTAATTCAGCTATCTCTGGGTTCTTTCATTCTTCAAGAGTGAAACCCACAAAAAGTGATGATAATGGGGAACTGGGGTTGAAGGTGGAGGAAATGTCTGTACATTAAAAAAAAAAAAAAAAGAGAGAAAAAGGAAGAGAGTGGGTTTTTCAATTCTTTGTGGAAATTCAGATATCAGATGAAAGGGGGATGGTGTTTTCTATCTGGCCTCAATTGGCTGGTCCATGCAATTTCCACTGCTGTTGATAAAGTCATCCTGTATCAAACCCCCAGAAGATGCTAATACATGGAGGTTGGGCTGATGGGATTTTTAACTAGGAGAAGGGAGTTCTAGACTATGATCTCTGCTCCCAGATTTCTACATTTACTTTGAAAAGTCACTTGGTAAAATAAATTCAAATTTTTAAGAACACTTGGCCCTTTAAATCAGCAAAGTTCTCTGTTGGATCTGATCTATTGACATGGCAAGTCCTTGCTGCTGATTTATACCAAAACCTGACATGGAAGAGGTTTCTTAAACCCTTACAAGGTGCTCAAACCTTAACTTTTATCTCTCAGTGAAAACTGGGACCGGAAAAAAGTAATCTGGTGTGAATATGCTGTAAATCTTCATTATGAGGGAAATTATTATTTTTTTTTTTTACTGATCTGTTCATCAAGTTGCACATTCAAGGCAATGCTTTTGGCTTATGTGCAGCTCTTGGGCTTCTCAAAGGCACCAGGACCTGCTGTTGCCTTGCTTTTGCTCTTAGATACACTTTACTTGTTTTATGTGTCTTACAAATACAGTAGTAGACACACAAGCATTTTGTTTTTTATGGGGCTCAATTAACAGAATGAAAGACAATCTTTCCTTGGCTTTATTGAACTTTGAGCAAATATTAACGGGGGGAACCCACCTACCACACAAGTCTGTCTATCTATATCCTATTTTCATAATTTTTTGATGTTTTAGTTAGAAAATATTTAGTATGATGGTATTAACCTTTATGGTCAGGTGTCATTCTTAAGAAGTATCTCACATTTGGAGATTAACTCAGAAACATTTATTCAGAGTCAGTAGAAAGTACATCCTCCCAAATAGTGACAAATGCATTAAAGGTTAAGATAGTGTCCATGGCTCTCTTAGGTAAATACTATCAGTCTGAAATCTGCTTTTAAGGAGGAGATAACCAAATCCACTCAAGAAATAATGGCAAACAAAGCACGACAAAGTAAACTCACATTAAAAGAAATTAGTACCTACAAAACAGGGTAACAGCTTAACAAGCTACTGGTGCAGCACAAATCTCCTCTAAGTACCAGGAAATAAGCCATTGAAACTTCATCACTAAAGTGAAGTCCCCACTTGTAAAACTTCAGATAGCTACAAACTCCTTTGATTCGATGCAAATCTGTAGTGACTTTTTTTTAAGGTGCTATTTGCTTCTAATATACCCAAGCAATAGGTGAGTTGAAAAAGACCAGGCATGAGCAAACACAGGGCAGCACAACCTCCCCGTGCTTATATATTCATTGAGGATGGGCAAATTTAAAAACAACAATAACAACTCTTAAGTGTTTGTATTTCTGTCGATTTTCTCCTTTCATCTTCTGGCATAGGGTGATGTTTAGCGTGAGATCTTGTTAACCACTCTAAAGTCTTTCTGCTTTGTAATCTTTACTTCAGAGTCACTTGGTATTTCCAACTTTAAATAAGGTATTATACCCACACATGGAGAGGTAATAAGTTATGACTCAGTGTAAAGATGGATTCCTTTTCAAATTACATCTTCCCTGGTGTATGCAACCCACTGCTCACCGTCTGGTCTGCTTTCTCCTCTATACATGATCTATGGACAATACAAAAACTGTTTCAACTCTCAGTAAGAGGCTTAAGTCTGTAGCTCAGACTATAGGCTCCCAGAGACTTTAAGCCCTGAATGGACTATTGGATCAGCTGGTCTGACCTTCCACACAAAGCAAGCCCTTACATGTCATTCAGCTACCTCTGCAAGAAGTGTTGCAGCTTGTTTGACTAAATCGGGACTTCCACCTTATGAAACATATCACCCAGAATGTGCATTCAAAAAAAATTTGCTCCACTTTCTGTGCTGATGGCACATACCCATGTTCAGGCAGCCTTGCCTAAAAGTAACTGGCTAATTTGTAATTAAATTTGTCTATTGCCAGTGTGCTGCTCCAAAAGCTCTAGACTGAGCTGGGGGTGTTTAAGCAATTTGCCACTGCATACCGTCCCAGGCAAAGATTTGCCTTGGTATGCCATAGAATCACAGAGTCACAGATCTCCTGAGCTGGAAGGGGCCTACAAGGAATATTGAAGTTTAACTCCTGGCTCTGCACAGGACAACTATGACTACTGCCCTGGGGAGCCTGTTCCAGTGCCCAACCACTCTGGATAATTCCTAATATCCAGTGTGAACCTCCTCTGACACAGCTCTTTAAAGCTTTATCCATATTGGCTTAATATATTCTCTGCTTTCTCTTGGTAATAACGAGTCCTTTAAACTGTAGATTTTCAGGATGTCTGTTCCTGAGGTGCATCTTGCTACTCATGGCTTTTCTGAGCCTTGATAAGTTTGCTAGTAACTTAAAATCACTATACAGATTTGTGCTGAGGAAGTGCTGCAGGCAACTTAAAGCCAGCAGGGAGCTGTAGAAGCACTGTGTCATAAAATAAATAGTTGGAGAGGCTAAAATCACAGTGAAAGGTTGCTTCGTCTTTTTCCTGTTTACATAAGGCATGCTGAAGCACGTGATGCCAGATTGGAAAGTAAATGTGTTCAGGTACCAATCCCAGCTTGGTTGCAAAGATGCAGTAATCTATGCAATAATTTACACACTTCCACTGTGTAAATACGGAAAAGATGTCAAAAGTCTACATTTCTACAGGTCCTAATTGCCTTGCTAGTGAATATTTGCAAGGTTTTGGGCCATAATGCGCTCATGAGCATGAACCTATGTAAAAATACTCGGGCAGATCCCTCCATAGTGTAAAATTTCCATTCTTGATGTCTATGTAAATACAGAGATTTGTGCCTGCTAGACCAAGAAGATTGCAGTGCCAAAATATAAGTAGCTAAGCTTGTTCACTAGCCTTCTAGGTGGTGGGTTTATTTTTCATGAAAAGTAGGGTGATAATGGTGGATGAAATAAGCATTACTGTAATGGAGAGGGGAAAATGCACTGCTGTGTGTTAACACAGGCCAGGCAGCATCTACTTCAGTCTTCTCTGAGTTTCAAAATCAGTCTTGTCGGGGAGACAGTTACAGATTTCCAGGGATGAATTCATGTTCAGTATGTCATGGAGTTGGCCAATTTCCCTACAAGTCCACTGCCTGGTATAAGGCAGGGTTGTCAATTCTTCTGCAGGATGGCCAGCAAATTGGAGCCAGCTCGAGCGGAGTCCCCGGAGATCCGGGCTCTGTAATTATGTCACCACTTAGTGGAATACAGAACACTGATGGGTTGAAATGAATCCTGGTCCCAACAGGCTGAACTTTTTAGCCTGTCCTGTATCAGTCATCTCTTCATTTCATATAGAGTTTCAGTAAAGTGGAGGGCAAGGCCAAGTTCAGAATGGTACCCTGAGCAGAGACTGGCATTAGTAATACCGGTTTTACTTATTTGTCTAGGAGGATTTTTTGCTGCTGTTTATCCAGCTGGACTTTAACACTCTTGGCCAGTCTTGAAACCATTTTTAAAAATTAATCAGAATAAATCTGTATTTGCTGGTTGCAAACATGCAATACTAGTTATTAATTTCGAAGATCATTGTGAAACTCCTCTGTATTATATCATCTATCTCTAATAATGGAATTAATGATATTTATCTTGCACATTTGCCCTGTGTTAATTTCTGATAGCAATCTGATAAGGGAAATTGCTGCATGGCAGAGGACTGGCTTTTTCAGTGTGGTTAAGGTGGGACCAGTTTGCTCTCTGACTCATGGTTTTGACAACTCACCTCCACCCTCCCTTTTTTCATGTCGGTGGAGCAAACACCGTCCACTAAAAATCACCGGTGCGTGGCTTAGTGTGTGGCTGTATTGCCCTCTAGTGCTGACCCTCAGAGGAGAAGTGCTAATGTTACTACATTTAAGGACTGCAGATATGGGTCCTTAGGTCCTCTCCCGAGAAGCAGCATGGCCTTGGTTCAGGGTATGTCCTGTGGGATAAGAAGTTCTAGTGTGAGAAACAGCAGAAGCCAGTGAAGAAACACCTGAGGTTTGCTTGAAAGAGTTTGAGTGTCCTATTGGTCAAGCAGGAAGGTTTTTTTGGTTGCTGGGTTCGTATTGGTTTTTCTTTTTTTTTTTTTTTCCTTTTTGGGGTAGAATAAGACAGATAAAGGATTTTCAAATGTTTCTGGATTTATCAACAGAAAACACTGATATCTGAAAACACTACAACGTATAAACTTGGGCCATAGAGGGAATGTTTTCTTCAGGAGGGATGGAATTCTTCATTAAATGGGGATTAATGGGGATCATCCTTCCAGGATCATTCACCAGGATCTACAGGGTAAGAAAACTTCATTGGATAGTGAAGACCAAGAGTCAAATCAGTTTTCTACCTGATTCAGTAAAGAAGCTTCACCTTCTCCATCCCAACCACACCATCCTAAAAACTGAACTACTGGTTGCATTGAGAGTAAAGCTGACAGCATTGAGAGTATCTCTCAACTTTAACACAAATTCACTTTTTATTTTCTTTATCATTCTGCCTTTCTTCTGACCTTCAACAGGTCTTAACAGCGTTTTTAATCCTGAAACTTTAAATTATAATCAGGAGAACCGTGACCTGTTTTAAGACAAAGTACAGTCTCACAGTCAGTGTATTTAAGACACTGATTGCAGTCTCTTAAGAGTCATGATATTATTGTTTAAAATCTGCCACTGTTCAGTGCAAGCACTGCATAACCAAGGCAGTTGTTTGTAGAGTGCAACACAAAACGTATGTTTTGGGGCTCAGCTGTGGTGAGAGATGCCACATGTAACTCTGATCAGCCTTTGTCCCCCACCCTGTTGTTTGCCTGGTTAGCTGAAGGGTTGGTCGGGTTTTTCCAAATGTAACTTATAATTCCATGTGTCCCCTTATTTCAGAGTTTACTGAGAGCTATCTCAAAAGTTAAATTACTGCTCCTGAAAACTAAGTCTCAAAATTGATTTAACATAGGTCATTATTCTCTAATATCGTTCTCCTTTTCTTTTTCCTCTTTGATCAAAAAAACCCGAGAAGTGAGGGAAAGGTAATATATTAAAAATGAAATAATAAAGGTAATAATAATATCCTCATCAAACCAAAATAATTCTGTAAGAAAAACAAAGAAAAGCTCAGCTTTACAAAGAACACAAAATCATTGCTGAAAAACTGTGGGTTTTTTTCTCCTCAAATCCCTATTTTTGACCCAGAAACGGTTGTAACCAACAGTTTTTATTAACCTCACCAATGTTGGTTTTCTAAATGGCAGCCATTCACTTGCTGTGACTGTCATTTTTCTTTGAAGGCTCTTTGCTGTAGATTCAGAGCATACACGCCTTGCAGGCTACATCACAGAACAACAGAAGCTTCTTCAGAGGCTTGGCAGGGTGACATAAGGCAGGAGAAATGTAGGCAAAAAGCTATTTTCTAATGTTATCTGAAAGGCTATCAGGGGAAAAGTTCTTAAAGAAAAGAAGTTACCAGCAAACATGTCTGCACAGGACATACTAACCCAGAGAACAAGTTAATAAAGTGTGGAATTGTATTTTAGCAGTTTGCTTATTATTAGCAAGGGACCATACCCCACATGAAACATGACTCAGCCAGCTGCAAATAAACCCCTCTTCGTCCTCTGAGGTTTCTCTCTTTGATGCTTGACTTATTCAAGATACTTCCCACCGCCTGCCTCCAATTTTGCTTTTGTGGTAAATTGTTTAGACATGATTTAAAAACACATTATGGGCTACGGAGTGAGATAAGATGTAAATCAAGCTCATCCAGTCATTCAATCCAAAAATAATATGCTGGCATGGCGGGATCTCTGCAGGATCCCAAGTGAGAAGTCTTGAAACAAAATCAAAGTTATTGTTGTTGTTATTATTACACTACGCCGAAGAGTGGAGGATCCTTCCCTATCTGCGACGGGCATCTTGTGTCAGGTTTCCCACACTTTGGAAACCAAAGCAAACCTTTTGATTAGAAAGAATAATACACTGTGGCGTATGTGGTGTGGTCTACTGCTGCCTTGTTTGACTGAATCCATGTTAACATGAATGATGGGCGGGTTGACTTGGGTTAGGTGAAATTTGAAGAAAACTAAAAGCACAACGAAATTCCTTCGAGACTTCCTTAGCTTAAATGCCAAAAAGAAGAAAAAAACAAAACCCAAAACAAAAGCAAGCTTACAAAACGAAAGCAAAAATCATGTCCTACAATTATTGTGTTCTTTAGACAGGCTGTGAGTTTGGAGTTTATAACAATAACTGGTAGAAAAACATGACAAAAGGAAGGCTAAATCCCCACCAGTGGATATCATCAAAGCTGAATTCCTCACCAGCAGTGAAGATGAGTTATGGACAAATACGGTTTAAAAGATCCACAGAAACAAATACATTAATCTTTTAATTTGTCATATACCATGTCAACTATAATACAAACTACCCATGGCCTAGAAAATGGTAAGGGCTGGAAATCTTTTCCTTCTAATATCACTTATTATTTCTCCTTTGAAAAGGTCGTGATCTGTTGGTAGACTGTCTTGTGAAAGTAAATAAATAAATTATTATATGTCCATTCTGCTTACTACAGTGGACAGAGAAGAAATGTATAATATGAGGAAAGGATAATAATAAGAAAGGTGATACCAGAAGTTCAGTAATTTTCTGTCTTTCCTCTGGTTCATTAGTGGTAAGATATTTCAATATGAGAATTGGAGCACGTCTATAAATTCTGTGTTCAACTTGCCTATTGCTAACTCTAAAGTTGTAGGAGTCAAACTAATGCAAAATCTGAATGAGACCAAAAGTCAATTCTGTCCATAGGAGAGGTTCTTGAAGAGATATGACAGCACATAAGAGCCAGACACAGGATTGGTGGTCATTCTCCAGCACAAGCGAGCTTGACCTTTCTCTACAAGTTCATTATATCAAAAAAGAAAAATGTTCCCGTGTTCTTCATTCCAGAGTTTTGGTATCCTTTAGCAATGCTGGACCTTGAACATCTTGAGAAGGAAGAAACTACTATATCTTGTATGCCATGGAAGAGTGGTTGTGGTTTTGGCTGAGGAGATGTCATGTGGTGCCTTATGGTAATCATAAAATCATACGATAAAGAAGGTTTGAAAAGACCTCCAAGGTAATCAAGTCCAACCTTTGACCAAACACCACCTTGACAGCTGAACTGTAACATTAAGCGCCACGGCCAGTCATTTCTCAAACACTTCAGGGATGGTGACTCCACCACCTCCCTGGACAGCCCATTCCAATGTTTAATGACCCTTTCAGTGAATAAATTCTTCCTGATGTCCAACCTGAATCTCCCCTGGTGCAGGAAGTTTTTTGGTATCCTGCAACTTATTGCTTGGGAGAAGACACAAACTCTCACCTGGCCGAAACCTCCTCTCAAGGAGTTGTAAAGAGCTATAAGGTCTCCCCTGAGACTCCTTTTCTCCAGGCTAATCACAGCTCCCTCAGCTGATCCTCATATGACTGTTTTTCCAGACCCTTCACCAGCTTTGTGGCCCTTCTCTGGACATGCTCCAACACCTCAGTGTCTTCCTTGAAATGAGGGGCCCAGAACTTGATATTCACAGTGTCTGCAGCATTTCCAAGGTAGGTGGTGTGGAGCACAGGTATGAGATGTCCTGAAAACATCATAGGAAAGGTGAACACAGCCAATGCCGAGTATTCATTCGCCTAGATGGAACAGCATTCCCTCACCTACTGAAAACAGGGATAAAAAGTGAACCACGAACCCTATCAACAAAAAGTACAGACCTGGGGAGGAATCCAACCATGCTTCAAACATGCATGCTGAACTGGAAAATTGCAGATATCTGTTTCTAATGGAATGAAACTCCAATCTGGCAAAATACTCGATTGTGCTGGAAATCACTTAACCTCTGCCCTGCTCTGTCCAGGTGAGACTGACTTCTGTTGCCTGTGGTCATGCCAAAGAGAAGATCACCTGTTCTGGCTGAGAACAGAAACTAAACAGTCCTAACTGTTACTTGATGACTCAGGCCCTAAATGGTGAATAACAGAAGTTGAATGCGATTCAACCCAAACAAAAGTTGAACTCTTTCCCAACGTTGCATTATTGTCCGACATTCCTGAATAAGTGGTACAACCTTACACAAAATCCAAACAAACCTAGCATGTGAAAATGGCATTTAAGCCTGAATAAAGTGTTAAAATAAACGTATTAGGCAGCAAGGATATGTTTTGTAAACACATCAGGATTTGTGAGCAGATTGTCATATTATGTTAAAACCATTTAAAGCTCCATTTGTGACTACAGCCATTTCATAACATCTTTTTCTAAGTGGCTAAAGAGACATGTGTGTTTAGTCTGTTACAGGAGAGAGCAGGCACACATGGGGGCTGCTATGCCACATCACTGAGTGTGTGTTACAGACCTTGCTGTGTTATAGCACCTTGGAGCTGCCAAGCATAAGTGGCCTCCTCTGCTCATGTATTTAATACACCTCAAAATTGGTGTTCATGGCAAAATAGCAACAAAAATGATGACTGGAAATCTGGCTCAGCTACACAGTTGGCATCCACACCTTTGTCTCAGTACTGCTCAGCAAAGCATGAACACACACATGCAAAAAACTTTATCTCATGTATTGAATTTAGGCCACTTTGTTGAGTCAGGATCAAAGACCACCAGAGAGTGGCCCAAATTTGCAGTTTTCTTTCTTGTACACACTTCTCTTTGGATTCTTTTCTCACTCTTTCCAATCAGCCCAAATCTTTCAAAGACGGTCCTTCAGACTGCCTCTGAGAAAAATGATGAGAAAGGGACATATCTGACGACCTTGGAAGAGGTCTCTGAAGGGATGATGATCTCTCCATTGTCTACTCAGGGCACCAAAACTTGCAACATGATGTGACTTTTTTGATGAATGAAATTAGAGGGAATTAATTTTACCTGCACATTTAATTGTTTTAAAAAAGTAAAATTAAAAACCTGTGCTACAGAGCAAGACCGTCAAACGGTATATTTTGGAATAGTATGACTGACTTCTGTGAAGCTTCTTTTTGGTGGTGCCTCCTCCACTGGCAATAGCTGAGGATCTGGTCCAGGATTTTCTTACTGAAAATGAACAAAAGCATTAATATTAAAAGATTCAGTCATGGAGAGCTTGCTTATTCAAGTTAGCTTTTGTCACACGACACTGTTGTGAATTTCATACACTCAAAATCAGAAGGTTGTCTTAAAAAAAATTAAATCGCAGAATAAATGAATGACAGGATTGTGCTCACGTCTGAAGCATTTTGTATACATTGAGGTTTTGCCCCCTCCCTCCCCTGAAATACAGTAGAAAAAAAAAAAAAAAGAATAAAGTGCTAAGAAGCAGCTGCAATGGCTTTACAATAAATTTATTCCAGGAGCTAGGAATTTCTATGAAACAAGGATCATGCCAGTTTTGAAGCAGATTTTTCAAAGGTAGGTGTGTATTTATCACTGAGGGTTTACCAGCACTGGTCATTCAGAGATGGGCCCAGAAACAGCTCTGGCAAGTCACAGTGTACCAGTAGCTGCAAACTACTGAAGGCTTTGTTGTCTGTGTCACTGTGAGATCCTCGCTCATTATTTCACTCCCTTCCCAGCCTGGTGTTTCCAAGTTTGTTCACTAGCCCCAGCCATTGACTTTTCACAATAGAATTTCAGTCTAGCTGAAGTTAATTAATTTAAATTTGGCTCCAGCTCCTGCTCATCTCTCGTTAAGCCATCCCTTTCCTCTGCCTCAGCAAAACCCAATTACCTCATCTGTTGGGCTGATCCTCACGGGACAGTGTCCAGCCTGGATACAGGTGTTAACCCTTCCCCAGCTCCCTCATTACCTCTGGGATGATTTACAAAGAAGGACTCTGAAATTCAGGTTTTGAGGAATTTTCCTCAGATACAGAAATGCTTGAAAAACACACAGAGAGCTTTTTTGTTTGCTCACAGCCTGGAAAAGGCAAAGAGATTTTAAGGCAGTCATGAGAGTTTATAATTGTAGGGAAACTGCCACCAAAGGACTTAATTCAGACTTAGAGTAAGGCTTCTTTATCCTTCTGCTGAGGGAACCCCAAAGTGGAGATACACTTGCACCCACTGAGGTCTCTTCCAGGGTGAGTGGGCCGCTATCTTTAGGAGTCAGGCCCCAAAACTCTGCTAAGCTGTAGGCAGAAAATAAAAGTTGTTCAGCCAGTAACTCCCCCTCCAGATCATTCTGCATCTGCTGTTTCCAAAACTGCCTCTGCTTTAAATTCCCAGAGCACGCTTTCAGAGATGGCTCTGAAACTCAGAAGCTCCTGTTTGGAATATTAACTGTAAATAACCTTCCAAGATAAGCTTTGTATGGCAAAGTGGAAAAAAATTTCCTTTGACTCTTCGTTGACGGAGCAGCGTGATGTGCCCCTGCTGTAAAGTTCTCCCGTTTGTGGATGCTGCAGATATGTCTAATGAAATGTCTTTCAACTCTGTAGACACTTGCTATACACGTCCCTGTTAAACTACCCTGCCCAGCCACAGCAGACACATCCCCTGGCACGACAGGACAATCCAAATGAGGTGATGCGGTGTGTCTCAGCTCCCACCGTCCGGGGGGGGGATGTACAATGAGATACAGGCAAGAACTCAATTAAAACTGCCATTTTAATTCAGATGATTTAAGAATTTCCTTCCACTCCTAAAGATGGATAAAGAGGTTTCCTATCTTTACATTTCAACCCACCGGCTGATAAATTCAAGGCACTTCTTGTCGTGGAGATAGAGCGAACTGCAGAAGCTGCCATGCCATCAGAAATGACTTGAGAGAGACAGCCAGGGATTCAAGCTGCTTCTTAGCACCACTAAATAGGTTGATGCCTATAATTCCTAAAACCATAACAGCTCACTAGTAATTTCTGTCATTTCAACAATATAGTTTTAGAAGAGATTTAAAAATGTATCACCACTATTTCATCAAATGCCACATTTCACCTTCTGTAGCCACTATTTTGTATCCTTCTTTGCTATTAAATTGACTTCAGTTCTTCAAATGACACATCTGTTTAAGCCTTATCTGTTCAAAGAAAGCTAATAAGCATAGCTAGGTTTAAAAGGATTAACTTGGATGGGAATTCTAAAAGTTTTCAAACATTCTTGATAGTATTTGCTATTAAAAGGGGGAAAAATGAAAAAAAAATACATTTACCTTCTTAAAAACTCTCACAAACTTACAATGATGTGAGATTAATTCCTTAGCAGGTCAAATGGATGAGGATGACATTTCTATACTTAAGGAAGCTCCTGATAGCTATCTAATGTTTCCTTGAGTACTTTTAAGAGGAAAAGAGGAAAAGTTGCATTTTTTTTTTATTTAGAGTAATAAAGTTCAGACAAATACCTATATATACATATATAGCAATGCTCTCCTCAGTTATACACAAATAAATCTAAGTTGCTGCACAAACACAAATAAAAATGCTATGAAGTAAAATGTGGACATTCAATTCTCTTGGCTAAAAAAACCCCAACAATGAAACAATATCCAAAATTTTTTTTACTGTTTTCATTCTACAAATCAATACGATTATGCTCCATCATGTACGTCCTGCTGTACCTCAACGTTATCTTCAGTGAATATTATGTATATAATAATACTATGTATATATAGTATTAAACACTATGAAGTAATCTGAAATACATTTAGAGTTATTTTAGGTGCAGAAGATAAATACATTCTCATCAATGGTAAAAAAACCAGCATGAACTGCACGTTGGGCCCTGGATGGGGGCTCTCAGTTCTGCTGGAATCAGCCCACCGTCTCCAGGGAATTCAGTGGTAGTGATGTGCCACTGAGAGCAGTTAACTTGCCCTTGAAGAGATCCCCATATGCCTGTACGGATGGATAAAACGTGGATGAACTGTGAAGAACTGTGTATTAGAACTCACTTGAGAGGACAAGGCTGCAAAATTTGGACTCAAAATGAAATCCTTCATGAGATCAACAAAGAGACAGTGGGAAATTCTCCCAACTCCTGTAATATCAAACCTCAACATATTGGACTGAATAAAGAGCTGACACCTGAAAACTAGTAAAGATTGCTAAACTTTCTTGCTGTCTGCCATCAGCAACAGATCAGCACAGGAGTAAAATCCCAATTTATTTTTTTTAAGCAAAAATTGAAAGCCAAAGCTGTTGCCACCATTTCTCCAGGAGAGACCGACTCTGACGAGTGACTCTGACTCTTTCTGTGCATGGATTTTAGATGCAATTACAAGGCAAAGAGAGAGAAGCCAAGCAAGGCAGACACAGGTGCTAATACTGTATCTGTCAGTCACAAAGATGAGCTGCTCACCTCCAGCTTTAACCAAATTAACACATCAGTGACTTATGCATAACTCTGGGACTTTAATTCATAGCTTGACATACCACAAACAAGAAACCAAGGTACAGAATTCATTTTTTTTTTCCCAACAAATGCTTCAAAGGCAGCTGGACTAAGCGAACAGCCCAAGTGATGCAGTAGATGTGTTCGCAGTGACAGAATATCCCAAATCCTCTGATACTCCAGGTTTTCCAACTGAACAGAGGTAGGCCAGGAAGTAACATACAGAACTGCATGAAAACGAAACCTGGTTATTGATTTGGGTTTAGATTCATCCTAGAGACAACCTAGAAACCTCTTCACTTGTTTTGCTGTGATAAAACTGCATAAAGTGAATCCAGAAGAGAAACTTTTATCAGTTTTGGATCTGAACCAAAATCCAGACCTCATAGGTTGGCTCAGCCCCAAACATTCACTTCAGTATCTACTTGCATCAGAAAGTCAGAGTGGGAGGCTGAGATCCTCCTCTGAGTCGTTATTCATGTGTAGGCACTAGGGAGAGATATGAACCCAATGAACATCTAATTGAGAATCTCTGGAAATCTTGTTTACTTTCCTTTCTTATTTCTGCCTATTTTAACCCCCTGCAAGACCTGGACCTTGGCACTGTATTCTGACTATTGACTTCAGGGGACTTATCATGATTCGTGCTAGGTTAAAAGAGATGGACTTTTATTTAACCCAAGCTAAATATTGTTTTCAAATAAAGATCATTTAGACAGACACTGGTTAGGGATTAGCAGCCTTTTGAAGTAAGCTGTGAAGTTCCATGTGAACAGTACGAGAATGAGCCTTCCCATAAAAGCCTGGATCCAATCCTATGATGAAATTCTAATCCAATTCCCTTCAAAATTCATCATTGTTCAGCTCCAACGATATTGCATCACTTTAATTACTAGTGGAAAATGATCATTTCACCCAGTTAATCTAGTTTGTCTTTGAAAGTATAATAAAGTACTATCTAATAACAAACTATGTGCTTATCATCTGACCAAGCTTCTAGCTAAAGTACTGTTTACTGATCTAATGATCTGGCTTTGCTTTAAACAATAACATCTAAATATAAACACCGATTCTTCCACTTGATCTCCTACACATTTGATTTTATGTAGGTCATTAATGATGTCAGTAAGGATGGGCTTTAATGTATTCAAATAAAATAAAGTTGGAGAAGCATGTGGGAGAGTAAGAATTTCACCCAGCAGCTGAGGCATGTTGGGTAATAATTTCAGTTAGGGCAATGTGTCATCACTGGCTATCCATGCGGCAGGTGTCTTTTTGGGATAGGGTCACTGCCAGTATGTTTCCAGCACTTGGGCTGAAAACTACAGACTAGAAGACCCTCCAGGGCCCAGATGGCCGCTCCTAGTGCAGTGAACAGGTTTACTCACAGAAGGAAGTAGGTACATTAAAGCATTATGTGAACAGGTAGAGAGAAAGGATGTGAAACAAAGTCCAAAACGGCTCTCTTTTTCCTTGTGATGAGTCCAAGAGATGAAATCTTGGCCATGTTGAAGTTTCTGGTGAAATTCCAGTGTACTCTGCTCTAGTGGAAGGTGTCCCCTGCCTGTGGAACTGTGGAACTGGACGGGGAATTAGATGACCTATAAAATCCCTTTCACTTCAAACCATTCTATGAGATTCACTAAACAGAGGCACCCACGAAATTTATGCTGACACTTCAGCATGTCAATAACTAAAAAATTGCAATTTCTTGTCTTCTGTACACCTCCTTCTGTGTAATAGAAACTGAACTGTAATGGGGATAATGATCTGTCACCAAAACAGCAACACAACTGAGAAACCATGTGAAAGCCCTGGAAGTCCTAGTGATGGTGCAGTCTGGCCACCCTCTGTCTCAGAACAAGAGATCCAGTTATATCAGAACAAATTTCCTGAGCCCCCATGGTTAGAAAAAATATCAGGCCATCACATCAAGCGCCTCCTGCTTCCAAGACTCCTTTCATTAAAAGAGATCTGATTTCAAAAACGTGCAACCATATAGAAGACTCATGCAGAGCTGCGAGGAGGTACCAGATACAAAATCTGTTTCCAAGATGCTTGAGAAAAAGTGGTTTGGTTCTACAGGTTAAATGTCTGAATAAAAATCAGGATTTCTGGTTACAAGAATCAAGACAAAATGAAATTTGTGCATTTGAGGGAACTTGTCACTTTGAAAACACCCTTGGAGACATCCGCAGCAGGGCAGAATTTGGCCTTGTGTACAAAGCAGATGTATCCTATGTTCCCAGCAAATCTGTGTCTCTATAAGACTGTCACTGAAAACACCACTGAAAGAACTGATTTTGGGTGTCTTTGGAGCAGCATGTTAAAAAAAAAAAAGAAAGGCGCAAACCACAGTTCTCTGTGGCTTGAGGGTCACCCAGAATCTGTTCCCACAGTTCTATTTCGCTAATGAAGTCATACAAGCCCTGCACAAAGTGGCTCTGGTGACCCCTGTGTCGCTGGATGCCAAACTTTAAAGGTAACACGATAATGGTTTTGGATTTAGAAACAAAGAAAGTCTATGTGCAACCACATAGGCAGGGCAATGACAAACAAAGATGCTATAGAATGGAAATAGATAATTTCAGGCAAGGAGAATGTAAAGTAATCGCTCCTGCCAGTTCCACTGCTCATTGCCATGTGGGTTTGGCTTTCTCTTCTCCTTCTCTCCTTTTCCACCTTTTATACCCAATAAAGAGATTTGTTTGGTAACATGGAGCAAAAACATATAAACAAAGTTACTAATTCCCCCCAATTTTCGCATATCATCAAATATCTAAGTATCATTCTTGAGGCTGGGAAACATACTGTCCTCCTGTGTTTGGAGCTTCGACATAAGGTATTCCAAGAACGTCTCATTAAAGATTTAGTTTTTGTCCCTATTTGTGTGACAGAAAAGTGTCTTTCTTTTTCTTTACATTTCTCCTTCCTTTTCTTTGCCTCTTCCTACCTTGCATTATTTTTTCCTTTTTCTTGCTCCCTCTCTTGAAGCTTTCAAAATAAAAATGAAAAAAGATTAAAATAATTCTCATGTATTTTTCGGTAATTTGTCTTCAACTTGAAAATATGTAAAGCTTTTGACTGCAAAAATTAATGTGAAATAAATTTTTACTGTAAAGGAGGAGGTCAGTTCCCTTGAATACCAAATAGTTGCAGAAAAAATTAGGTTTCTCATGTATGTTAGAGGATTAGAAAGAAGGAATTTCCACATGAGTTTCATGAGTTTGCAGTTATAAGAGTATAATTAAGAAGTAAAAATACACTAAACCCAAAATATGAAAATTGTTTTGGTTTTACTTTTTGGCTTAGGATGAGCATTTTTACAAAACACTGTAAGGCAAAGAAAATCAAAAGGTTTGTCTGCTTCTTTTGGAAATGCAGTACCTTATGCCCTTAAGTCACAAGTAAAAGTACACTTTTCCCATGAAAGTTATGTCTTTTATTTTTTAACCCACTTATTTCTAGAGCTCTCATTCTTAGCAAGGAGTTGTTACGGTCCCCGTTTTGCAGCTGGAGTCCCGAGACGCAGAAATGCTCATGCATCACCTCGCCAGCACAGAACCACACAGGTGAGCCCTGTGCCTCGGCCCCGAGGCCAAGGGCTGCAGCCTGACTCATGTCCACGCGCCCAGCTCTCCTTCCCAGGAGAAAAGTACGGGGCGGCTGCATCCCAATAGCCTTTTGAGAACAATGCTTGGCGTGTGCTATTCTCTCAAATTGTGTCTGAACATTATCTGGGAGAGTTTTAGCAGTCCCAGCCCAGACCGCTGCCACGGAGCACTGTGATGGCTGGACCAAGCAGGCCACAGGCAGCTGCCTCCACCCCATCCTGGGAAGCGGTTCCATGGCACAGCCACAGCCACAGGGACTCCCAGAGAGAGCAGGATTTGGGGGTTGAACACCCAAACTGTTATTCCAAACTCTGAATAATCTGTCAACCCCTTTTTCTGCACGTTTGTTTAGCCTGGAGAAAAGGAGTATCAGGTTCACCTTATTGCTTTCAGCTACCTGAAAGGGGGTTGTAGCCAGGTGGGGGTTGGACTCTTCTCCCAGACAATTAGTGATAGGACAGGGGGAAATGGCCTCAGATTTTGCCAGGGGATGTTCAGGTTGGATATTAGGAAAAATATTTCTACCCTTTCTTCACTGAAAGGGTGGTTAAGCATTGGAACAGGCTGCCCAGGGAAGTGGTGGAGTCACAATCCCTGGGAGTGTTCAAGAAACAGCTGGACATGGCACCTGGTGTACGGTTTAGCTGATGTGTTTGGTCAAAGGTTGGACTTGATGATCTTGGAGGTCTTTTCCAACCTAATCATTTTGTGATTCTATAATTCCAATTTTCATGCAAGCGGGAATCAGAGCCACTTCACTCCTGTGCCAAGTGTTTGTAAAGGCAAAGCCCCGTCTGGCTGCATGTGAGCCCACCTTAATGCAGAAGGGAGTGGGCTCTTACAGCTGTATAGTCCTTCCAGCTCATGCAGCTGTATAGCTTTTCCAGACCACAGCTGGCTTCCACCTGGCCAGCTCTCAGCAGAAGGAGAAAAGATCCCCTCTGTCCATATTACAATTTTAGGTCGATTCCTAGAATAGCTCAGCTTTCTGCTGTTCCTTACTTTGGAGTTATGGTAGAAAACAGAGTTTCATCAATTTTGGTAGTCAACTGCCTAACTCCCATGTATGTCTATTAATATATAAACGTTAAAATAAATCTTCATTGCTATAAATAAAGAGTTATTTTCACAAGACACGTGAGCAATGTTTCACTCCAAATCTACAATCTGAAAGGACACATTTTGTCTTAATAAGATATGTGGTGGGTTTCCTGTATGTGACATTGAAAATAGTGAATGTTTCCCAATGGACCATTTAACTGCAATAAATCCAGACTTGTTCCTTTTAAAGAAATGTTGTCAGCAGCAAATTGTTTCACAGTTGTTCTAAGGTCATGCTTTCTAAACCCACTTACTTCCCACAGTATTTACGGTACCACTATTTAATATACTTAAAATGTGATTGATTGTATGTGTGTGTGTGGGCACGTATGTGATTATTTTCATTAAACAAAATAGTTCTCTTGCCATCTTATCAGAAATTGCAGAAAGAATTGAATGAAAATGAACTGAATTAATAACAAATTGAAGGAGGATTGTGCAACACCATGATTGCTACTAAAGGCAAGATGAACTCCAACTGGAATGTGTCTCAAAGCCACTTGTTTTTGGCACATGTTTAGGCTCGGTCCTTTCTCTTTTTTCAGTGGGACAAAAGATTAAAAAATCACCAGTGTCTACCCCTCTAGGGGCAGGGAAGTAAAGGAGAAAACTCCCCTCTGTGAAGAAAACCAGGTAATTTGGACTGAAACCTCCTAGGAGACGCTTATGACTGAGTTATACCACAACTCTCAAAACACTGCCCCAAGTTTTGGTTGAAATAAAAACCAGCAGCTCGAGTCACCACTGCAAATTAGATGTTAGTGTCAAACTCTCCTGGCCTGGGGTACGCAGCTGTCAAACTCTTCATTCTGCTATTTCCCACCTTTACTCACACGCAAGGCCAAAATTGTCCCAGTCTTTACCCTGTCAAGCATCTTATCAAATCAAAGGAGCTATTTGCTTTCCTGAGCTTAAATAAATCTTTTTCAAAAGGATATTATGACTGTTCACTGGACACAAATACCAAATATTTACATACCTAATAAAGTGGAACAAATTTAACATACAAATGCAGCTACCTGCCTCCGGAGTACTAATATTTTTACCACTGCTGTAAAGTCTTAAGTGCTGAACAACTTAAATATCCATTTCACAGAGTAAGAGAATTAGCCTCCCTCCATGGTTAAATCTAGGGCTAAAATAATGTAAATTGCATCCTGCCCAGCTTTAAACTAGCCATGCCTTGAGGTAATTTGAGGCAGTCGCTCTACACCTTTGGACAGCAGATACTTTATAAAAATGCTTTATTCTGTGCCCTATGAATCTTAAGTGGAACATCTGTGCCTGTTTCTGTGCCCTGGACTGGAGAACCTGCAGCTCTACCCACCCCGAGCCTGTAAATTCTGACTCTGCGACAGAGCTCAAGAGCTGTTCCCAGGCGCATGAGGAGTACTCAGGTGAGACAAGCAACAAGTCCAGACCTCTTCTATCCCACTAAATTAAATTGGGTTTATTGTTGCCTCATTCCCCACACTCCCAGGCCAGCCCCCACTTGTCCATTTAATAGCCACTGTTGCATCCTGTCTGGCATACAGATGTTAACCCTGCCAACATGGGGACTGTCACTTCTCGCTTCTTTATGGTGTCCCCTGTCCAGTGGGGCTCTGATTCTCCACTGGATTTCCCAGCCTGCTCTCCATTAAAATCAGAAATAATAAAACACATCAAGATTTTGCACTATTAAGCTCTTAGTCCTCAGTGGGCGGGAAAAGCACCCAACCCTTCACAGCCTGCCTCTATTATTGCTTCTGGTACTTTTGCAACTACAGGCCACCAACTAGACTGAATCTACTGGCATCTACCACAGCTCAAATTAATTCTAGCCAAAATGTTTCGAGCCAAACAGCAAGTTAAAATAACCCATTATTGGCTTGCGTAACAGCCTCACACATGCAATGGTCTCGCTGCGTAACCACACCTTTTGACCGGTCATGAGCAATACTTTAAATAATGGCCACACTATTGGTTTTTTAAGGGAGAAATCTGGGGAAACACAAGCTGGCATTATGCAAGCAAATATGGTAATCATACACATCACATGTTAACAGAAAACAAATACATGACTGGCTGGCACCTCCTTTGATCAGACTCCCAGAGTAAGAAGCAGGCTGGGTTTTTTTATTACTGTCAGGGGATAGAGCTCCCATTGTGATAGGCACTATATAAATGCAAAATTAGATGCTATTCCCTCCCCGCCCAAGAGCTGGCAATCTTTGGGCACAGACACATTGCCTGGTCACACAGGAAATCTGTGCCAAAGCTTTCAGCTCATTAGACCACACACCTTCTCTCATATAAAATCTGTAACAATGTCTATATTATTAAAAATGGACTTTTGCCATAAAACAAACCCAGCACATTAGGCAAGCCTGTGTGAGGAGTGCAGCTTGCCACATGACCTCAAAAGCTTGCGATGCCAGCTGCAACTCTAAGCTATCTTTTCCTGCTCAACAGCTCACTAATAATTCAGACAACCCTTGTTCTCGCTAAATTATTTTTGTGAGCTGAACTGGGAGAGCACTTGCGAGAGGAGAGCATTTTGTTCGAGTTTTCAATGCTGCTCTGAATGTGACTGGCACCATGTCCTGGCAGTCCTCCATTTGGAAGGCACAATGGTGTCACTTCTAATAATAAAGAACGTACAGACGTTTCATGAGCTCTAAAGCATCGCTTTGCTGCAGACTTCAGGGCCCTCTTATTTCTTGGAAGTGTTAATAAGTATGATGGGAAAAAAAATAGGCTTTATAAAAGGGAACTTCTAATGCTGGATAATCTGGCATGATGAAGGCTGTTTTCTTTTTTTAAAAAAAGAGGATGGTAATGCAGATTGCCTAGAAATACCTTGATTTTTGGTTAGACTTTGGACTGCTTTCTAATCACATTTGAACTGTTTGGTGACTATAGAGCTAATCTCTTTTTTGCTCTTCCTCTCCCTTTCTGTTTTCTGACTGATTTGTTTAATTATTTGGCTGATTTGCTTAATCTTCAGCCGTGGAGATATTCAAAAGCCATCCGGACATGGTCCTGGGAAGCCTGGTCTGAGTGGCCCTGCTTGAGCAGGAGGGTTGGACAAGATGGTCTCCAGAGGCCCATGCCAGCCATAGCCAACCTGTGTTTCCGTGAGAGAAAGGACAGTTCTCATTTGGTTCCTCAGCACACAAAACCTGAAACAAGTCAAGCCAGTGGCCAAATGCTCATTTATTTAAGTTGTAGCAAAAAATGGACACAGTGGATAATGAAAAGTCATTTTAAAAAGTCAAAATACACCTTTCTCCAATATTTATATAATCTGGATGCAATATTGTGGTTATTTTGGGATAAATGCTATATACCACGATCATTATTTGAAAGGGGGATTTGTCCAAACCTCCAGCAGCCCTTTTCATCCTAAATAATTATATGATGCTAAAATTAAAACTTTATCCCTAAGTTAGATTCTCTGGGTCTTCCTCTGGAGTCGTTCTGTATCCCTCTCCTCGTTATTAGGAAATTTATTTGCCTGAAGAGAGAGCTGGTCATTACATTTAGGTAGTCTGGACTAACTCATCTGAGTAAGGGAGAATGAGTAAAGAAAGAGATCATATTCCTGAGAAACTCTGAGAAGGACTGATGACCAGCCTTTTAGATATATTTAGACACCAAGGACTATTAAAATATAAGCTGAGGTTCAGCCCTTTGCTCCATCCACTTCCCTTTCTGTAAAATACAGCTTTAAGTTTCAGTGTTTGCTTACATGTGGATTTATGCTTTCTCCAAAGCAAACAAAAAGCTTTACATTTTGCTGCTGAGTTTAAACAAAGCCAAGCTCCGAGCTTTTGAATATGCTATGTTTACCCAAAAATATTTGCTCCTCTAGCCTGGCCCAAAAAGTTAATCATCAGTGTTAAGCAGAAGTAGCTACATTTTAATGATCTTTCAGGTAACATTCCTGAACAGTGTTTTAATGGTGTGTGTTTATCCATATCCTTCAGTCTTATTAAAGTCAGTGGTGAGGAAGCCCATGTCTAACAGCTCTGCTGGAAGAAAGACAGCGCTTGGGGATCTCATTAGGAGCTTTTAGTCTGATGGTAACATTACTTCTTTATCACTAATACGTATTCCAATAAAGGCACAATACATGGAAACTAAACACACCTTGCCAGTGTGTAAGGTGATCTAAAACTAATGCATTTCCAAGCAAGATTTTGATGATACCCTCACTCAGATAAAACCTTATGCTCTCGCCTGCATGCATACCCAAGTTCCCATTGTTAATTCAAGCTACTATATTCTCTCCTTTTAACTAGCACTTATATCTGACAGCTGTAAAGGCTTTCAGCCATAATAAATCTCTCCCTGACTTCCCAAAGCAAACAGTGTTGAAGTGAGTGATCCCTCCAACAACATTTTGTCAGCTCAAATCACCTCTGTGTTGTGAGTTAATCAGACAGTTTATGCTGACTGTTTGCTTCCCAGATTTCTTATGATGCTTATTTCTTACATCTGTTCTGATCCTGGTATGCTGTCAATCCTAAAAAGGTATTTTGCTGCAACTATACCTGTTGATTAAATTAATTACTCTGCTACTTTTAACTCTGTCAAGATTTAGTTTTGAGCAATTTATTAGATCCAAATGCTTTTATTTTCCCTAAAGGTATTAGGTGAGTTAGCAGATCTCATTGCAGAGAATCTAGTCATTCAGCAGGACCAGAAGAAAAATGCAAAAGACCATTTCATTGTTCAGAACTGATCTACTACATCTTTTAGAAAAAGTCAGGAAAAAAAAAAATCTGATCCCTGTATTCCTGTGAGCACCATAGTGTGTTTGACTGCTTGGTTCTTCAATATGAATCACAGAATCATAGAATGATTTGGGTTGGAAGGGACCTTAAAGATCATCCCTGTCATGGGCAGGGACACCTTCTACCAAACCAGGTTGCTCCAAGCCCCATCCGGCGTGACCTTGAACACTTCCAGGGATGGGGCAGCCACAGCTTCTCTGGGCAACCTGTTCCAGGGCCTCACCACCATTGCAGTAGAGAATTTCTTCCTAATATCTAATCTAAATCTACTCTCAGTTTGAAGTCATTTCCCTTTGTCCTGTGTCCACATGCTCTTGTAAATAGTCTCTCTCCATCTTTCTTGTGGACTCTGTTCAAGTACTGGAAGGCTGCAATTAGGTCATCTCAAAGCCTTCTGTT
The DNA here is from genome assembly GCA_035584735.1 of Pseudotriccus pelzelni. Taxonomy (NCBI): domain Eukaryota; kingdom Metazoa; phylum Chordata; class Aves; order Passeriformes; family Tyrannidae; genus Pseudotriccus; species Pseudotriccus pelzelni. Next base: position 3,789,981 of record JAWMRA010000041.1, read on the forward strand.
TTCCAAGCTGAACAATCCCAATTCACTCAGTTTTTTCTTTTAGGAGAGAGGTGTTTTATCCTCTGGACTTGATCAAGAGGTCGATGTGCTTCCTGTGCTGGGATCCCAGAGCTGGCCACAGCACTGAAGGTGGGTCTCATCAGAGCAGAGTAGAGGGGCAGAATCATCCCCTTCAACATCCTGGCCACTTTTGATGCAGCTTAGGACACAATTGGCTCTCTGGGCTGACAGTGCACCTGGCCATCTCATGTCCAACCTCTCATCCACCAGCTTCCCCAAGTCCTTCTGCCCAGGGCTGTCCTCCCTCTGTTCGTCCCCAGCCTGGATTGATACCGGGGGTTGCCCTGGCCCAGGTACAGAACCTTGCTCTTGGTCTTGTTAAACTGCATGAGATTCCCATGGGACCACTTCTTGAGCTTGTCCAGGCCCCTCTGGATGGCATCCTGTCCTTCAGGTGCATCAGCAGCACCGCTCAGCTTGGTGTCAGCTTGGTGTTATCTGCAACTTTTCTGAGCTGAGGGTGCACTCGATCCCTTTGTCTGGGTCATTAATGAAGACATTAAATAACCCGGGCTCCAATACCCCTAAGGGGCACCACTTGTCACTGATGTCTACTGAGACTCTGAGACATTGAGCCCCTCTGGATGTGACCACCCAACCACTTAGTACACTCATCAAATCCATCTCTCTCCTCTCTAGAGAGAAGGATGTTGTGGGGGACCTGAGGTGAATCACTGTACCCAAAGCTATGGATGAAGCACTTTCCACTGCCTTGGTGCATATTGTAAGGTGAATTTAGCAATGCAATCACTTATATCAAGACAGAAAATCAAAACGGCATTTGACTTTAATGCTCTATGCTGTTTTCCAGGTATTTACATTTACTTTATGATCTCTTCTAGCTTGTGCCTCAACTTATAAATCAAAGGATTTATTCAACAAATACATGGATAGGAAGATTTTTGGCATTCTCATTCACAAGTGTTTGTTTTGTTGACAAATGTTATTAAAAAAATCAAGTACTCTAATGGTTTGATAAGGTTTTAGCCCTTGTTATTTACCGTGTTTTCCCTCAGTTCTCTTTTTCTCACACATGCAGTCACATGCACATTCACATCTTTACTTCAATCTTCTTTTTTCACTTGCAGTACATCTCATGGGGATCAGCTAGTGAACAGAACAGGTGGAGTTTTCCAGATGTCAGGTGGGTTTGTCTACTTGGAAAAAACATTTCAATGGAAAAAGGAATCATGTTGATTGCTTTGAACATTGGTGGCTCCTTTTTGTAAGAAAACAAATTCAAAAATGGTTGCCTTTGGCAGGTAAACTTACTGTTGTGCTTCAGGCAAAACAGAGGGGAAAAACCTGCACTGGTTAATTTTTTATAAGACAAAACACTCAAAGAGGAGAAAGTGGTTTTGATCACTGACAGGAGGTTGCCTATAAAAACAGTCAGGTTCAGCCCAATATGTTAATTAAAATATATTTGTTTTATGGTAAAGAAGTTATGGAAATACATAGGAACTGGGATTTTCCTTGGCTGCAGTATCTCTCAGATCTATTTCTCTTTCTCAGGTTAATGAAGAATTGTCATGCATTTGCCCCAGGCTTCAATTCATCATTTTCATAGGCAAGTTGTATTTTCCCCCAGTGTGATCCCAGTAATGAACTTTTCCCCCCAACAACAAACCAAAAGTGCATTCATTTTATTTGTTTGTTTATTTGCTTCAAAGTCGTTGAGTTGGGGATGAATGATTCCTTGTTTTTCACAAGCCTGCAGAAACAGGATTTTTTTTTACTATCTGTGTGTTGGTTATAAGATCTTTTTGTTCAGTTTCAAACAGAACACTGGACAGGTTGCAAACAGAAATTAGTCTCCCACATCTTGAAGAAAAAGAAAAGAGGGAAAGAAGGGAAGGTTTGGGAAGGGAAAGCTTGGGAAGGTTTGGGAAGGGAAGGTTTGGGAAGGTTTGGGAAGGGAAGGTTTGGGAAGGTTTGGGAAGGTTTGGGAAGGTTTGGGAACGGAAGGGAACGGAAGGGAACGGAAGGGAACGGAAGGGAACGGAAGGGAACAAGGGAAGGGAATCTGATGCAACTCAAGCATCATCCATAAAAGTAGCTTACTTTTTACTGATTCTTATAAAATTCCTTCCAGCCCCTCCATTTTCTCCCATGGGAAAATAACTTGTGCCACTTTTAATTGGTCAGACATTGCTTCATCACCGCTTACATAACTCCACAGACTGAGAGAAAAACGTGCCAGATTCCATCCCCATCCACTCTTCTCTAATCCAGGAGGGAACTCATGGTCACCAAGCAAGAAAGGGCAAGTCAGATTCTTGCTAAGACCTGCCAGGTTCTGTGGTCCATAATCACCAGGGCTGGGTGTCTGGAGTGATTGCAGAGGCTAATCTAAGAAAATTAGACCTGGAGAAGGACAATTTAAGACTACCATTAACGAAGGACCCATGTTCTCTTTCTAGGGAAAGTATGAGGTCAGTCCATGATTCTGCTGTCACTGCAGCTGAAAGCAAAGTACATGAGCGGGAGATCTTAACACAATTAAATTCAGATACTGAGTGAACAAAAGATCCTTTTCTTATGTGAAACGTTAACTTGAAGGAAAACATATGAAAAAATGCACCTGCCTGGTACAGACCCTGCTTCTACCCTTGGAGAATATTCTTGGGAGTTCCTGCTTGATCTCGACCAAATCATTTAAGGCTTGTTCTCAGTGCTATTCACTGTTAGGGCACAGGGTAGACTTCAAGCATTTGGAGAGATGTGACTTGGAATATGGACTGCAGAACATGGCTGGAATTGTGTGTCCATCCTAAAGTGTATCCTGATTTGACATCTTTTAAAAAGCGTTCTTGAAATAGGCGATACACTCATTTGCTCTGAGGGGACGCTGCTGTTCACAGTTAGCCTGCTGACTGTTTATTACAATAATATTTTATGACCCAGAGTAAATATGAGACTCCTGATTCTTGTAATTTCAGGTGTATGTGGTTTGTAACTTGATTAGAAACTCCACAATGAGAATGAAAGAAAATCTTTTTCCTACCGAAAAAGGATTTGGTCTAATTTCACTGAAAAAAAACACCAACAGAGCAGCATTACATTAGCCACATACTGAGCCAGGAGTCCATGATTTTTCTATTATTTCCTATTTTTGTTTATTTGTGTCAAATACCAGAAACCTGGAGATTGTGAAAAAGTAAATTTGAGATAACTGATGCAATGACATGTAACTGTTAATGAAAAAAATCACAAAACTCATTGTTTTATCCCCCCACACACACCTTTTTTTCCCAGCAGTGTAAAAATCCATGTGAGTGCTGACATTTTAACCTTCAGAAACTGCAGCAGGAGGTGACAGCTTTCAGCAGTTCATGCAGCTCTAAGATAAATGTTCCATTACAAGAGGCAAAAAAACAAAGTAAAACTGAACAGCTTGTGTGTGCAGGCTGAAACAACAGCACTTCCTGGCAGATGATAATCCACTTAGGTGTCTGTGTGCAAGATTTGAGGTCAGTGAAAAGCATGCAGGTGAATTCAGTGGGTGTGGGATCATTTCCCCGCACTCAGCTTTCGGAGATGCAGCAGGGTGTAGATTGTAGGAATCTACCTGCTTCCAGGTTTTCCCAGTCTCCTCTAAACACTCTGGCAGCACTGACTTTGTCAGAGGCACAGTGCTGGAGGTAAGGGGTTCTCCCTGCCCATTTCATGTTACTAATGGAAACAAAGCTTTGTCAAATGAAAATATTGGTTTTAGCCAGAGCTTTCAACCTTCTTGTGTTACAATTCTCTTTGCTGACTTGCACCAAACAATCATTACCCCCTGGGCCTGAAACGTGCTCTGTAATGGTCTCCAGTGATGTTGCCATATGCAAAAAAAAAAAAAAAAAGAACAACACTGCTAACAGGGGGGAGACATTTTACCTAACTTGTGATGGAAAAAATTCCTTCATAGGTACTAAAAGGCATAGAAGACTTTTTATTGAACTGTTCACAATATCTACTTTTAGACTCACAGAAGCAGAACACAGAATGTTTTGGGCTATAAAGAACTTTTAAATATCATCTAGTCCAACCCTCTGTCATGGGCAGGGACATCTTTCACTAGATCAGATTGCTCAAAGCCCAGCCTGGCCTTGAACACTTCCAGGGACGGGGAATCCACAACTTTTCTGGGCAATATGCGACAGTGTCTCATCACCCTCACAGTAAAGAATTCCTAATATCCAATCTAAATCTACTCATTTTCAGTTTAAAACTGCTGCCCTTGTCCTGTCACTACAGATCTTGGTAAAAAGTCTCTCTCTGTTTTTTTATAAGCCCCGCTAAATAATGAAAGGGCAAAACAAGGTCTCCCCAGGGCCTTCTCTTCTCCAGGCTGAACAACCCCAGCATTCTCAATGTGTTTTCACAGAAGAGCTGTTCCAGACCTCTGACTATTTTTGGGGCCCTCCTTTGGACTTTCTCTAACAAGTCCTAGTCTTTCTTGTGCTGGACCCCTATCCGGACACAATATTCCTGATGGGATCTCACAAGAGCAGAGAAGAGGAGCAGAATCACTTCCCTTGACCTGCTGGCCACACTTGTGTGATGCAGCCCAGGATAGTTTTGGGGAAGAAGGGCCTCATCCTTCCTGTTGGCTGTGATTCTGGGCTACAAGCTCAGATGGAAACATTAATATTTGTTTAGAAGAATCCCACTCTGTTTTTATTGTACACTCTAAATAAAACATGTAATTTATCAGTGTTTTCAATACTTATGGGACCCCCAAAAATGCAAGTCTTATTTTAACCCCTCCCCTCTCTGTCTGTGCCTATACACATACCAATGTACATGTGTTAAAAGCAGGTTTTACCTTCTAAATGGAGGTGGATGAAAGGCTCTCAGTGCTATGATCCCCATTTCACAGAGGTGGAAATGAGACACAGGCAGATTTAGGGACTTGCCCAAGGCAAGACAGGAAACACCTCCTGTGACCAGGAATCAAACCCTCATCTCTTCTGTTCCTTAGCAAGGCACTAGTGTTCCTCGTGGTACAGAGCACAAATAAGATGGGAAGTGGTACTTTGAAGCACTTTTCTCAAGATCACGTCACTGTTATTGTTATAATTTAGCAATAGATGTTATCAATATAAAAGTAAAGCCGGTTGCAATTTGAGTTTATCCTTTGTAATGACTCACTTCTTCCATACTGCCCACAAGAAGTGAACTAATAACCAGTTATTCCCCCTGGATTTTTCAGTATGAATTGTCTCTGTGTTACTTGCTTTTAAGCTACAAGACAGCTTTCCAAGCCACCCCAGCAGAGTCATATTGTTATACCAAACCCCCCCATCAGACCTCTTGGTGACCTCTTGATGGAAAGGAGGCTGCAGACACACATCCAACTGCAGTGTGGTGTTCCTTGATGGTCTATTAAGGTGATAAAATACAGTCTCCATATTTAAAACTTGTATACTCCTGATGTCCATAAAACACATAGGATTGTTTAAGCTGTATTGGTTTTGGGAGGCTTGAGCTTGCACAGTTAATTTGACTGTAATTGATCATAGAATCATAGAGTGTCCTGAGTTGGAAATGACACAGATTGAAGTCCAGCTCCTGGCCCTGCATGGACAGCCCCAAGAATCTCACCATGTGCCTGAGAGTATTATCCAAATACTTCTTGAGCTCTGTCAGGCTTGGTGCTGTGACCACTGCCCTGGGGAGCCTGTTCCAGTGCCCAGCCATCCTCTGGGTGAAGAACCACCTCCTAACATCCAACCTAAAACTCCCCTGACACAACTTCATGCCATTCCCATTCCCTCTGGAGTTATCACTGGTCACCAGTGAGACTTGCAAGTGTGCTCTATCTGCTAGAGTGGGATCTAAAAGGCAGAAGGTGAGTGTTATGGGTGTTCCTAAATGAACATATCTAGGGATATGTTCTAGTCACCAGGATACAGGTGTTTTGTCTACCCAGCTTAGCCTACTTTTTCTTTTTTTTTTCCCTCCTGACAAAATAGTGAATGAAGGCACTGAGAAGCATGGAATTGTTTAGGCTGGAAAAGACCTCTAAGACCATTGGGTCCAACCGTTAACCCAGCACTGCTAAACCATGTTCCCAAGTGTTCCATCTAAACATCTTTTAAACACTTCCATGGATGGTGACCCCCCAGCTCCCTGGGGGCAGCCTATGACAATGCTTGACTATCATTTTGGTGAATGTTTCCTAATATCCAGCCTAAACCTCACCTGGTGCAACCTGAGGCCATTTCATCTTCTGCTGTTGCTTGTTACCTGGGATCCCCATCTGGCTACAACCTCCATTCAGGGATTTGTGGAGAGCAAGAAGGTCTCCCCCTGAGCCTCCTTTTCTCCAGACTGAACCCCCCCACCCCATCTCCCTCAGCCTCTCCTTGTGCTCCAGACCCTTCCCCAGCTCTGTTTCCTTCTCTGGACACACTCCAGCCCCTCAAAGTCTTTCTTGTCATGAGGGGCTCAAAACTGACCACAGGATTCGAGATGTGCCCTCGGCAGTGCTGAATACAGGGGCACAACGACTGCCCAGTCCTTCCTAGCTCTACCTCATCTGAAGCGCTAGATACACAAGCCTCTAATATTAGGTAGAAGGAAGTTGTGTTAGGACTTGTCATCTGAATATTTCCCACGAGTTTTGGGTAGCAGATATATGTTAGGCTGGGATCTAATGTCTCATTGAAAATAGTGGGACTTTTGCCATTAAATCCATTAATTCCAGGGGTGGGGTGTTTGGTTTTTTGCTTCGGTTTTGTTTTTGTTTTTTGTTTGGGTTTTTTTGTTTGTTTTGTTTTGTTTTGTTTAGGTTTTTTGTTTGTTTTCTTTTTTTTTTTAAAGGATGTTCCAGTCTAGGGTTTTTTTTGTTTTGTTTGCGTTTTTTTTTCTCCATATAGCCAGTTCTTTTACACAGAATAAGCATTCAAACATTGTTCCAAACTGGGTATCCACTGCTCTGAATGAGGAACTCTGTTTTTCTGAAATGCTTAAAGTGATATCAAGTAGCTAAACAATCTCTGTTGGGCTTTTCCCATTGAGTAACTTGGTATTTAGAAGATACTTCATTAACTGACATATTTGGTTAACTAACAGCTTTGCAAGATGTCACAAGTAATCTTGAATTCAGGGATTTCATATGGTTTTCCCCTGTAGTCTGTCTCTATTTACATATATTCTTTTTTCCTCCAGAATTTTTAAAGCTCATTTCTGAAAGTGCAACATTTTGCAGATTAGCTCAGAGACACTGAAGATTTGTTGTGGTTTTTTTCCCAGAGACTGGTAAAATCACACTGGCTCCAGAGGTTCAACTTTCTGCCCCTGCTAAGGGAGGTCATCAGTAGCATGGAGTCAGTTTTGGATATCTCCCAATCAGAAACAAATAAAAGTTAGCCCACTGGGACTTCAGCTAGGCTGTATCTGCCCTTCCAATGAACAGTTAAGCTTTGTAGTGTGCCTGTTTGAGAAACAGCTGTTTGTCTAACCTCTGAACTGCTCAATACATTAACCTGAACTATAATTTAACTCTGCCTCAGCTTCTGAATGTGGCACCAATAACTGGTCAGCACAGGTTTACCAGCCTTAAAAATTATCATTTCTGAGCTTTATTTAAAAAATAGTTTTCCCTCTGCCTTGGATTAATTAGAAGTGACCGTCTTTGGCAAGAAAATACCCAAGAGAGAACACAGTTCATAGGGTTCTAAGCAAGATGCTCCCCCTCAAAACCTTCATGTTGCTGTTTGTTCTTGGTGTTTGTGAGTCAGACATAGAGGCAGACCCTGTTTTTTGTTGGCCTTCTGTTTGGGGAGTGTGGTTCAACTGTGCATCACCACGTTGTCCCTCTGCCAGCTAAGAACAAAGATCCAGTCAGAAGGATGGGAAAATACAGAACTATTTTGAATGAGGATGAGCCAAGCCTTGATCAGATCTGGATATCTTCAACCTTTAAAGTTAGGAGACTCCTGGATTCAGTGTGGGCTCATCTGTTTCTGAATTCTGGTTTAAAGTCAGTGAGTCAGTGGGAATATTGATCCTCATGATAGAGAAGGTCTTAAAAGGGGGAAGAAGTAGAGAAAAATAAGGAGAAGAATTTTTGTGAAAAACAGTGACATACTTTCTGCTGTAGAAATGAGTGATGCAAGATCCAATACTCTTCTCTCACTAACAGACACTCAGCTCTTGCTTCACTTCACGAGCACTCCATTTCCCAGAATGTCCCAGAGAAAAATGGCAGAAAAGTGGATTACTCTTCTAAGAATTTGGGTTCTGAAAGCCATTGTAATGTACCTTGGCCATTAAATATCTGTCCTGACTTAACATTGGAATGCTCCAGCAGCATGCACTCATTAGGGTTTTGCTCCTGCACCACCAGGAGAGATCACAGAATCATAGAAAGTTGGGTTTGAAAGGACCTTAAAGATCATCTGGTTTCAACCTCCTTTCCATAAGAAGGGACGCCTTGCACTAGACCAGGCTGCTCAGAGCCCCACCCACCCTGCCCTTGAACAGTTTCAGCCATGGGGCATCCACAGCTTCTCTGGCAACCTGTGCCAGAGCCTCACCACCCTCACAGTAAAGAATTTCTTCCTAATACCTAAATAATATCATCTAAACCTGCCCTCTTTCCATTTAAAACCACTCTCCTTTGCTCTATCATGACACGCGTTTTCTTTTTCCTAAAGCTTTGACTCAAACAATCAAAGTATTAGGAGAGATAATTCAATTTTCCTTAAAAATGAATGTAAACAGCCAAATTTTTGAGGTCACAGAGAAATCTCAAAAATTTAGCCTAGATCTGAGCACATGCTTGAGCAATGCTAAAACCTACAAAGAGATTAAATCTAATGTTTTTCTTGTATTATCATCGGTATAGGAATTATGATGTTTGCAGCTCAGGGAGGGTAAGAGTTAACAGGCAGTGACAGAGCTCTGGGAACTGGACAAGCGGTGGATTGTGTTATGAACACAATCCCTGTTGCAAGGACTTTAGAGTATAGAAAAAGGTAGGATAAGATGGACACAGACAAGCCAACAAGGAGTATGATGATATTACCCCTTTTTGCCAGATTACTGATTTACTGACTGAACAGACCTGAATCTTAATGAGGGATTAATCAGAGAAGGATGTAATTTTTCAGCTGGAACTCCTTCGGTGAAACTATAGGTTTGACAACATTTATTTTTCCTGTGAATTTCTGTCAGATGAGCTAATTTATTCATTAACCAAAGCTAAAAAAACATGGAAAAAATAAAATATTTTAACATTTTATGTTTAAGTGTCATGAATTTTCATCTAAGATTGCTGAAAAAATGTATTTAAACAATTAGAAAACATTTTAAAGCTTAGTGAAACATTTGATCCTAATCAATGTTAGGCTGAGATATTAATATTTTCAGTGCCTCCTTTGCTGAAACATCCCAACAATAATGTACTTACTCAGTTTGATGATGATGATAAGGTTATGAAGAATTAACAGGAAAGCATACAATTTCCCATTTTTACAACAGATTTTCGCTGGAATGAGGGAAATATGTTGCTTGAGGAGGCAAATGGGGCAGGTGAACTGTGCATGGACAAAGGGGCAGCTGAAGAGTCTCAGAGGCAAAAGTAGAAAGGGCATTAAGCACAATTGTTGCAGTAGGACAAGAGGCAATGGTTTTAAACTAAAAAAAGGCAGATTTAGACCAGATGTAAGGAAGGAACTTTAGTGATGAGGCCCAGAGATGTGGCAGATGCCCCATCCTTGGAAACATTAAAGGTCAGGTTGGATGGGTTTCTGAGCAACCTGGTCTAATTGAAGATGTCCCTGCTCGTTCCAGGGGAGTTGGACTTGGTGATCTTTAAAGGACCTTTCAAATTCAAACTATTATATGATTCCCCTTTCATAAAGACCAGGTTTCACTCTGTACTAGGCAGCTGTAGGTCACGAGGAAGGCAGGAGGTGACAGGGAACTGAAGACTCCCCACTTTTATGCCTGAGTTCACTGTGCTTGTCTCTCATTACATATCCTAATATTCTTTGTTTTCAGGAGTTAAACTCACCTGTGTGCTGCTGCATGGCATGGGGTGAAATATAGTACTATTTCCCTTGCCTGAAGCATTCCAGCCCCTTTTGGGGCAGAATTGTGTCTCCCCTGTACGTCTTTTGGGAACGGGGACAACCATAATCCCCCAGCTCCCAAAGCTGGCAAACCTCCAGGGCTGACATTGTCAGCTCTGATGGTTATTGGGGGGTGAGGGGAAGAGGATAAATACCTGGAGAGAGCAGATGCTTTGCTATGAAATTTCTGAGGACGTGCTGTCAGGCTGCAGAGTGCCTGAGACACCCAGCTCTGCGTGGGAGAAGCAGCGTCGGGCTGTCACCGGCGCTCTCACGGCTCCCACACCTATTGAGCCTGACAGAGCTGTTTAGCCAAAGTGCATCACATTCCCTGCTGCCCTCCTTTTGCTTAATCTGCATTCTTGCAGCTCAGTAATCCTCATGGGGGGACTTCCTATAAATAGTGCTTTGGCAATTAAACCCACTTTCCTTGCAAACTAAGCTTTAATTGCTATTGGCAGGTAGCTCTCAGAAGTATCTCCTATGGAGGAACTAGAGGATGAAACACATTTTAAATAATGAGGGTTTATCTTTGTGAAGAAAGGAAAGTTTATCTTAAATGCTAATGCTATTATCTAATCGAGCATCTAATGTTTTTCTATGCAGTTTGCTCCTCTGAGAGCACCACGGAGCAGAAATGTGAGCTGTAAAAATCCTGCTGTGCTCATGGAAATGTCTCTCACACGTTTTCAGGGAAAACAGGTCAAAGACTGCACCTCTGCAGTATTTTTTAGTGATACACATTCATTATTTTCAATGGGTTTTTCACTCAGATTTCAATCAGAATGATATTTAAAGAAAACAACAAAGCACAATAAAAAAATTGACCCTCTGCCCTCAGAAAACAGGTGAACACACATCCAGGTCAATCCACTGGCGATCTCTGATGTGCTGAGAAGCTAGGGTCATTTGTTTCAGAAGCAGGTTTAGCTGTTCTGCCTCCTGTTTCACGAGCACTTCACACTCTCAAATGACACCTGGAAATCCGAACAGGCACAGTGGAGCCTATCATAAAGGGAAAGGGGGATTTGGATTTTTGGAACTAAATCCTGAGATTATTTTTACATGAACCTGTAAGAATGATATTGGTATGCATGTAAGTGTTCATAAACCAGCTGCTGCTCCTGCCTCCTTGCGTGCTGAGTGTGCTTTGCTTCAAATCAATGTTCTTATGGGCTTCTATGGGAGCAGGAGCAATCCAGATATGCACAGAAAATCAAGGCTTTTCAAACCTAAATATGGCATCTGATTATGTGAGGTTTAAATAAAACCACAGATGATACAGTCCTGTTTTAGCATTAAAAATCACAGCATCATACATTGTTCCCAATGTGTGTCAAATTCTTTAAGGTGGTGAAGCTTTTCAGTATGTACGGCTAATTTTAGTTAGGTATAAAGTCACATCTGACTCATTTCTGAAAAAACCTGGCATGTACTAGGGGAGATGCTGGAAAATTATTTTTTTTTATACTGTTAGTCCAGATCATTTGTAAAATTCACTTAAATTATGCCCACCCCTTGTTCTGTGCTCACTTTATATAAATACTCTATTGCTACTTTTCCTGCTGGAATGTTTTCAGCAAATGCTTGGTGGTCACTTCTGGGTCTGGGGCTGAGTCTTGGATTTGTGTTTGTACTGAGCTCAGTCCTGCTGGGAGCCACACATACAAATAGGACACTGAAAACTGAAAAAGGTGAATTTAGATTCGATATTAGGAAGAAATCCTTTACTGTAAGAGTGGTAAGATGCTGACACAGGTTGCCCAGAGAAGCTGTGGTTGCCCTATCTCTGGAAGTGTTCAAGGCCAGGTTGAATGAGGCTTGAAGCAACCTGGTCTAGTGGAAGGTGTCTCTGCCAATGGAAGGGGGTTGAAACTGGATGACTTCTGAGGTCCCTTCCAACCCAAACCATTCTGTTATTCTATGACACCATACTGGTGGCACTGAACTACAACAATCTTCAACTGGAGGTGCCTCAGTAAACTGCTGAAGGCCAAAGCACAGTTATATTTTAAGGAATGCTTTTGAACACTTTAGAATAAAAAAAATCTCAGAGAATCAGTCTCAAATTTAAATATTTTTTGAGGAATCTGATGGCCAGATTTATTTTGGGTCCTATGTGCTACCTTACTATCTGTCCTGGGACATCTGTGATGCCACACTTCCTCCATTTAAATTTAAAACGAAGCCCTCGACCATGATATCCCTTGTAAAGCTTTGTCTCAGTTTAAAACTGCTCCATTGCTGCACTATCTCAACCTAGGCCTCAAATACCCAACTGCTCATTAGTCTGTTCACCTTCTAAAACAAGGTTCTGGTTCACCCCATAAATCTGGGACTTTGGTGTGTTTTATTTACTAGTTGACCAACTGATACCTCTGTCTCTAAACCTATGACTGCCTCCATCCTTGTGGATATGGCCATATTTTTTTCTGGTTTAAGTTGTTGTGTACAAGCTCTCACACACTTACCAAGGGAGATGCCAGTTTGGCACTGGGTGAAGAACACAAAGAGGGTGAGAACCGATTTTTCCCAGCTTTTGTGAGGGCGATGAGTGTTCCCCTGCAGTCTGCTTTCATTGCCTGAGCATGCCTTCATTCCCATTCCCACCAGGAAGTTCCCAAATCACCAGCAAAAATCACCAATCTCAGGTAACTCCCCCAAAAGCTCCCTTCCACACCGCAACCCGTTCACCATCACTTGGGTTGGGAGTCTGATTCACAGCTCTTGTTCTGATCCCAGATAGAACTTCTGGAAGCCTGAAGGTCACATGAAGAGTTATTTCAAAAGGGTACACACTCCATACTTAATTCTTCTGAAAGTCTGACCTTTTATTTGATGTGTTCCTCATGCTGAGCATGGCCTGAGCACTTCTACATCTAGACGCAGGCACCAAGGATATCATCACTGGGCTAAAGCTTCATGTGGCACTACGGATATCTTTCCTTGATAATTATCCTTAAAAAATGGTGGATTTGTGTTGCTGGACGTTGGAACTGTGAACTCTCAGATTGCTCACCATCACAGTGGCAACTACAGTCCTGAATTCTGGATTATATAACGGGTCTGTCCATCCCATACAGGGTAAAGACAGTACTTAAAGTCCCTTTGTGTGGATTTGACACTGCCTCAGAGCTACAAGGATCCTGCTTTGGAAATGCTGTTCTTAGTACACATTTATGTCCTTTAAAGAAAAAAAATAACCTTTAAAGTGCAATTTGAGGAGGAGTATGTGTTAATTTCTCTCATAAACCAGACTGCTTTCAGTATATGGAAATAGAAAATGCTGAGCCCTGACTTCTCCTAAGAAAAATCAGAGACAACCTTCACTTCCTCAGGGGTCTCCTACATCTCCCTGACAGGGCAGCAACTCTGGAGACCTTTTAAAAAAAATTGAGAGGAAGATCTTTCATCATTTATAACTCTATTTATAGAGCTATAAATAGCTCTATAGTGCTCCTTTATAGCTCTATTTCTGGCTCCAGAAGTCTGCCACTTTTAACATGCAACACCTGCAAGTGGGACTGGACTTTGGAGACCAAGGGACTGGGGGGTGACTAAGGATTGTCCCCTCCTCACCAGACAATGAATACATTAGGAATTGCAGATATGAAAGTGCCTTTAGCTGTCACAAAGTGCAAAAGGAGTTAGTTTTAAATTTTGGTCAGCTCTGAAGTGGTCAGGCAATTTGACTACATTATTACTGTAGGCCCCTTCCAACTGAAACATTCTATTCTATTCTATTCTATTCTATTCTATTCTATTCTATTCTATTCTATTCTATTCTATTCTA
>JAWMRA010000041.1:3804006-4061755 GCA_035584735.1 Pseudotriccus pelzelni
TCTATTCTATTCTATTCTATTCTATTCTATTCTATTCTATTCTATTCTATTCTATTCTATTCTATTCTATTCTAATGTATATCCATGGCAAATAATTTAACCCTGAAACATTTCCATCTGTGTCTCAAAAGGAAGGTGAAACCCAGCACTACATGGATTTGAAATTAAAGGTGTTGGTAGTTGCCAAAAAATGGGGATGTTGGGAAATAATTCTTTGCACCTTTGAGCAAAATATACTCCAGAGAGGGGATGGGTTTGAAATGTACAAAAGCCATACTGTGTTTCTAAACAGCCCTTCTGGGCAGCTTCCAGATTTCATTCTGGCTTTGGTGGATTCTGTTCCATAGTCCATAAATATCTCACCAAAGGGATATCCCAGCAATCAACCCCAGCCCAAACCCTATGACAGGAAACCCCCTTATTTTCAGTCCCGGCATAGAGACTTTAAAAAACCTCCTGGGCACCTTACCACGTTTAAACACATTTAAAATGAGCTAAGCTCTGTGTGCTTCTCAAAAAGTCAGTTTATTTTATCCCATCTCAATTTCTGGAGAAAATAAGAGGTGAAGTGTTTGGGGTTTTTTTATCTAATTTTAAATTAAGCACACTGTGATTGTATTTCTTGCTTCTGTCTTACCCCAAGTACAAACATTGGCAGTAATTTTTAGAGCTAATGTAAGTGGTAGAAACTTTTTATTTGCTTGTTTTTCCAACAACTTTTTTTTCTGTTCACATTTGTAATCTTAACAAGGGAGGAAATGCTTATAGGGAGACCATAAAGGTATGGAAAGTCACAGAAATGTAGTCAAGAAGAATAATGGGTATTAAATCAATATTTATAAACATAACAGCTAATAGAAAAACAGACTCATACCCATTTGTTTTAAAAATAGGTTGCTGCAAAACCATGTAAATGAATATTTAATTTAATGTGTTTTTTCTATATCAAGTATAGTTCCCTTTATACAAGCCCATGAACAATGACAATAATGCACAATAAATATTAATAATTCCCCATAATGGGTAATTAAAGTTTAATAATTAGTATGAAAGTCAAAATAACAAGAAAGAATCACTTGATCACATTCAAAACATTCAGTATTTGAAGGATGTTGTATAATCATTACAGCATAGGTTAATGATTGTCCATTTGAAGTCTGCACTCATTTACGTTCATGGTTATTGGAATGTAACAGTTGATAGAGCATTTCATGATAGAAAAAATTGAATATGTAAATATTATTCCAAATGTGAGGCCACTGTGATGAGGTTATCTCTGCAAATGTAGTTCACATTGGTGCTATTCTGTAGGGAAGTTGCTTTTTGAAGTGCCTTTGCAAAAATGGGTTTAATTTGGGGGAGTTCCGGTCAATGTGCTGCACAGGAATAGAGAGACTTTGTACATGTAAACACTGCTTGCCTGAACCAAATGGGTTTAGTTTAAAATGCCTTGCTACCCTACAGCCGAGGATCCGGATCATATTCTCCAATGCTTTGCAGAGTTAATCTTTTGCAATATATTTTGGGGTTCTGAGCAATCTGACATACAAAATTCCAGTCCCTGACTGGAATACTCCAGTACAAAGAAGAGAAGCAGTTTATCAGAAATGTATTTTGGCTCATGGGACCCCTTTTTAAACACGGGGAGCAGAAGACAACCCAAAATACATCTCCTCTGGGGTAACATGTTGAAGTTTCAAAATGTACCCAGTACTGTCTGAGGTTTTATGTTTTTTGTTGTTTGATTTTTTTTGGCAGTTGTTTTTTTTTCTCTCAGAGGAAACAGTTTTTGCATTCTGCAAGAGGAGTAAATTTGTTCTTAATAAAACAGGTCCATTTTGCTGAATGCTGTAAGGTTTTGTTATTAACCTATTTACAGGACACATTTGAATCCCCAGTTCCAGGAATTTATGTATTCTTTTGTGAACAATAACAGTCCTCACATTTTCCAAGTTTTGAACACTGTGGCCAATGAGCCACTTCCATCTTCTTGTGTTCAAGGTGAGATTTGTGATCAGCTGGACAAACCACCTTAAAAGCTTGACAAGACACCAAAAAACATGGGGGTTTGTTGATTTTTCTTCCTTTTTTTTTCTTTTTTAATTGAGTTTCAGCAAACTCAGTTTTCTGATCCTGTTGTATCTAAGACCAGCTAAGCGAAGTGAGGAGTGCAGATGAACGAGAAAATTACTAAACAAGGAAAGATGTTTCTGCAGCAATATAATTATTCACAGTAATGACCAATCTCTGCCTTCTCATTGCTTCATGCCCTCTGGTGCTATTGGTGGTCAAGCTGTTTTGCAATGGATTTATCTTTCCCATTTCATAAATGAGGAAAATGAGAGCAACTTGCTGGAGGAGGCAAAACAAGCCTGGGGAACTGCCAGGATTTGAAATACTCGTGGCAAAAAAAAAAAAAAAAATCCTAGGTAAGAGGAGAAGAAGAGGCTTTAAGAGAGTTGCAGTTTCCATATCCAATGCTAGAGAAAACACAGCATGACTGCATGGCACACCTACCTCTACATGCTGACCTACAGGCAGCCCCAGCATTGTCCCATCAGTCCCAAACAAAAATCCTCAATATCCACCATTCAGGGGTACAAAATCACAGAACTGGCAAAGCTGGAAAAGACCTCCAAGATCATCAGGTCCAACTGTCAGCTCAGCACCACCACCATGTCCACCACTAAACCACGTCCTCAAGTGCCACATCCATAAGTTTTTGAAAACTTCCATGGATGGTGACTCCAACACTTCCCTGGACAGCCTGTTCCAATCTTTGGCAACCCTTTTGCAAGACATGGCATGACCTCGGTGACTATGACATATGTGTTTTCCCATACTTATGTGGGAAGAATTCCTGATCCTTTTGGGAATGTATCATTTTCTCTCTTGTACAGAAATGCAGGAGAAGACCAAGTGGATCTGTGACTGCTTTTTCAGGCAGTGCAGGAAAGAAAAGCTTCTCTTAGTGTATAAAAGCATCAGCAATCACCACATACTTAGGTTTAAGTAAAACATGCAATAGAGGAAAAAGACTGAGGAATTCTCTGCAAGTGAGTGAAATTAGTTTTTTCCTAAAATGGAGAATTAGAATGTTTCATGAAATTAATGGAAAGAGGATCTTAGAAAGAATAAAGAGGGGCCTGGATAAATTAAAGATTTTATCTGAAACCAAACTGGAGTAATTGACTAAATTAACTTGTCTTAAAGAGACATGTACTGAGACATTGCAAAATAAAGAAAAGATAAAAGGAAATTAGAGAGTGTAATATGGCATATAAACAGCACTAGGAAAAAAAAACTGAAAGGAAAAGTAAGAATGCTAGTGTCAAAGGGGAAGAAGAAAGATTTTACATGCATAGAAATGACTAAATGTGCCATTTTATTTTTCAACAAAAAATATAAAAAAATTTCCAGCTCCTTTCCTTAAAAAAAAAAGAAATCAGTATTCAAATGACATACCTTAGGGAGCAGTCTACAAACAACTACACCTCAGTCATCTCAGGCTTCTTTATTTATTAATTAAAATTTCAAAAAATCATGGGAAGGCCTTGAGCAGAGATCGTGATTTAATTTTTCCTACTGATGTGTAGAATAAGCCAAGACAAGCATTATAACATAAGTTTTTTAATTTGGCCAGTATTTAAAATTAATCACAAGCAATATTTTTCTGATCAATACAATGATATATTAAAAAAAAAATCTAAGCTTTTTAGAGGTACCTTTCATTTGCAAAGGCAGAAAGCACAAACCTGCTAAAGCAGCAGAAACCCCTCTGTGTGGTGTGTTAGCAGAACACATATCCAGTGCCCTCCGTTTGGAAAATATTACTATGAAGGAATAATGTTAATGATGCAAAGCCCCCGCAAAGCTTTTTGCACAACTCCTTCTGCATTCCTGATCAGAATATTAAATTAAGGTTGCATTAAGGAATGAAGAAAAAAGTGATTTTGTTAATCTTGCAGCCTTCCCTTCAAAGACCATTTTCTATTTCTTCTCTATATCCTGGATTAGTTGTTGTTGTTATTATTATTACCATCAATATTAAAAATATTATTAGCAGTACTATTATTATTTAAAATAGTATTTGCAATTAATAGTCCAAATTAGAGATTGAATGCACTGTATTAAATACTATATGTATTCATATATTAACACACCTACATACATGTCTATCCATTCACACACATGCCTAAAGACTTCCCATGAGGCTGTGAATTAACAGCAATGGCAATTGCTTATATTTAAGGGCTGAGTTCTGAAGGGAATGAGTATTACTGTGACAAAGAAGGAGAGGTTTTTTGGAGTTAAACTTCATAACACAAAGAGACAGCTTAAAAACTTTTAAAGGGATTTTTTTTTTCATAAATTCTAAATAATAATGAAGTTTTTCCTAATGTTGGAGAAGAACATTTAATTTGTGATGGGATCTAAAATAATAGCGAGAATTAAAATAAACATTTACTGTTACTGTTCCTGTCAGCTGGTGTCACTTCATAAAAGAAAACTTCCTGCATATGAAATGCACTGCTAATTTTAATATTGTTTTTTGTGATTATAAGGGAATCATGTTCAAAAACTTAATTAACAGACAGATAACAATGTTCTGCTCTTAGCTAAGTATCCATTTTTCTTCCAAAGAACTAAATCTGTGGTTGCTGTGGGGAAATGCGCACCATCCATTTTATTGTGTTTCCCTGCTGCAAGTAAGGTAGCTCTGTGATAGGTCTGCAGCAAAAGGTTTCACAGCTGTTTAGGCAGAAAAAAACCCCTTTGATGATCATAGAATCATAGAATGGCCTGAATTGTAAGGAACCTTAAAGATTGTCTTGTTCCAATGCCTTGCCATGGGCAGGGACACCTTCCACTAGACCAGGTTGCTCCAAGTCCCATCCAACCCAGCCTTGAACACTTCCAGGGATGGGGCAGCCACAGCTTGCCTGGGCAGGATGGGGAATGAAACGCCACGCTGTTGGGAGGAAGCCTTTGAGCTGATGTTCACATGGAAGTTCATCATCTCCATGCTTTCAGCCTCATGCCAGGGGTCGTGAAGCAGAGGTGTCCTGCGGGGCTGTCTGGTCTCCAGGGCAAGGAGGGGCTTTGCAGGGTGACCCCGCTCTCTAGTGGGTGTCAGGAGGGCAGGGCCCACACCGCTGAAGATACCTCAGAGCCAGACTCAGTGCAGCCCACCCCATCCCAGTCAGTCCCAGCACACTGAGTGTTAGCTCTGGGCTAGCTAAGAGCTACAGAGCGCCATGAAAATGCAACCACAGAGCAGCTCCTCGGTATTTTTACAGCCTGTGGGCAATCTCCCACAACATTTGACTTCTGTGCTCACGCACTTGGGCGTGGGAGGATGGGCACACATTGCTGTGGTGGTGGCACCTCTGACGCCAATGCAAGTGTCTCGTTCCTTGGAGGATTTCTTGGTTCCTTGCACAGACAGACGAGAACACCTATTCATCCCATTTCAACTGGATGAGACTGATAATGTTTTGGAGCTCATCAGTGCTACTGGCTCCAGGACAACCACCCTGCTGTTTTGCTATGGGGTTTGTCCAAGGCCTAGATCCAGCTAGAAGCAAAGTGCTGAGATTTTTGTAATGCGCACTATCCAAGAAGTTGGAGTTGAGCAGTTGGTAGGGTCTATCCCTACAGTGGCCAAAAACCCCTCGTGGTCCTCTCATCCTTTGGCAAGGGATGAGTGGTGATGCTGGAATCACAATATATTTTTATTCTACATTTGACAAAGGCACATGTTGTGCTTACACTCTCAGCTTTCCTGGTAATCTCAAATCTCACCAAAATCAAACCCCCAATAGCATGGGGAGTGTCTAAGGCCAGGTTGGATGGCGTCCTAAGCAACCTGATCTAGTGAAAAGTGTCACTGTCCATGACAGGGAGCTTGGAACTAGATTATTTTATTCTCTGTTTTTTTCATGAATCTATGATTAGCTTTTCTTAACTGAAATGAGATTTCAGCAAATTTTCAATCATACTGACTGTAATTTAACAGAACCATTTCCCCCATTTTTAAATCTGTTTTCTGTTTTGTTTTAGGGGGAGTAGGGAATCTCTGATCAGGTTCTGTGTATATGTATCTGTGAGAGTACACCCTCCAAAATATCTTTAAGACTTAAATCTTGCCTCTTAATACTCACTCTCTGGTAAATTACCCAAAGTCACTAAGATAATGGATATTAGTCCTCCCATTCAAAGCAAAAATCTTGTTAGTTAGAAATGTAAGAATTAAGAAGGGAAGGAGATTTTACATATAGGCAAACCCCGGGAAAACATAAATGCTCATAGACACCAAAGTAGTGAAGGTTTCAGTGAGTAGTGGAGTGGTAAAGATAGGGAACTGAGGCAGGACTCTCAGAAGCATTTAAATGACCGTTTCAAAGAAATGAATGGCACTCAAGCCAGCGAGTGAGCTGCTGGTGTCCTATTCAAAGCCCTGTGACAAGGGAGGGACTCGAACCCACATTTCCCAATCCCTTCCTGCAACTGGAAGAGCTTTTTTTTTCTGCCTCTTTTCATGACATCACCATGACAACAGTGGCTGCTCCCTTGTTTTTTTGGCTGGTGCTCCGTGTGCATATTGATGGTGATCAACAATGAGGTAGTACCACGATGAGTAAACAGATTAGGCCCATGTGTTGCCCCATGGTCAACACGCACAATGAGCAGATCTGTAGCCTTCAGATCACTGTTGTTATTCCTTCTCCCGAGTCCTGCGGTGTCCTTTCTACTGCCACGTAAGCTACCATTTGACGATAGTATTATTTACATTTTTAATTACATTGTGTGTACTGGGTATTTACTCTGAGCACAAGTGGCAGGCTGTTTGGGAGCTAGTGTTTCTGCAGTGCTGCTAATGAATTGATGATAAATAAGTAAATAAAGAGTCCATCAAAGGCAAAGGGAAAGGCTATAGCCTGCTGCTTTCCTTTTCAGAAAACTCTATCCTCCCTAATTTTTTTAATTTCTTTTTTTTTTCCCGTTATCATGCACCTTTTAATTGAAACAAGTTTGCCATTTGGCTGCCAAACCTTCCCCCAGAAGCAACAAAGGGCACTGAAGATAGGTCTAAATATTTCTCTTTCCTTTCTTTCTTTCCTTTACTGGGACGATTGGTCCTTAGTTTAGTATGAAATTCCTTACACATCCCATGATGTCACCCTATGTGACATCATTTGAAACTTAACTCAAGAACAATGAAGGGGAGTCATTTTGAACGCAGAGCTGGGAGGAAAACATGGCAAGAAGAGCTCCCTTGCCTAATTTTTATTGAGAGTGAAAGAATATTTCACCCTCTCCTTCACAAGTAACAGTCACACCGCACAGGTAGGAAACTGTTTATTAAAATGCAGCCTAACAGGATTTAGATTTTCAAATGCCACACTTAGAGCAGAGAAAAGTTTCCCAAGAATGTCCCATTGAGCAGATTTTGTCCACTTTCCTTATGTTACTAAGGTTTTCTTCAGCCTACCAGCATGTACTAAAAATCATGTTCATTTCTAAGTTCTTCTGTGTTTAAAAGCCTGGTCAAGACGAGACAAGCTATATATTGTAACATATGTTTAAATATGAGTTGGCTCAGTGAGTGTTTCAGGAGTCAGTAGCCGGTTTGTGCTCATTAACAGATGGAGTTACCCAGTAAAGGAAAGGCCAAATTTGGGAGCTGAATTATGTAGCAAATCTGAGCTTTCTCGAACTGTTGATGGGTTTACAACTGCTTTGCCTGGATGGGAGCAATTATACAAAGGGCAGGTCCAGGCAATGGAGACCATCGCAGTGAGTGCTAGTAGAATCTGTAGTCTCACTGACTACAGACTCCGAAAGTTTCACCCCTGCAAGTCTTAGGCATTCAAAAAGACTACTGAAAAAGGAGAAAGTTTTAGAAACATGCCCAAAGAAACTGCTGTATACGTGGTTTTAAACTGAAAGAGCGTCAGTTTAGCTTAGATATAAGGGAGAAGTTTTTTACAATGGGAGTGGTAAAACACTGGAATAGTTTGTCTAGAGAGAGGGTAGATGCCCTATGCCTGGAAACGTGGGCTAAATTCTGTGGAGGATCAAAACTAAGACTCGAGAAGATCACAGGGCTCCATCCCCAGGTTCCCACCTGCCCAAAACGTGGTGTGAATCGACAAGGAAGCAACTGTGGTTTGGTTTTGCTGTTTTCGTGAGAGCTACATCCAGTGGTCTGCAGAGCACAAAAGCCAAAGCACGTGAGTCTGTCCTTTGTTATGCTCCTTTTAATTCATAAAGGACAATCCATTAAAGGAACTTGAGCATCACAATGTTGAGCAGTGTGATGGCCAATTTTCATGTAGCTACCCGCGAGCTGGAGTTCTAATTGCCTGTCAATAGAAGCAACAAAAGCCATCATATTCAGCAAAAACCTGCCTAATTCTGCCAGAAAGAAAGGGATGAGATGAAAGTTTGTTTATTTCCTACACATTCCTGAGGCTTTCAAGCCTTCCAGCTCTGAAGCCGTATATCCCAGAACATTTCTGAATTAGACACTCAGACCTTTTCTTTTCAAAGCTAGGTGAAACAGATGCGTCAATGCTTTCTTTTCAAAAAACTTCAAAATATAGTCTAGTTAATCAAAAACTGGAAAACTTAGCTAAATCTTTTCTGTCTTTGGAACTGTTTTAACCCATATTCAGCACCCTGTTGGTGTGTGTCATGGGTTGTGAAGTGCAACTGGGGAAGTTGCCATAAAGTCTATGTCCATCAGTTCAGTTAAAGGAAAAGCACATTTAAACACGGATCTATAGTTTAATGACTGAAGAGACTCAAGTTCCCACTGCATTGAATACTTAATAGCAGGTATTGAAATATTTAGTGGCCTCCAGGCAAGAACCCAAACTCCCCCTCCCCTCAAGTGAGTGGTTTAACTAGGTTATGAAGCAGCCCAGTGTCATATCAAGACCTCTTTAGAGCCCAGATCCACACAGCAACAGGTACCTTGGAGAGACAAGGAGACAGGGAACTCCAAGAGAGCTCATATCCTCACAGTGACTGCGGCTTCCCTCCTGCACTTTGATGCACTTTTATTTTGGGCTTAAGGAATACTGAATTATTTCCTGCAAACTGGAATGGCTTCAGCAAAAAGGTCTGAGATCATCCATGCCCCTAGAAATCCTTGAGCAATTTATCCTGCACTTCACTTGAAATCAATCATAATCAATTAATCACACCACGGCTCCCCAGACAGTGATGTGAGCTGTGGGGTGTGATTGTCTGTGTCTTGAAGGAGATGTGAACTCTCCTGAAAGGAGGAATGCTGGTCCCTAAGGCCTCCTGGTTAAGGTGTCTGCCTCTTGGACGGGAGATTAGAGGGCCTATGAGAAAGATAAAGAAAAACTTTTTAACAGGATCTATTGTGATAGGACAAGGAGTCAGTTTAGATGAGATATAAGGAAGATGTTTTTTACACTGGGATGGTAAAATGCTGGAACAGGCTGCCCAGAGAGATAGTAGCTGCCCTGTCCCTGGAAATACTATAAGTCAGGTTGAATGGGGCTCTAAGCAACCTGATCTAGTTGTAGATGTCCCTGATTATCTCAGGGAGTTTGGACTAGGTGACCTTTAAAGGTTCCTTCCAACACAAACCCTTCTGTGATTGTACGACTCTCTAAAGTCAGTGAGACAGAGATGAATGTAAGTCCTTGACAGAGGGGTACAGTCCAGCTGGGGAGTCCTTATCCAAGGAACTGCAGTACCTTTGACACTGATCCTTTGTGCTCACCTGCTTTGAAACAGCCTCCCAGATGGACTCCCGCGAGCAAGTAGAAAAACATATAATTTGTATTTACCTTTCTGGTTTAGGAATGGCACTCAGGCCAAACTCCAAAGTCTTGGTGAGGCACTACTTCTGAGAGAGGTGCTTCTGAGAACTTTTGGCTCCTGGAAAACGTTATGATTAGGTGGCAGCAGCACCAGACAAGCTGCAAATAAGCTGCTGAAGTCCCTTACGAGTCACTTGACAGAGCTGTTCCAGAAACGTTCATGGCAGGAACAGATTCTTGTTGTCAAGAAGTATCTGCCCTGTCCATGCAGGAGCAATAATCAGTTTGAAAGGCTGTTGATGAGACACTGAGTTTGCAAGCCAAGCAAGGTAAAAGAAAGATTAAATTTCTGGATTTCTATTTTCATTCCTGGAGCCCAGCATTGAGACTTAGGTTATTAAATCAGATTCTGAGTTTTCATTTAAAGGAAAACAACAACAAGAACAACAAAAAAAACCCACCCACACATTGAGGAAAATAAAAAGGCAAAACAAAGAGATGGAGTGACACTCCAATCACTGGAATGTAACCAGATGAAGCCGTGTGATCCCATGCAGGGAATATTTGCTGCTGTTTGCTCCTTAGTTAATTAATTATTGCTGGCAAGTTGTGCAGGGTGTGGGCCTGTTCTTGGCTGCTGCACTCTATGTTTGATGCTGAGGCCAGGGGAACTCCAGAGGGTATTGTAAAAATTCCTCGCCTTGGGAGTGAAATAGAGAAAAAAACTTTGCGTGCTGGCTGTTGTTGTTGTTGTTGTTGTTTCAAATCCTGTCCCTCATGGTAATTTTAAGATGGTCCTTGATACTCTAAATCACCAAAGATGGAGGCTGCATATTTTGACCATCTTAAAGATTTTAGGAAAAAGTTACAACGGAGTAACAGCCCTGTCTCTGTGGAGTTCAGGGAAAGAGGGGAAACCTAGAACAGGAGTTAGGACGCCTTATGGGCCGTAGCACATCTGGGCTTCATTCCCTGATTCATTGTAAAATGTCGTTATGACCTCAGTCAAATCACTTTGGGATGGGTTATTAAAGGGATTTACATACCTAAATCCACCATGACATTTTCAAAGTTGGAGCTCAGGCACTGCCTTGTCTTTTTCCTTCCCGCTGGTGCATTAAACTCCTGGGGATGGTTAAATCTACCTTCCTGCTGGAGTCTGTGAGGCTTGAGAGGAACTTTCCCCACCACGTCCCTCCTCGTTGCTTTTTCTTGTCTTCATGCAACTTGCACTGATAGGGGACCATGCGAAAAACAGGATGAAGCAACAAATTCTGCTGAAAAATAAACAGTCAACATGTCACCATGATGGAAAAAAAAAAAAAAAAGACTTATTTGAGTCCAAAGGGATTAAACATTATTGTTCACCATGTAACAACCCTGCTATGTGATAGAGGAGACTGAGGTTGAGTAGGGGCAAGAAATAAATATGGGAACAGAGAAGGTAAGACCAGCTCTTTCATTAACAGAAACAGTTTGTTTCACTTGTATTTTTACAAGTTAACTTTTGTAAAATGCACTTCGGGTGTCCAAGGATGAATATCTATGGTTTGCCAATTAATTTACCTTATACTCAATATACAAAAGAAACAGGGTAGATAAGTATATCACAATCACAGAATAGCTGAAGTTGTTCATAATAGCTGAATAAAAGTTGAGTAATTTACAATAAAGTCACAACAACCCTAACAAAGGTTGAAAAAAAATTCCACCTTCCTGGATGAAATTTATAGTTGATCGAAACTTCGAATTTGTTTCATTTCCTGCTCAAACCCACTCCAGTATACATGATTTAATTAAAATCACCCCTTTTCTGCTTTAAACTAATAGCTAAACAGGGTTAAGTATTCTCAGGATAGCTGTTTTAAAACCACAATAACTATCCATATACACACAGTTCCATTAATTAAGCATATGAATTTAATGTAGGTAATGAATGCAAGTTTGGGCTCCGACTCATGAGTGGTTATCAGAGCATAATAAATTACTCAACCTATGATTTAACTGTCCCTGTATGTGATTTTGAACTGTAATGAGAGTTGTAACAAAAAGGCAAAATTTGGCCTAGCACAGGGGAGTTCTGCTAATTCAACTTTATATTTCAATAAGAACAAGTATATGTTGCAAATATGAAATGAGTGTTAAATATACTGTCTATTTTTAAAAACCCCATACCATTTGTGTTCTACCAGGAGGTGCATGGGACTTATTGTCTCCTTAGGGAAAATTACAGCTGAATTTTGGGGGACTTGTTTCCTGTTTGATACTTTTTCCCCATTAAAGCTTTATTTAAATGGGAAAAAGTCCTTCTAGGAAACTGAAAAAAAAACCAACTAAGAAAACCTAGTTTTAAAATCCATTAAGCAAAAATTTCTGCAAAGTTTCTAAAAATAGCTATAGAATTTTTTCTTTTACTGACTGAAACCAGATGCCTGCTAAGGCAATAAGGGAAGACCCCACTTTTTGTTTAAATAAAAAAAAAATAGAGAAAGTGGGTTTGAGGAGAAAAAGAAATCTGTGGGGAAACTTGGACAAAGCAAATTGCTGTTCAATTTCTTCTCTGCAAAACAAACAATCTTAAGAATTATTATTTCTTCACCTTTCCATTTTTTACTCCCTCTGATGCAACTATTGAAAATCAACAGGTTCTTCACTGACTGAGGTAGGTGAAGTCATTCCATGTATTCCTCCGTGGTGCAGAAAAGGGGAATTTAACTTGAAAACTGCAACTAACTTTTCTTTACTGAGTTCATAATGTTCATAAACAGATTGCTGCTGAGCTAGTTACTTGTTTGAATTGTTGAATATGCAATAGTTGACCAAAATGTAGAGAGTATGACCAGATAAAGATTTTAGTTCTCATCCTCAGTCAGCTGATATTGGCCAGAGCTACAAAAGTTGCTTGAAAACAGACTGACTCAG
Source organism: Pseudotriccus pelzelni (assembly GCA_035584735.1). Classification (NCBI taxonomy): domain Eukaryota; kingdom Metazoa; phylum Chordata; class Aves; order Passeriformes; family Tyrannidae; genus Pseudotriccus; species Pseudotriccus pelzelni. The sequence goes on from JAWMRA010000041.1 coordinate 3,816,735, forward strand.
AGGTTACGCTCCACTTTGACAGCATGAAATTAGTTGCAGTTGGTCCTAATATGTGTTTCTGGTCTATTCGTGGACAAGGACGTCTCCTGCAGCAACCCAAAAGCTTTGAAGCCTCATCTGGAGTGCAAAATCCCCAAGGGAAAGGTCACAATTTAAGAGAAGCAGCAGTATTCTGATAAACAGGATAAGGGAATTTTAGAAACTTCAGGACTTTTTTTTTTTTATCCTTCCTTCCTTTCCGGCCCACACAGGTATTGCTCGAGGCATCAGTCCTAGAAAAATTAGGCTACTGTAAGATTTATTGGCTGAGTGCAGAGTTTACATTACATTTTCTCTCATCACTTTCTCCTGGAGTAATTGCCTATGCATGCACAGTCCTGGCTGCAAACAGTGTGGTCTGATCCTTGGGTGGCTCATTTTGGGGCTGATCCAGCTGAAGGTTGATATCACCCATGAGCAGCTGAGTCCTTTAAAAGGACTCAGAAGCTTGGGACTTTGCAGGGAGATAACATGGTTCTTTAGAAGAGCAGCCCCTCATTACAGGGCTTTTGCAAACACCATCTCCCAGTTATTTATTTCCTCTAACTGCTGTTTGCCTTCAAGTCTGATTATTTTAACTGTAATTTTCTTTCATCAGCAGCCACTGTAATTGATATAAAATACCTTTAGACGTAGTTCGAGTCGTGAAATTTGCGGTTAAATCCTTGTGTGAGTTTTTTCTTTCTTAATTATATATATCCAGTAGGCCTAGAAAATCTGGCACAGGGCTTGCAAAAGTCTCTTTGTCATAATAAGCCCAGTAAGTGCTCAATTTCAGCCCAAAACACTAAAATCAAGTTTGCAGAGTGATAGTGATTGTGAAAGACAGCCACTCAATTCTCCACTCAGCACCCCAAAGAGTTGGACTCGATGATTCTTTGTGTGTCTTTTCTAACTCAGGATATTCTCAGAGGTAAAACCATGCTAGAAGGTACAATCTACTCAGAGTTATGATTGGGCAGGGATAAAGGTTTGACACTGCACAGCAATATTTCCCAAGCCCCCAAACAGAGGGTTTTACAATGAAAATATTTAATGAGCTCTGAGAAGTCATGATTATGAGACTAATACCAGTGGCAGAAGTTCTACAAGGTGCGTAAAATTGGCTTAGCACCTATGAGTTCTCACCTATTGTGTGCTGCGATTCAATCCTCGAATTTTGCCTTATCTAGTAGAATGCCCAAATATAAATACAAGAGTTTTAAAAAAACAAAACAAAACAACTAATCGAGTCTTTGCTGGTAAAATCAGAGCCAGACCTCAGAGTTTGACCTGTGAGCAGCTTTGCTCATTTCCAGTACTGAGGTGTGTTGCAGGGAGAGGTGAAATCCAAATAATTTCCTTTTTTTTAAAGAATTACAGTCCTGTAAAACTACAGTAACATTCCTGAAACAACAAGACGGAAGGCGGGACAAGCCGCTTCAAAGCCCAGTTGTGTCGTTCTTATTGGTTCCTTGAAAAATATTTCGTGACACATGAACCTCTTGAACAGTAGAAAGACATCCAACTTTGAAATAATAACTGGGGGAAGAGGGTAAACCGAGCCATATTTTTTTAAGCATTCCAGGTGCCCTCTGCAATTGGTGACCTAGTCAAGTATGAGAAACAATGCAATCCCAGGGGCCTGCAGCCAAAAAAGATCCACAGCCACTAAATGCATTAAGACATTAATGTCTACTTTGGGATCAGTTCTCGACTTAACAGGTTAACCTCTGGCCCACGAGGGAATAAGCAGCAAACAAGGTTTAGCCAAAGCTTGTACTCAGAGGGTAATTGATAGCTGCAGCCCACCCATCTGATACATTTTTTTGATGGAGATAATTTTCCTCTCATAAGGGAACTATCCATAGAAATAATTTAAGTTGACGTCTCAACACTAAATCAGAATGCTGCGGTCTGACATAGGTACTGCTGGATGGTCTAAGTCTTTCCAGCTAGAAGACAGAGGGGAGGGTGGGAGGGAGAAAGAAACCCTGATCTGTTATTTTTGGTCATTTTTTGGAAGGAAAGTTTCTGTTTCAATGGCAAATAAATCAGCTTTTCCTTGAAATAATAAGGAATCGCTCCTTTATCCCTTTAAAAATACACATATTTTAAATCTCAACAAAATGAGGCTTTGTGGTGCATTTTGAGTGAGTGTTTTTGATACTTTCATATTAATTTTTAAATACCAGTTATTCTGCTGAAGTGTAGGAAACTGTTAATTGATTTTTTAGTACAGTAATGTAACCAAAATTTGATGAAAACCTGTGATATTAACATTGTTTATTTCCCTTCCCTTCCCTTCTCTTCCCTTCCCTTCCCAAACCTTCCCAAACCTTCCCAAACCTTCTCAAACCTTCGCTTCCCAAACCTTCCCAAACCTTGCCTTGCCTTCCCTTCCCCTCCCCTCCCAGGAGCTCAGGTAGTTATGCCAAATCAATATATAGTTTATGACTATGACAAGCTTCATACATGACTTTTTAAAAATAGTCACACATATTAGACAAGGGGAGAATTGCAAAAATGGAATATCAGTTGTGTATTTTTGATATTTTCCTTGTAATATTTTATTCTCTTTCATGACTCCTTAGGTTTGGCCAATGTTACAAAGGCTTTCAACTTACAGTAAAGCAGAAAACAAGGAGAAAAAAACCCCAAAACCCATAAAACCAGTATGGTTTGTTACTGGAGAGAAAATACCGCAGTAGTTCTTTGGGAAAGTGGATTTGGGACTGACTTGTACCAGCTGGAAAATGGTATCCTGTAAACCAGAGAACGGTGTGCTTAAAATATGGTTTACACTATGAGGAAAGCCTTAAAAAAACTCCCAGACTCTGAAATTTCCTAAGATACCTTGTTTGGGGAGCAACAGGTCGACTGTAGTGGGAAATTTTAGAATATTTTATTCATTTGCCCTTCTTAAAGCAAAAAATCAGCAGTCAGTTGAAACTGAAATACATTTTGATAGTGTAAATATAATTTCATTTCAGCACAATAAATAATAAAGAAAGACATGTGAATTTCCACTTTAAAAAGGTGTAAGGATTAATTTAGGGACATCAGCTTACCGTCAGCTTTTCTTTTCCGGAAAAAAAAATCCCAAACAAACTAAAAACAACCAACCAAACTCAGAACTGAAATTTATATATTTGTAATCATGTTCTGTTCAGGTGAAGCAATATCAGTTGGAAGCTGAAGGATCTTGATCTCAGAAAATGACCTAAAGGACCATTTTTTAAATTAATCGAATATTTGCAGCACCTTGATTTGGGATATTTCGTTTTTCTTGTATGGTATTCAGTCAGGTCTGTTGAGCATTAGACTGCTCCCTTGAGCACAAATAAATTTCACATAATGAAGGTTTTTCCGTTTTGCTGAAAGCTTTAGTCCCTGTTTTATTTCCCTTCACACAGTAACCATACTGCTATCTAGAGTAAATCACTGTGACCCATTTGCATCCTTTTCTTAACCTAAGGATGGTTTTACTGGCCTCTTGGGTAGGTGACATTGATTTACTCCATCATTTCATCTGGAAAGAGGTCAGTGGTTTAAGAAGCACTGGGACCAGGCTGAAATTTGAAGTAACGTTAGATCACTGAAAATTAAATAATGCCAACTAGATCTCAACAGCCCTGTGGTGAGGTAAAGTTATTTTCAATGTGAAAAGGCAGCCTCAGTCTCATCTTCAGCCTTAGGAAAATAAGGGCCAGATCCTCACCTGACTGCAATTTTTTTTCAGATTCTGCTGAGGTTCAGTGATTTGTTTCATCTTGCATTGTGTAGCTGGTGATACACATTTTATTTACAATCTCATGAAGCAAAAAAGGGGACATACAAGGATGAGAATCTGGCCCTCCAAAGGCACGCTCGTCATGGTCATCACAGGGGTGGGCTGGTTTGTAGTCTCCATTATGACCAACATATTTGAAAGGAAATTCTGCTTTGTGTTGCCACTTTAAACTTTTTTTTCTTTCTTTTTTTTTTCTTTTTTTTTTTTTTTTTACAGCACAGACTTCAAAATGCTTCTTTGAAACAACTGAAGAGTGAACTTTAATTCATGTTTTTTAAACAAAGGTTATATGAGACTTACAGAAGCCTCACAAAGGAAAAATATCAGCAAGAATTGCACATTACGTTTAGAGTGCTACTGACTTTCAAATTTCTCTACAGGTATTATTTCCCATGAATAGGAACAAAGAGCAAAAACAGTTAAAAAAGCATATTCAAATGTGTGCATAAAAAGGCAGGGTAAATGAATACTGTTTAGTTTGCTGACATAATTACTGGAATGTAATTTTTATGAGTCGTAGAAATCTTGGCATTTTCACTGAACCAGATAATTAGACTCTGAATAGAACAGGGTCAGAATAATTAATACATCAAAACTAGATGAACTTTTTCTAATTATTTTTATTTAATCTCTATTATAATTATTGTTATACTCTGCTGAGCATGATTGCCTCATGTTCATAGATTTGAATGCTGTCTTATAGTTGCATCCTGGGACTTTGTGGAATATTAACAAACCGTGGCCTGGAGAAATTAGAATGGTGTCGTTTCATGATGGAATTCTAAATTGGAATTTTTCTATTTTTCTATGTAGTTGCACAAATTTTGCTTCACTATCATTTAAAAAATGAATTTAAAAACAAAGTCTTTTGGTTTATTTATTTTTACATTAAAGGGGAACTTCTGAAGTTAAAAGCAAGCTCTTAAAATGTACCTCCCTCCCCCTCTCTTCTGACTTCTGCATCTTTTTTTTTTTTCAGATCTCATCATTTTTCCTTTTAATTAGATTTTTTTTTCTGATTGCATAGTTTCTCTGCAAGCTTTTGAAACATCAAAGTTAAGACCAGACTCCACTGACTGAATTCAAACAGTCACTCTGAAGCATGGAGAATAAGGAGCGCTTCTGTAGGGAATGTCGGTGTAATTGAAGGCATGTGAGAGATTTTAGTCTGCATCCTACCTTTTTCCTCTCTTTGAGAAGTGTAAACATTGTATATAACCACTACTGCTGCCATCAGGGGATCTGATTCAACCAGCTCTCTGACATCAGGGCTGCTGGACAGGGCCTAGGGGTTGCTTTGGTGGCTTAAAAATATTTCTGTATTATACAGCATGTGCTATGTCTAAGCAACAGAACACATGTAGCTGGAACAGAGGTCTCAGTTACAACGTCTTGTCCTTTGCTTTAGGTGGCAGTAGTTTATTAACTTGATGCAAAAGGGTATAGGTTCAATTTTGGGTAACTGGTGTGACCCACCAATTGTTTTTCTTCAGTATCTAATTTATGGGTCCCATTTGTGCCCTGAAACTTAACTGGAGTCATTGCAGACTTACAATGGTATAAACATAAACAGAAATGAGAGGTGTAGTCACTTTGGACTTAAAAATTTTCACTCCAGTTGACTGTGGAGAGGCTTCTTTGAAAAGATTAGGATTAAAAAAACCCTACTGGGCTTTGCTTTCCAATGCCTTCTGTTTTCTACCGTCTTTTATCATCACGGAGAGAAGGTGTTAACCAGAGGGAATGATCTGTAAGATTTATTTTTTTTTTTCACTTCAGAAGGTCATTCCATAAATGCTGTGTTTAACTCAGCCCTATTAGATTGGATCTGTACTCCAACCCCGATGAAATCTCTGCTTCTTCTATCCTGCACATGATCTCCATGGGAGCAAAGACAATATATTTCCTCAGCTCTCTCTAGGTCAAGGTTTTTTTTTTTGAAAGCAAAGCAACTTACTTTTCATCCCTCACCCACTCCTTGTCTCCAAACACGAATCCCAGCCCTTGTCAGATGACTTTACAATGAGCAGAGATACCTAAAAAGATAAGTGACCGTCTTCCCTTTAAGGGATGCCCAGGATGACAACATTTTCTGTACCAAGAAGATCTGACTAATCTCTGCAGGATTTCATAACAGATAGTCAGTACTCTGGGAAAGGAACCTGGCCTCATTTCCAGGGCAGCCCTCATTCATTAAACGTCCTCACTGGTAGATCTCCAGCACACACAGTCCAGCTCCCAGGAGAAAGAAAATGGACAGCTGGAACTGGAAAAGGGATAATAATAAGAGAACGATGAGCCCAGGCTGAGTTTCATGTTAATTACACAGTAGTCCAGGTTGTATAGAATGGTTTGGCTTGGATGGCACCTTCAAGGTCATTTAGTTCCAACTCCCCTGCCATAGGCAGGGACACCTTCCACTACACTGGGTTGCTGAGGACCCCATCCAACCTGGCCTTGAACGCTTCCAGGGATAGGGCAGTATCCTTCTCCAGCAGAGAGTACTGGAAGAACACAGCCTAGTTAGTCACCATAACCTTGCAAGTTAACTAGGAAAATGCTCTTAACCTGTTAACTGGCATTTATATACAGGATGTTCTGCAATGGGCACCTTGCTGGAAGAGAGTGGGTTGGCTTGAGGAGCCATTCACTAAAATCTGCCTCCTGAATGACCTTAGGGCAATTGCAATTGACCTCTGATGTTTTCTCACAAATAAGAGAAAGTATTTCCCCATCTTCCAAGCTGCTGTGTAACAACAACAATGCTGAAGGCCAGAGTTCACCTAAATAGAACATAGTCTGCTAGAAATAATGGCAGAGTCCTGTGAGTGCTGATGTAGACTTCTGTGAGAACAACACTGAATGGATCTCATTCAAAATTATCACATGAGAACCTGACCTATATTATTTTCCTCATCTCTTAGGAAAACTGTGCTATGCTTCTAAGCCTTCAACACAAACAATCGTGAAAATGGTCACTACATGGCTAATGCGCTGGAGTTAAATTATTTATCACATGTTCATCTTTCTCTGATGCTGGAGGCTGAGAAAAGTCTGCCTACAAATGTCCTTCCTCCAACTGGAAAGAATTCTTCAATCCCTTTCTCATATTGTTGCAAGCAAGGTTTTCCTCAAGTAAAGCTGCATTTTCAGCATTTTTGGGTGAACTAAAAAAAGGTGCATTCAAACTTGCACAATTCTGCACAGCAATCCATTTCCTTGCAGCCTGCTCCCATGATTAAAGTTCTGCCCTGGGTCAGCTAATTTATGGTTGATACCAGAGAAAGGTCCAGCATCCTGGGTATGGGAGGAGGGAAGAGTGTGCGGAGGGGTTTGCAACCGGAAATTTGTGTTCAACTCCTGATGGAACTGAAGGAAAACATTTTAAAAAGTAGGTAAAGAGTAAACAGATAAAATAAGCCCCATAGGACTTCCCACAAATTAGAAATATTAGAGGACAATGATTTAGTCAAGTATAACATTTGCCTATTGCGCATATACCTTTTCCATTCATTCTTCCCATCATCAAGTTTTCCTCCTGTCTTCCCACATCTTGTTTTTTGCTCCTCTTGAGTTCTCATGCCCATCCAGTTTCCACACTGTTCTTTTTTACCATATGATGCAGCTCTTGATTTTTTGGAGCAGAAGAATTAACCCTAAATTGTGTAACTGTTAAAAATCCCTAAAAGCCCCTTGGATGCCAAAGGTACTCACCCGAATCAGTCACCCTCTGCTCTCCTTACAGCAAAAGTATAAGCTTTTATAGAGTAAAGTTACCAGCATGATGCCTAAATACCCACCTCAGGATGAAGTGAACTGTCCCTGATAAAGATACTTTTATCTCCCCATTAGCAGTCGGGGAATTTTAGATAAGTCATTCATATGCAGAAATTGGTAAGGCATTCTCCTAAAGTTAGATCTTCCATAGCTCACTGGAGAAGTCATGCCATCTAACATTTTTCTCAGTTGCAAATTGTGCATACTTTCTGCTTGAGAGTGAGAGGGAAAAGCAGTGTGCAATTTTCTCTCAGTGCCCATTTCCACTTCTGAGATGAGCTCATTTCCACAGAAGTGAAGTGTTTTATCTGCAGTTTCCAGAATAGTATCCTAAAATTTTCTTTGAAACATCATTTTGAGCAGTGCAAAAAGATGATTCCTGCTGATTTATAAAGATAATGAATTGCATCATCTGTCCTTAACCTTTTTCCCACTGTCATTATAAAGGCTACCTCATAACTTCTCTTCCTCAGCTCTGAGTACTTGACATTTCCACACAGGAAGCAAAACAAAACAACCCAATGTCTGTGTCTACAGCCCAGAGTTGGGCTGTAGAGTCACAAATGAAGAAGTCAAAGACGGGATCTCATTTCCTCACAGTGCTATGTAGGTCAAAACAGAAATGAGTTCCATCACGAAAAATGTTTTTCATGTGTACAGTTTTGAGCCCCTAAATGAAGCAAGACATTGATAGATTGGAGCAAGTTTGACAGAAAGCCTTCAGGATGGCTGTGAGCTGGCGCGCTTGCCCCATGAGGACACGCTGAGGGAGGTGGGCTTGTTCAGCCTGGAGAAGGGATGGCTTGGTGGGACCTGAAAGGAACCTTTCAATGTCAGAAAAGATATCAAAGAAGGCTCCAGGGAGACCCTAGGGCAGCCTGCTGGTACCTAAAATGGCCTACAATATGGCTGGGTAAGGACCTTTGACAGGGCATGGAGTGATAGGAGAAGGCTTAATGGCTTAAAACTGAAAGAGAGTAGGTTTAGATGAAATATTGGGAAGAAATTATTTTTTGTGAGAGTGGTGAGGCACTGCAACAGGTTGGCCAGGGAAGTTGTGGATTCCCCACCCCTGGAAGTGTTCAAGGCAAGGTTGGAGGAGGCAGGGGTTTGGAACTGGGTGGTCTTTATGGTCCCTTCCAACCCAAACCATTCTACAGTTCTTCATTACTGAGAAGATGCAGTCAGGATCTTCATGGGAAAGTGTCATGGTGTGAGCAAACTGGTTTGGCCCTGCTTGGAACCGAAGGCCAGACTAGGCTTTTTTTTTGAGGTTCCTTTCCAACTGAATGATTCTATAATCATAGAAATCCGAGACAGTTGTGGAGCTCTGCCATAAAGATTCTGATTCATTACTGTCTTAATCATTAAAGATAAAAGCTTCCTTAGCTAGACAAACACTGAGGAGACAACCTCCGATATAATGAGACAAAGCAACTTCCAATGCCAACATGGTATCAGCTTTATCTAACCATTCCACTTTTAATGAAAGTTCTGCTGTACTCTGCCTCTGTTGCAGCCAAAACCCAAGAGAAAACGGTGAGATTGCCATCCCTTAACCTTGGACATTGATCTTAGAGTCAGGGAGTGAAGCTAAATGTTTATAAGTGCAGTTTGTCTCTGTCAAAGCAGGTTCGTGGAAATAGGTTGGGTGAATCAACCCAAACATGCCTCTGTGCATGGACAATGGTGCCAATAATACAATAACCATGAGTGATTGTACTCATTAACTTTTAACGTGCACTTTTAAGAAGAAATAATACTTTCTTCCCTGTCTTTGGAAACATAAAATACATTTATTACACTCTTAGATTAGCAAAATTTCTCAAGAGATTTGTTGAAGTTCACAGCTGAAATTCTCCCTAATTACCAACAGAAGAGCTAAACCACCATCACAGCAAAATAACACGTACAATGTTCATATTTGATCAATTCTGTTTGGGTGATTGCTACTTGGAGTGACAAATAACACCAAACTTTCTGGATTAGAAATATAAATATCTGAACAACTTCTGTGATTAGACTCATCTGGGACAACAGTGGCAACTAAGCAATGAAAACCTCAGCCATAAACATGGGATGCTGAGGTTTGCAAGTTGTTTGAGCTCCCACCAGTGTTACATGAAGCAGGTATGAGCATCTCTGTCTCTGCACTGAGAGTCTGCTGATCAGCTGCTTTAAAGCTGCATGAAGCAAAAAAACCCCAAACAATAAATTACAGGTCTGTATGTCACAGAGGTTGCACAATTTTCCTGCTTCATACCAAATTGAGCACTTAGGTTTGTAAACAGATTATCTGACACTGCACAGATCAGAAGGAAAATGAAAAATCCATTAAAAATCTTCATTTCCTAGGAGAACATGCACACCTGATGAATGGTGACTCCACTCATTTGAACAGCAATAGAAGACTGAGAAAAAGGAAGATGCTGGTTCTTATTCTCTAGATAGGGAGTCGTTTTCTATATAGGCTATAGACCAAGTTGTTGAATACAGCTATTCCCTCTTGCTTTACTCGTGTGAGATGAGCAGAAGACACCAGCAAATTCCCGCTGTGGGGAAGGAGGGTGCCTGCTGCTAACATAGACCAGCACTGTCAGATCATTCAAAGGTCTTGGTCTAGTGGAAGGTGTCCCTGCCCATTGCAGTGAGTATTGAAACTAGATGAGCTTTAAGGTCCTTTCCAGCCCAGATTATTCTATGAGCCCATGGTACATGTGGCAGGTGAGGCGTGCAAGGAGGTGGCATTGACATGCAAGCTCTCCTCTCCCGCCACCTCACAGTGTTAGAGTAACTCAAACTCTGTTCTACCTCACGTGTAGGATGAAAACTGCCAAGTCTCAGAAACCTAAAATCCATTCTGTGAGGGTCTCTGCCTACACTGCTAAGAGTATGAACATGGGAGATAGCTGGGCAGTACTTATCCATTCTTTAAAAGACATTAAGTCTAATCTTGCTCTGGCAGACAGGAATGGAAAAGTTCTCAATATCTTTGCTGGAAGAAAACCAGGTCCTCAGTGCTGCAGTTCTTTGTACAGAAGATCACAGTGACTGGAGTGGAGTTAAAAGTGCTAGTGACAAATGTAACCATTGCCATCCAGTGGCATCATGGGCTACTGCACATGGATGGAAAAACCCTCCTTGCACCACATCACAGAAAACACATCTCACCCTGGTACAAGACTTGCACAGCACAGACACTTCGTCTCAAGGGTTTAAGAGAGCTGAAATATTGCTCAGGGCTTGAACTGGACATCTACATAGGGCTGGATAGAACATTTTGACCTTTTTCTCTTCTGTGGAAAAACTAAGATATGGCAATCAGCCTTGTTCCTTCTGCCTCTCTTCTACTGTAGAAATAAAATGTGTCTTTTATGCCTCGACTGCAATTGTGTGCAAGAAATCCTACTTCTATCTTTAGGCTATTAGAAAAATAAGAACATGTAGTGAGTGCATATAATTGATCTGAACTTTTCTTTCAAGTGAACAGAAAGCTTGATAATTCCAATAATGAATTCAAACAATCCCAATTTAATCATTTTCATACAAAGCTTTCTCCCTTTCCTGCCTCCCCTTCCACAGACAAAAGTGAAGCGATTAATATATTTTAGTACCTTTATGAAGAATCCAAGTCCTTGCCCATTATTAAACAAATCTCCACTTAGGGAAAGGAACACAAACAGAGACAGGGAAAAAATTGTTTCCCACCGTAGGGATAGAAAAAAAGCCCAATCTGAAGCAAAGGGGGAGAAGTCTATAATGTGACAACTACAAGTTATGACTAAATCAGGAGGATGCTGGATACAGTAGCTTACTTGTGATGTGTTTTACAATTTTAAGTGATCAGATTTTGAGCTGGAGATTGCTACCTGGAGAAGACACTTAGTCCTTAGCATTTTGATTTCTTGCTTACTAGTTGTGTGTTTATAAACCATCTATAAATCTGATTGATCACAGTATTTCATGTTAGTTTCCTATCATTATACATCCTAAACAAAGCTGACACCACTTCAAAGTTATAAAACAAGTGACATAAGACAGTGAATAAGGTTAATAATGCATCTCAATCAGGGATGAATTCGACCCTCTGGGCTATGTCATATTTATAAGATTTACAGTCGGCATCAGATTCGCTGGTGCATTATCCTTGCTTTGTGACAAGGAGGCAGAGCAGCTGTGAAACATCCAGATCAGTTGAGATGGAATTGTTTTGCTCATGAATTTGACCCTGGATGCCATATGGACTGGGAAGCTCATTTGATTTTAGCAGCGCTGCCGTCATAATGTCTTTCCAAGTGATGCATCTTCAGATGCCTAAGGAGCTGCGTTTCCCTCCTAATCGTGCACTTGGAATGGCTGAGGTTTTTACAGCATGGAGATTCGTCAAAATATCAGTTGTAGCCAGGGTTCTGGTCCCATTTCTGGTAGAGGTGCCTAGCTTTGCAGTTGTCTGAGAAAAAAAACCCAAAACAATAACCATAATCACCTGCAGATGAAAGTGGAATCTCATTAAAATCTGAGCAATCTTCTTAAAGGGTATCTGTTTCCCTGGAGATCATTAGGGAATTTGGTGTAACACCTGCAAATTCAGGCACTTCAGCTGAATTCCTTAAGTTAGATCTAATTCTGGATCTGAGCCTGTGGTGATAGCGAGATACCTCTGCACAACTCTGAGAAGTGAGAGCACATCCAATTTGACAATAACACCTAATGTCAGGGAGACAAACACCCTGTATTCTGGGTAAAATAATCAGAATGAGCATATTGTTGGAGAATTATTTCAAGGCCTTTATGACGGTTTTATAAACACTTTTCTCTGTGAGAAATTATAGTAGTTTAAGTATTTTGAAAACATTTTAGTTCTAAACTATTCCTGTTTTGAGAGGTTTGGTTTTGATACATATCCAGTCTACCCACTGTGGCATTCAAAGTCAGGTGTGTTTGCTTTGGTTCATTCTTGAGAAAAAAAATAGGCATTTAATTTCCCCCCTAAAAAAGATATTATACACTACCGAAGGAATGGGAAAAAAATATTCTGGTGAATATGAGAAAAACTGAGAACCACTGAGTCCAAAAATACCTGTATTTGCTGTGGTCAGTAAGGCTTGTCCTCTGGCAAAATTTTGCTGAAACCATTAAAGGAGCTTGTTTGGACACAGAGTTTCTTTGGAAAAAAATTAGGCACTATGGAGTGTTCAAAAGACTATCCCAAATATTCCTCTGTGTTCTCTTCAGTCCAGGTGTTTCTTCCTTTGATTTCTCTAATAAAAAATTGCATGTGCCCATCTGTCCATACCAAAAGACAATGGCAATCATTGGCCTCCCTTGGGCAAAGGGTGAGATCAAGAATGAATTACAGGCAGCACGTTAATTGCACATACATTGCACAATTGGAAATGAAAGAAATTTCAGAAACTGCATTGAATATGAGAAATAGCCTAAATGTGTTCTATAGATCAACTGATAGGAAGGGAGATTGGGCTGATAAACTATAGACTTTAAAAATACCAGGTCAATACTAGCTGTAACATGGTGAACCAAGTATTTTGAATAACCTCTGGGATAGTTTCTGCTTGTGACTAATACCATTACTAAAATTCCCTAGAGGAATTTAAACAGGACTATGAGCAATTAGGAGGATATAAGTATGATCTATATTTTGTCAAGTCTGCTAACACTGGCATAGTTCAACCAGACAAACAATTCTAAATTATACTAATGCAATGAAATTAATATTAAATTTGTATCATGCATAGGAGGCATGAAAATGTAATTTTGCAAGAAAGGTTTTAAATATTTTAGTAGGTTATGCACATCTTACATTGGTGTGGCACCCAGAGTTATTTTTTGCCTCCTTTTTTTTTTTTTTTTCTCCCAGAAAACACCATGAGGAAGTCTTGGTTTGTATCCAGGTCTTAAAATACTTCTTCAAAGAGTTTGCGTTAATGCAAGATACAGGACATCTTCATTTGCATCATTCGGGTCCTACATTAATCAGACAGATATGATTGGTTTGCTGTAGCTTGCAACAGTAAGGACTGAGAAAAGGGGAACTGAGCAATTTTCACTTTGTATGCCCATGTATTTGGATGCATAAAGTACATTTTTGTTTAAATTTTAGAAGAATCCCTTCTTTTTGCCTTCTAAAGGAAATTTGAGGCATGAAACTCCATGTACCATAACTGTGATTAAAATGAACACAGAATACCAAAAAAAGTAGACCCCAGCATAACTCTATTCCAGTCTTGCTATTTTTATCAAATTCTTTACTTTTTTGAATCTTGGTTTACAGAAGTACACAAGGAGGTGGAAACTTAATTTTCCATGAAAATAAATTAAAAAATCACAAGTCTCTAGTCTTTGTGGTTCTTGTTTCAAGTTTAAAAATAGGTAACAGATAATGTAATTCTGTATTAGCTGTTGATGACTTCTGATACAGTGAAGTTGGAAAAGAAATGGCTGTTCATTTTGAGAGAGTTACATTTGAATCAGATATAAAAAATACAGCTGTAAAGAAGGAAAAAAAGCATGTAAAATGAAACAAATTTTAGCACACAAGCATGCGCCCAAATCTTGTCTGACTTGTCAGCCAATCTCAGGAGTTTTAGGATCTATTATATATTTATACATACTGCTTTCTGCGATGCTTGACATTCAGATTATAAAATCTGGGTAGGGACAACAAAAGGTGCATAGGCTGGGAATGATTATGCTTATTTTTGGTTTGGCTATATTCCCATTTAGAAATATTGGTGGGATATATAAAATGTCCCCCATAACTACTCTTGCCTAATTTCAAGATGATTGTTTGACCTAAGGTATTTATATATGTGGAAACATTCTTGAGTATATATGTTGGATGGGAAGCATTCTGTAGATTTTATGGTACTAGACCAAGCATCAGAGGCTTCCCTTTCTGCTTTGGATATGCCACAGATAAACAACATTCCTGGAGCAGCAATGTAACACTTATAAGGGAAGTGGTGGAATCGCTGTCCCTGGAAGTATTTAAAAACCATGTGGATGTTGTGCTGAGGGACATGGGTCGGTGGAGGACCTGGCAGTGTTGGGTTAATGGTTGGACTCGATGATCTTAGAGGCCTTTTACAACCTTAATCATTCTATCCGTCTTTAGCATTTTCAGAGGACGATTTTTTTAATATCTCCCTTATGGAAATACACTGTCAGTTTTCTAAAACATGTAAAGAATGTTTGTTTCTTTAGAAGGAAGGAAACAAAGGAATGAAAAACCTATTTTCAATCTATTTTTTTTCCTCTTGAATTCTCCACCAGGAAGATAACACAGAGCAGTAGGCCCACGCTGTGTTTTGATTCTGCTGCCTCTAGTAATTGTTATTTTGTGTTGCACTTAATGTACACTCTAGGTAAAGTTCTCCCTGACACCAGAGACTGCTTAAAATGCCACCAAATCTGAATATACATAGTAATTTCTGCCTGTGCAATGTTTCTTTCTAAGCCTTTGCTCTCACCTCGGTTTTAAAGCACATTCCCTACAACTTAATTCAGAAAGGTAGTCAAGGACTTAACTGAATTTTTTTTTACCAACTCATTTTTTCAGACTGAAGAGGGAGTCACATTAAAACAGGTTAATAAACTGATGCTTAATGAGTTCTCAATGCCACTGAAAACAACAGGTTCATGGAAACAAAGATTTTAGAGTAGAAAGTACTACAGGATGATGCAATTTAGCTTCCTTTAAAACAAAAACTATCATATTTTATCAAGTGGTTCATGTACTGAACCCAGATGTTTGGTCAACAAGTTCTTAATAAGTGGACAAATGACTGCTACTACTACTCCTTAAAGAGCTGTGTAATAGTCTTAGATATCTGATTTTTAACATCTTTTTATGCTGGGAAAAATTAATTGAAACTCTTGCCAAAAGCCAAGCTCGTTTGTCACAGATTCTCCCACACTTATCTATCAACAGTCTTACTGACTCATTTTAAAATTATCTGCCTCTTGTATGCATTATTTTTCTTTCTTTAGTTTGTCAATTCCCTCTACTATTTCTGGCCTTCTTTGGCAAGGTTTTTATGACTCTTCACTTCTGTGTACTGACATTTTATTAATCCTTCCTCCCTTCTCTACCTCCCTGTCACCCCCATCTATCTTTCATAGTCCCAGTTTGCCACTTTATATTCCTTGTGAAATCTTGGAACCAAAGCAAAAGAAAGAAATCAGCACTAATGTGTGGGCTGCAGATGGGACAGAAATCATTACCTTACTTTGAAAGCAAAGTTATTGTAATGATGCTGCTTTCCCTTAGGAGAAGACTAATAATCGCAGTGCTTGCCCATTTTAGAGTCTCTTGACTGGTTTGAAGAAGACCTACTGTGACTTTTAGAATGAGCAGTGGTTCTCAGAGAATCTCAGAGAATCTGGACAATTAGAAAGAACTTCACTAATGAAGCCACTGTGCTATGGAAAACAGTGGTGTAAAACCCTGGATAACATAAAACAAGAAAGGAAGTATACTGGGAGAAGGGTTTAAAAGCATGTTTGAAACTGAGGTGTACTCTGCTCCTGGACTTGAATTTAAAACAAACTCTGCCTCTTAATCCTCTAAGAGCCTTTGGAAACTTTGTCACCTTATCCTATTGAAATTCTAGTTTGAAAGGAAATTAGGCAGCTTTTCAAATTAAAATTTGGCCAGGATACAGTTACTCATAAAACAAAACTACTGAAAAAAAGCGCTATATTCCTTGTTTATTTATCCATATGGAACAGTCCTCTCAAAAACACAGGCTGCTGTCCACAGCCCAGTTCTTTCAACTCATTCCATTTACTTTTTTACTAATTCAAGCAGTGTCTGTGTGTAAGAAGGGAGGAAGTGAGTTGGAAGTTTAGATTCCTAGCTGATCTTCCTACTGTCCTAAGCCTGGCTGATTCCCACCTTACGTGATAGGATGAACTGCTGAACCTGATCTCTCAACCTGCTCTCCTGGGCAGCTGAATTTGAACCAGGATTCAAGCAGCAACTTCAGCCAGGTCCTCACAGAAAACCCTCACGGTGGGTTGTTCACAGATTTGCTTTCCATTGCTGTTGTCCAGGTGTTTGTCTGCTGGAAGGATCTGATCATGATAAGCAGCACTGGGCAGAGATTTCGTAACAAAGTGGGGTCAGCTCAGGACCCCAAAGCCATGGAACCACATTGTTGTGCAATACCACCAGAGGAACTGGTTAACAAGCCCACAGTCATGTAATCCTACTCCTTGTAGGACCCAATCTGTGTTGTCACACCTGCTCCTTCACAAGAAATTTGGGTGCCTTCGAAAGCCTTGCATGGCACAGTTATCTGAAGAGCTTGATGGTAGAAGACAGCACCCTTAATTTTGGTTATCGGTGTTCCTGAGGTCAATGAAGAAAACCAGAAACCCTAGAGGAAACTGAACCCGTTGTAAAGTTGGTATTAAATATAAGTGGGAATTATCCTATTCTGGAAATACCTATCTCTTTCTGTCGACTATATGGTGTTCAACAAGGCTCACTGGGAGCAAACAGGAGTTAGATACAGCTAAGGGAGGTGACTCCCTGTTTCAGGGTAGATGTTGAACCAGCAAAACACTGGTTTTCCTTTCCTAGCTCATTGCACTTGCAGAGCCAGTATAAGCCATTCCAGCAAAAACTGAATTTTGCCAGTATAAGCAGTGTGCACGTAAATAAAGTGTTGTTAGTACAGCTCTCCCTATAAAGCTGTTGAGTGTGAATGAGACTTTATTTGCTTTATTTTGGTTTTCAGCATTTTTTATGGATTTTACTTTATTATAAACAAACTGGAGACTTTGCTGCACTCTGTGATTTTGTAATGGGTTGTTTTTAGTGGTATCAAGGCGTGTAATCACCTTGACAACAGAAGCCAAACATACATGTTTAACAAACCAGTATGCAGCAAGTATTTCCTATATTAATCTCCCCAAATTCAAAACTGGGTCGTTTTTCCTGACTCCAAACTTCTCCGTTTAGTTTGTTCTTGAGCTTTTGAGCTTATGATCTTTGCAGGTCCCCTACCTCTGAAGAGGAGGGAAGGTATTCAATCATGCCCCTTCAGTGCTTAATCACAGCTTTAATATGGTTTCCTTCCTGGTTGGTCGTGGCACATATTGAATTAGGAAGCAATCCTGTCCCAGATCCACAAACATACTGCCAGCCTTATTTCCTCCACTTAATGTAATCCAGCCTAGGCCTGGATAATTGAAGGCTTTTGTTACTCCCACCATTCCCTTTTCACATGCTTCTTATATGTACAGTATAGAAGTCATTTCTTAACCCAGTTGTTCTCTCAAAACAGGTGGTCTACATTATGTTCCTTTGGGGTCTGACTCTGCTTTCATTTACCCCGTCATAAATCAGGAGTAGCTGTGCCAAACTGAATGGTATTAGGTCACTGTAAAACTAATGTAAAGGAAAGAATTTAACATTATTTCCTGCTACTGTTCCTTCTGTGGGAGAGGGACCCAAAAGGAACCACTATTATGAGGTATAACCTTTATTTCACTTTTATGCTCCTTTTGGGGCTCTTCATTTCATAAATTGCCTCCACCACTCAGTGAGACAATTCTGAATGACTCAAAGGTTCTGTTCAGCAGTAAAAGCTGAATCTGTCTTCTGACTCATGCCTATGAGTTTCAGGAGCTCTACTCCTATCTGCTGCATAGTAAAGTTGATGCACAGTCACTTTTCTATTATTTAATGTCTACAGCCCTTCATCTTTCCATTTTTATGAAATAGAGAATATGATTGCCAGAGACAGAAAACTGTAACACTTCAGTAAATCCCTAAGCCTGACATTGATTTTAATAGGTCCAAGATTTAACCATCAACACTTATTACAGAACTACAGATCACCTCAATGAATCAGGTCCAGTCCTGCATCCAGACTCTTCACACTTTAATTTCCTGTACTAGCCATAATCTGGAAGAGGGGATATTTGGTGGTATTTAAGAGAAAGGCAGAGATTAAACAAAACAAAACCCAACCCCTCCAAAATCAGACTCCCTCTATATTTCCTTCTGTTTCATTTTTCATTCTATCAGGTTGATCCATCCTCTCATTCAGGGATGGAAGTCCCACAGCAGTCTGCACTGCAGTGTGGTAAAACAATCAGGACTGAATAACATCTGGAACATTTTTTTTTCCCCATTGGCAATTACTCTGAAAAGAATCAGAATACATTTTTCTAAAGTTTAGAGTGTGTGGATAATGAGGAAATTGTAAACGACAGATTCTAAACAGCATGATTGTGTTTTTTTCCTTTCTTAAATTTTAATAAGATAATTCAATCAGTATCAGGTTGAGGAGGAGTAAAGGGAGACAAAGGTCAGTTCATTGGAAAAAACTCTTAGATTAGTGTAAAAACTGTTAAATTTTCCACTTAAGTTTTCGTTTTTCTTTTTCTTTTTGATTTGTGAACAACTAAGAAAAAGCATTGTCATAAATGCTTCTTTCTCCCCCGCCAAATTACACAGAATGTTACTGTGAATGCAGCATTTCAGATTTGATTCAAGATTCGCTCAACATCTCTGCGTTTCTCTGCCCAAAACTGATAGAGACTATCTTTCATATTGAGGAGCTGTTACTATTTAATATCTAGCAAATCACAGCTTCAAAACTGAAGCACCCTTACTAAGAGAGCATTTTATCATCAAAACTAAAAACAAATAAAGAGACTGAAAAATATTAATATCATGATATATTAAGGGTAACCTTTCTTTTCATCAAACCTAGGCTTGTGCTTTCTGTTCTCCAAAGAAAATTTTTCATTCCTGTCAGTGCTAAACACTTCTGTAGTTCATGCCTTGGTCCTGTTATAATCTGTCATCTAAACCTACCCCCTGTCTGTTCCCAGGGAATACGAGATTTTAAATGCTCTTTTACAATTATGAGAACAAACCTGCAAAACATGGCATTGACCGTCACATTGCTTAAAAAATATTGCTGTCATAAATCATCTCAGAAATTAAGATCACAGTAAGAAATGCTTGACTTTGCTTAAGCGACTGTTCATATTATCGTGTCCCAAAAGTTATTTAACCTCCAGTATAAAGGTTCCATCAATCCAGGCTCCTTTTAAGGTGATTCTCCTGCATAAAAAATAATTGAAAAGCTGAAGAGTACTCAGAACACTTTTTTGAGGTGGTGGCATAAGTTCTAAGTCCTGCTCCAGCGGGTAAATAACTAATGGGGGAAAAATGTATTTCCTCTTCTCTTTGAAGGAAATCTTTAAATTTTTTCCAAGCATTTAACCAAGCCAAAATAGTCTGTATGTGTTTTTGAACCTTCTCGCAGGGAAAAAGGAACTGAACCAGTACCTCCCACACTGTATGTGTGCATTTTCTTTAATTACTTTCTTCTACTAGAAGAGGAGTGAATTTTGGAGCATAAACTATAGCTACATCTCAAAAGAAAAGTGCAACCCCTGCTCTGCCTTTGAGAGAAATGGTTTAAGCAGTAAAGTCCAACACAGGTTTTATGGCTATGACTCCCACCTGGAAGCAGGACACATTTGCTTTAGACATAACACGGATATGTACACCTTTCTACCTTAATTAGGTATAATGTCTTGGACTACTCTGGACTTTGACAATATATAAGTATGCACATGTACAAACACATACTTTGGTTTTGAGACATGAAGTTGTACACTTAGATGGCCATTATAATATTTGGCTATTAAGTCTCAATGATGCTATCCTGCCATCCAGAGCAAAACCCCATTCCTCAGTGGGTGCAATGATTTAAAATGAAGTCAGTATCCGTATCCCTCACCTCCCCATTCTCATTTGCAACATGAAGGAGAATATTTTGTTTATCCACCACCATTACTCATAGCTAGGGAGAAACACCCTCGTGAGGCCAGGAGGGCTGATTGCCATCTCACTCGTCCCAGTTCAGCCCCATTTCAGACTGGGAGGACTGCACCTAGTCAGACTGGTACACAGGAGGCCAAAGCTGCCTTTGGCTGAGCTGGAGGAACCCAACAGGACCCCCACAGCAACCATCTTTCATGAACATATACAGCAGCAGGGTTATATGGCTCACCTCACTCTTTCAAGCCCTCCCAGCGGTGTGGGTTTTGTGGGTGAGATGTTCAGGCTTAGGCTCATGAGCACATTTTGTTTCATCAGGGTATGAGCATGAAAACAAGGGCATGAAAAAGGAGTGGGCAAGATGGCTGGGCGTGAGCCACACCGGGAGTCCAGGCAGGTTGCTGCCGCCCAGCACGGTGCTCTCCGACTGGGTTAGGTTAACTACTAAGGGAGGTGTGATGTGAATCAGCCCCAAGACTTGTCCAAACACTTCCAAAAAGCCTACAGGAAACATTTCTGAGGTGGGACCGGCTCGCAGTGGGAGTTGGGGAGTTGGAAGGGAAGCGCATCCGTGGTACACGCGGGTGGCAGTCACGCAAAACCTTCACTCTCACCAGGCAGTGACCCTCGTGTGTTTTCATGTTTATCTAAAAAGATAAAAGGTATGTGCTTGCTCAGGAATGAAAACACGAGCAACACTCAAACAGAGGAAAGCAGAAACAGCAGTTTAAGAGGCAGGCAAATGTAAACCAGCACTGAGAAACGTTTGACTTTTTTTCTGTAGAGGTCATGGCTGCATTACATTGAAACAAATAGGAATGACTGAGCAGAAGGTTTTGATAATGTAGAGCAGAGCTCTTCCAGGGATACTTCTTACTGTCAGAATTTGTAAGATTCTAAAGCTAACGATATAAATATGACCAGAGTGAACAGTTTCAGATTTTTCTAATTGTAAAGGAGGCACTGAGTTCAGGATTTCCCAAATGAAAGAGGCAACAAGAGCCAGAGCTTCAGAATGTGCTTTGTTTTCTGCATGAGGCCCAAGGAAGACCAGGTGTTTCTTGAGAATTTTTCAGTTGTTTCAGCTTCTTTACGGAACACTGGGTAAAACCAAGACAGTAAATACTTTCAGGCCAACATAAAATAAATTAAATTAAGGTGTAATACTTTTAGGAGGGAGTGTTTTGTTTAAAAACATGAAGGCAGATTCTGAATGGATACAAATTAAGGTCGCTCCAGTGAAAAACAGCAATTTGCATAAGGTGGATGGAGCCTGTGATGTTTCTGAGGTATTGCCTTTATACATATCTGATTTGATAAAAGTGCTAGCAAAGCAGACTCCCTGTATACAGACACAGACAGCATGCTGCTCAGACAAAGGTCCTGATCCTTATCTTGCACCAGTTTCATACTGGTGCAATCCCATTGCTACCAGCCATTTTGCTCTGGATCTGTTCTTGCTGTTCAGACTTGTGTCAGCCTTGGGCCCAAAGTTTCCCTATGAAAACCAGGAGAGAGAAAAATAGCAAAGAGGGGAGGAAAAGGATCAATTTTTCATTTGACACCAAGTGAATCATGACTTCCTTCTGGGATGTGGTACCTTTTCCCACTGTTGGCTCCATTTCCCATAATGCCCTTGACCCCGGGGGTCACCTGTCATTGGAAGATGAAGCTCTGAATAAACAGAGAAGACCCTGTGGTGTCTCTTATCTCTCCATTTTGCCTCAAATCTCCGGGCGGAGTTTTAAATTATTCATCCACTGGTGCTCTCTGCGAGTTACACATCTCTGTCACCTACCCCCCCTTTGCCTGCCCGTTTGTGAGTGAAGGCGGTATCCTTGGGAACCTTATCAGAGATCACAGATTCAGGCTCCAGAAATGAAATAAAAGAGGAAATTGGCTGTATTAGCATAAGAGGAGTCAGCCTGGAGTTGAATACACACATCACCCAGAAGCACCACTGGCTTCTCTTATCAGCAACGTCTGATCACCACTCCTTTATACACACAGGCACACGGGCACACATGCACCACACACATGCACACACACACACTCCACTCTCTAATTCCACCCAGCCCATTCCTTTGTTCCTGCTCATATGAGGGGAACATACGAAATAGGGTCAGATGGCATGAGCTTCCTGAAGCGGTTTCCAACACTCCCAAGTTCTCCTAGGTAAAACAGCAGAAAAGATCATAAACCAAAAAAAAAAAATTTTTATTTTTGTGTTAAGAGAAATTATGATAATCCTGTAGCTTCCACTGGAGGGGAAAAAAAGTCAGGATAAAGGTTTCAGATAGGAAAGTTCTGTTATTAGTTCAAGTATGATTCCTAGACCAATCTCTCTATTTATCTCTTCTCTCTCTAGTGTCTCAGCGATAATGCATAACCATGGTTTATGAGTTTTTTTGAAGAATATAATAACCTGATATACATATAATATAATTGGGCATGTTTTTGAAAATAATTACAGTGAATAATTTCGAAATTTAGAGATGTAGATTTACGTAATTGAAACAAATTGTTTTCCTGTACATCCTTTTACATAGAGACATTATCTCTGATACTACTTTTGTGGCAAACGCTACACATTGTTCCTTCCCTATCAGAGAACTGCCCTGGAAAGGAAAATAAAACCATTGCTTCATATTCTTTATGGCATGGTGATTTGGAATTTCTGCCTTCCTTATGTTGGTTGGGACACTACTGTACTTATGGCTTTGTATTTTGTTGCATTTATCTTTAGAAATGTTCATTATTCTTCTCACAGTTGATGTTGACAGGGTGGCATCTGCTGCCCCTGTTGCTACTGAATATGGTAACTGGAGAAGAAAAAAGATCAGAGGGATTTGACACTATGAACAATGGAAAACATGCCCTCTGAGATCAACTTTCCTCATATTTTGGGATGGTTTCTCTCCACCTTGTGAAAAATAGCAGAAATTAATTTCCCTTCTTTTGAAGGCTGTTGTTTTGTTAATATCCAAATTTGGTAATTTCCATGCAGGGTTTTTCTCATGGCATTATCACCATATCTCTACAGAATGAGGCTCCTTTGTTCTCTAATGAATATTGCCAGCATCACACAGTAAACATGTATTGGCTTTACAGAATATCACTGGTGGGCTAAAGTCTATGGCCCTTAATTAAGCAGAGCTTTTACTGAAATGAGAAAAAAAAATAAAATAAAAAGCCAAACAAACAAAACCCCCAAGGATTTTTCCTTAATTTTTGATGATGGAAGCAAGATGGAATCTTGAGGTTCTTCATTTTTGGGTCAAGAAATGCAAAAGAAAAAAAAAGTTGCAATTGTAATGGCTCCAATTCTCAGTGTTTTTTATACTGGAATTATTACTTGTGTGCATATCAGAAAAAGAAAGATTTTTATTGGCTTCATTCATGCCATGGGTAAAAGACAAGGTGATGGCTCAATAATCCTTTTCCTATATTCATGAATTTCTATGATTATTTGTTTCATTTCTGCTTTGATCTCTGCAAAGTCCTACCCATGTCCTTGCCAATGAGGGTAACAGCTATTTATGCTTATAGGGCCTTGATGATGTTCAGTAGGAGGGATTGTTCTATTATATAGAATCCACCTTAATTAGGCTCCGAGTGGGAGGCACGATATATTAGTTTGTAACTATATGCAGGACTGATGCCAGATTATTCCACAAAATGACTCTGAATCTACTGAAGTTGTTGTCAAAACAGTCACTGACCTCAGAAAAGCCAAACATACACCCTCAATACCCACCTCTCTGCTCTTGCAGTATTCATCGATGTAGGAGGCCATGGTACCACAAGCTGGGAGGAAGATGACTGTGATAAGAGTAGCAGGGTTCACTTTTAGTTGCAATACGAAAATCTTCTTCATTCCTTATTTATATATAAGTTCTTCTAATTTGACCAAGAGAAGGCATCTGCTTGCAGTGCCAACAGCAAAAAATGAGGAGTGCCATTACAACTTCTATTTGTGTCACATCTGGAGGTTGAAAGTGAAAATCTATGTATTTATGACGAGTTTCTACAGATGATACATACTTCAAGTAGAACACAGAGCTAAAGATGTGGTGACTTGTGTTAAACAAGATTAAACTTGTTCACTTACTAATTCAGCCCATCCTACTGAATGGACCTGCTATAGGCCTTCTGTACAGTCAGGAGTTAAATCTCAGCTGGGTCAGTCACACCCTGGAGGTACTTGGTTATCATGAGCTTGCAAAGAGAAATTGGAAAAAAATTCTCTCTCTTCACTAACATTTCAGTACATTGGGCAGAATGAGAATGGACCAGAGATCCTAAACTGTAAAAGTATCAAATATCCAGAAGGTGTGACTTCAACACTTTGTAATATATAATGGGGCTTGTGTGAATGAGATGTTTTGCTATTTTTTAATTAACTCAATTATTTTATATTTTTTTTCTTTCCTGTGAGAAAAAATTATCTAAGAAGCTGCTGAAACTCACAATAGAATCAAGGTTATAAAACTGACAACAAAGCAGTTGTACCTTTGTATGAAGTGACTGGATATTAGGCTTTTCTGAGTCAACAAGGTCAGCATTTCACCATCAGACTTAGTGAGAGCAAGATTTAAACTTTCTAGATATTCCTGAGGTCAGTTGGAGCTTCCCAAACAGGGCATACTCTTCTTCATCCAGACTTTCTAGTATTACTTCCTGACAGACTATGCAGTTTCCATTTAAGTCAGTGTTGCAAAGTTCATGTGGGGGAACTTGCAACCCATGCCATGGAGCTGGGCTCTGTTCAAGGTATAATAATGCTAAAGATTTCACCTTCTAAATCATTAAATATTATTTTAGTGAAAAGATATTTGAGGAACAGCTTATACTGCTTGTAAATTTAGTGGAAATGAAGTCCCCTTCACGTGAAATAAGTGGGAGGTTTGATGTTTCTCTCTTGAAGGACATCATCCCTTTTAACCCTTGAAGATGCCAAATTTTTCCTAATCCCCTGTTTTCTGAATCTCCCAACTCATGTTTTTTACACATAAACATTTCATTCTGCAGCAAATTGTGATGTTTAAAGGCATAAATACCATGTCTTCTGGAATTCCAGGGTATTACAGGTTCTAAGTCAGCTACCTCAGACTATGCTGTACTAATCATGCCTGAAGCAACTCTCTCTTCTCCAAGCCTCCAACATCCCTGCAAAATCCAGGTTGTTTCTATGTACTGGCTCTATGCAATACACGTACTCAAGCTTTCTGTCTTTTCCCAACCTGCAGAACAGGAACTGTATTTATTTCTTGAACAAAAGTTGATATGTTTATGTAATCACACACGAGTTTAGGACTCAGGGACATGTGCCTAAAGGTAAGCATTAAGTCAGCCTTGAACAGGGCTCTACAAAGCCTTCTTGAGTCAGTCTGCACTTCTCTGTGTGAGTCACTACAGTATATTCTCACTTAATGGGTAAGAGGCAATTGTCTTAGCCCCATCTGAGTAAAATGGATGGCAATCTGGAGGGGCGAGAAACTGTAATCTTCCCTTTCTGCAATAAGTGTATAGTGATAAGTTTGCTATCTAGTATTTACCTCACTGAGGAAATAAAATCCTTACTTCAAGTACTAAGCCACAGCTTCTTGAATGGCAGGTTTTGGAAGCTGATGTTTCTATAATGTGTGTGCAGCTCGTGAATTCATTGCATCATCCTACTGATAACAAACCTTAACCTACAGGAGCTCTTAATTCTGAACACCTGCTGTCTTTTGAATTCTCCCCCACACAGCCAGTGTGTTCCCATGTGAAGGCATGGTCATTGCCTTGGACTCTGATTTGTACCTTTTGTGTCTAAAGATCTCAAAACATAGGGCAGACGCTGGTGGTCCGGGTTTGCATTTGTCAACATTTCACTGATGATCCATTTGTTTATATGAGTAAAAATGACAAAATATCCTTTTTTGTTTTCTCTTGATAAAAATTGATTACTAAACACATGCCATTTGTCACTCATGTAAGGCAATGTTATATTATGCCTATGTAATATACAAGTGAGCAGAGGAAAAGAGGACGTTTTGGAACTTGGTCAAAGCCATGCTCTTTTTTCAGAGCTAAACCTCAGAGTTCCAGTCTGGACACCATTCTCATGATCAGCTGGCTTTTGCATTTTGATTGTGTCAGGGGACAGTATCTAAGAGGTCTCTTTTTCCACGGGGACCAAGATCTGTATCTGTGCCATGAATCACACAGCAGATACATGGATACAAAACAAAGAATGTCTATAAAGCTCTCCAGACACGATCATCTTTATATTTCTATTTCCTAATAAAGGCTTAAATTATTTCCTTTTGCACTGAAGAAACAGATGCCCAGTTTCTTATCTGGATCACATCCTTGTATGAGGACAAAAGAGCATCAATGTGTTACTTCTGGAAAGGCCCACACATTCCTATGTAACCATTCAATTTCTGGGTAAAGCTAATTTATAATTAAAGCTACTCAAGGTGCACCCGAGCTCTGCTTTCATGTACCAGAACCTACCCCAGCTATTTTTCTTTGGACTGCGAGTAACCTGATTCTGCAGTCATAAGCAAAGTATTTGTTCTCCCTTTCCATTAGTTAAAAGCCTGTATTCATACATACAACAACCATATTTTATTAGGAACCTTTAGCCTCCAAATTTCATTTCAAGAAAGTTTCAGGGACAGTATTATCAAAGAGGTTTTCGAGACAACACTTCATCAATGCATACAAGTTGGGAAAACCAGCATTTGCCTGGGAGGCCAAATATTCAACGTTCAGTAATTTGGATAAGACCTTTACTACTTGTGAGCACTTTTAAAGGTGTAGAGGACTATATTCAAAAGATCCAAGGAAAAACAAGAGCTTTTATCCGAGAGACCTCTGTGCTGCTTTTTGGATGGTGATGAATTTCAGGTGCTACTAATTTGGACAGAGTTCAGACCGATGTAGGAAGCACTCTGCTCATGTCCGAACTAGTCATGGAAATTAGATTCTGTATCTGCTCCTGTTCTTCCTCTAAGGAATGCAATAGGATATTGAAAGTTTTTCCTTATTCAAGTTTTATTTAGGTTAGTAGTTCCCTGTTGTGTGCTGAACTAGGATCTCATGGCCATGATTACAGAGAGAGCTACAGAAATGTGGGCAGGTGTATATATATGTCTGTGTATAGGAATGCACCTCCAGCTATGTAACACGACCAGACCTTTGTGGGAACAAGATTAAGCAGTTCACTACACTGGTGCCAACAGTCTGGCATCTGGGTAATTTAATAAAATATAACATTTAAAGAAATAAATTAAAAATAATGTTAAAAGGCCAATATTTTTTAACATTCCTACTTTTTATGAGATATAATTTATACACAGACTTATGAACGCACACAAAGCCTACTTTGCCTTCCTGAGTGTCATCGAAGAATGCTGCTTCAGATTCTAAAAACAATCTTAGACTGGGATTTCACCCCACAGCTGGGTTGAATTTTTCAGGCAATCTCGGGGTCTTTTTGGGTTGCTTTTTTGGCTGGTATTTTTAACAGTGGTGATCATCTGAAAACACAGAGCTTATGAGCTCTCCATGTGCATGTGCTGGGCACTGGAGAATCCAAAATATAAAACTGCGACTAGCCATTACACTTGTTCCCAAGATATAGGTTATTTTCACACAGGTAGAAAACATAATTTCTTTAAGGAGTTTTCCTAAATGCTCAGTTCTCTACACCCACTATATGGAGAACCACAAGGAAAGGCAGACAAGTATATTTGGCCAGGTGATTTAATGTACTTCTGGCAGACTGTTAAACCTCTCCCTCTCTGGAGACATTCAAAACGCACCTGGACACGTCCCTGTGTCACCTGCTCCAGGTGACGCTGCCTTGGCAGTGGGGGTTGGACTGGATGATCTCCAAAGATCCCTTCCAACCCAAAGGATTCTGTGATTCTGTACCTCGAGCTTGGTATAATAAACTAAAAACACAACTGATTTTCATTCCTAGTTAAAAACAGACAAGCATAAAAAAAAGAAAAAACAACACAGGTTTTATATTCCAAAGTATTCAAGTGTCTTCTAAAAGTATTAAATGTATAATACATTGGCCAGGACATTTCAATCAAATCAGTAGGTGGTTTTGTTGGTGATACTTCTCTACTCTTTGGCACTGCAAAAGATAATAATTAATTAACAATATTAACTTAGTGCTAAATGTCTGAGGTTCTGCATTAACTGAAAAAAAACCCCAAACATGTCCTCAGAACTACTTGTGGTTTGCATCATTTGTGATGCTGCCCTAAAAGAACTGTACTGATTTACATCAGGCAGTCAGTGTCCTGTGTGCAGTTCAGGCTCTACAGGTAAATGCAGTCCACACTGATTTTAAAGGGCATGATTGAAAACCAAAAATAAAATATGCAGTTATTGTACAACTTAGCAACTCTCATAGCTATTCAAGATTTATTATATTCATACAGAAAAATATGGGAGTGCAGATAACCAGACCACCCTGAAAAAAACCTCATTTAAAACTGGACTTTGGAACTCCTACAAAGGGAAAAAAAAAAGAAAAAAGAAAAATAGAAAGGAAGGCTTGTTTCTTTTCACCCACAATGCTGATGTCTATTCCTGCTTGCTTCTTTCACACCAATGCATAATGTCTTTGGATGCTTATCACAATAGCCCCCTTGGTAAATGAATATTTTTATTGCAGTAGCCTTTGGAACTTTAACAAAGAAAGATGGGTAGATTCCCACCCACAACATTAAAGTTTTCCTATTCACTGACACCAAACCATGTTCTAATGTTTAAACAAACCCAAACGCTTGGGAAAATTTAGATGTGACCTCTGTGGGCATGTTAAACAGTTTACATTACAGCAAACTCTAGTTTTCCCTAATGTGCATAGCACTTTGGAACTTTGTCAAAACGGAACAGTTTCAAAGCTGTATGATCTTCACCCAGGGGCCTAATTGAAGCGGCATGAAAAGTATTTCTTTCTTTACTTTTTTCCCCTTTTCTTAATTTTTTTAAAATTTTATTTTTTTTCCTTATAAAGCTGGATCTGAAGCTGGGTACTCTCCAAAAAAGCTTATGAAGCTGACAAACATTTACCTCCCGGTCCTACAACCCTAAAACTTCCATCGCAGAAATTTAGAGCAAAGGTCAGACGGAGGAAAAACATATTAGAAGCTGCATGACAAGCCAAGTTTTATTCTACTTGAAAAGCCAGCTTTATAAAGTTCTTTCCCTTTCATATTGGTTGTTTGAAAAGAGATCTGAAGAAAAGTCGAAATCCCCATGTAAATGCATATATTTTCAAACAGAAGGATACCTATGCAGATGCATATTAAGCTGCATCCAGCTTTGGTGGGCAAGCCATGTTTGAAGAGCGTTCCCAGTGCAGTTGATGCTCTTGTCCTTTTTGAGTCCCCATTGAAGTTCATTTGCATTCAATTGAAATGAATATATAAAAAAATTAGATGCTTAATTTGCGGTTGCCAGTGGCATAAGAAATATGCATATGGGCTATTTTCTTGCCAAGCAAAACACTTTTACAGTAAATGTTCCATCTGTATAGCTCTGAAATGTATTGTATATTCTAAGATTTATGCTGTAATAGTGTCAGGTATTACAGTATATCTTACTGGATGTCTGGGGGTGTCAGTACAATCTAGGCAATTTATGAAAGGCTCATATATACATATATATGTATGTGAGATTTAAACATAAACAGGAGCATAAGTGCACAAACTTACACTCTGCCCGTGGCAAGGAGGTTGGAATTAGATGATCTTCAAAGTCGCTTCCAACCCAAACCCTTCTGTGATTCTATGAACTTGGTAAAACCTTTCTAATGTATATTGATTTGAGCATCCTAAACCCAAAACAATCTAATAAAGGTTTAATATAGGAAAATCATAGATTTCTGCATGAACCTATGCAGGCATGAAACATAATATACATAATTTGAGCAGTTCTCTTTGTGTTCCTATTTATTCTAGCAAAATTTCATTTTTTTTCAGAGTCATTCCTATTTATTATCACTTTGAAAGCTGTTCAGTGAGGAGAAGAATTGGAGAGCTCAGGCCCACTGGTATGCTATACTGTTCTATAACCAGGTACACAATCTTTCTTTCATCTGACTAGCTACTTGGAAAGGGATATTTCAGTTCAGCTCAGAAAATGAAATCCAGCAAAGATTATTGGATATGCTTGCAGAATTAATATGAAACTTTAATCATCCAAAATATATGAGCTTCAGTGTGTTCTTACAAAATCAAATGCAAATAATATACAGTTTCTTGGTCAAATCCTCAAGTGGGGAAAATCAACTAATCTGATCTATATCGATGGAGGATGGGATCTCTGGTTTAATCTGTGGCAGGATTTTCTCAAAGAACATTTTCCAAGTGTAATATTCAAGATCCTGAGAACTTTTGAAATGCCTCGTAATGTGAAGACTCCCTGAAATTCTGAGAACACATCTCAAACTGCGATTTGAGGCTTGAGGGACATGAAGTTAAACTCTTTACAGCACTCTCTGAATATTTATGAGGAAAGAGAGATTTCACAACTACAGCTCCACAACATATTAAGTACTCTCAGCTACTGTTACTGTCAGAAATGAGGGTCAGGGATTTGGTTTCATGTTAGGGGATCTCATGTCGTGTGTAAATGCTTCAGATAGAGGGCACATATGATACCTTTATCCATTAACTGAGCAGTCTGACCAGACTTTTCACTGTGTCAGATTCTGGAGACTGATTATTTAACATTTGCCAATCCAGATGCACTGTATTAGTTTCAAACAGAAAAACTCGGAGTCTGTGATATTCCTCCTCTCTCACCCACAATAGGGGTTAAAAAAAATGTACAAAGTAATTAGAACCCTGCCAGTTGTGTATTTTTGGAGAGAGTCATAGAATCAAATGAGCATTATCTGTTAAAGAGACTGTATGTCCATCTTTGTGAAAAAATCTGGTGCAATTTTAGAATGATTAATTAAATAGGGTCATATGTACATACAAGTGGATTCAACAAAAAATATTTTCAATGCTATCCAATGTATTTGAGATGAGCTATCTTAACAAAAATGTTCTCTTTAACCACTTGCTTTCTAAGAAGGGAAGAATTAATAATAATTTAAAAAAAGACATTATTTTTGTCACTTTTCTCTTTGCACATCTTAGTGGATCTACACTGCAAATTAATAAAATTTATTGAGTTGTTTCCAATTCTTTAAAACAGTAACTCATCTGAAAGCATTTGAAAGCAATATGTAGTAAAATGTCCCTTTTCTTTGGAGACCCTAAACCCTAGAAATGCTTTGATATGTGATGAGAAGGCTGATTCTACATGTGCAGAGCCTGACACACAAAGGTGTATGCAAGATCAGAGATTCCAAAGTCATTCTGATTTCTGGTGAGGATACTGAAGAAGCACAGTTACATTTGCAATTGGATTTCCCCTTGGGACACCGGTACCAGAGGAAACAGACTTTGTATTGCAGTACATGAAGAATTAGCCATGTAACTAGATAAGTAGTACACTGTTTCAGTGGTGAAATTTATGCACTTATGCACCTGGAGACTTATGAAATATCAGACACTAGATGTTTTGTAGCGAACTTAGGAGAAAATTAAAGAAAAATATTTGCAGTATTTTAATTTTTACCCTGTTTTTATTTTCGTATTTGTCTTTATTTCCATCCCTCTGAATGCTGCTTCTGCTACATGTTAGAGGAGGAATTCTTCACTCACAGTAGTAATGATAGTAATAAAGAATTACTGAGCACCTGACAAATATCAGAAGTGATATTTGCAGTGGAACAGTTCAACTTCTGTATGGTCAGAGACCCTTCTGTCTCATAGGAACTCAGAATTTAAGTGGATAGACAGAAAGAATCATATTCCTTGGTTCAATCATTCTGTTTTTCTCGCCCATTTATCTCCCACAGCCTACCTACATTTTCCCATGACTTAGGATCTCAGTCATGACTATCAGATAGCCACTGTCCTTCTCACACCTACAGAGTGTTCTCTGAGTGTTGCCCTTATTTACTCTTTGGGATTTGAGTGCTGCAGGCTGCAAAGCAAATTATATGGGAGCAATCACTTCTCATTAGAGCTCCAGCCCACAGAGCCAAGGAATTTACTGATGTGATCAGTATTAGCTGTGATTATCTCTGTTTTTTAGGGATGTTGCCCACGCTAAATGGTTCTTCATTTATTGTTTTCCATGCTCTGGGATTTGTCATTGTGTGAAAGTAATTTCTGGAGGAGGGTGACTTGTGTATGGCCCTTCCTTGATAGAGCAATGTGCAGAACAGAAATTCACTCTGTGGAGAATAATCCACTGCAGACAAACAAAATCAGATAATTCTTTGATTTGAATCCTAATAGTGATATCACCCAACTAAAAATTAATATTTTTGTGCCTTATTAGAATCATTAGAATATGTATAAAGGGACTAACTCTTTGCATAAAAGAGTTGATTTTGTTGTTTTTGTTGTTGTTTTTGTTTGTTTGTTTTTTATGAAAGGAATATATTTTATCTTCACTTCTATCGAACTAGTATTCCTCAAAAAAACCAAAATTTGGTAATACCCATTAGTTTACTAAAGTTCTACACTGGCTTTCATTCTAAAGGTAAATTGTCAAATAGTGTTGACTTGAACTGCTCTCTATAATGCCTCGAGCTGCTACTGTGAATGCGAATACCTGGAGGGAGGGATTATCTCAAGGTATTTCCCATCCCTCCTTTCCCCCAGCTTTCTGCCCAAAAGTCTTCCAAAGGAGCTTCCATCACAGCAATTAGCTGAGCTTCTCAAGAGCTCTCAGGGTTATGTATAATTATAGTAATTTTGTTGTACATAAACAAGGAGAGTCTCACATTTATTTTGAATTTATCATTTAAGTTATGATTGAGGAGTGACATATGAAGTTACGATACACTAGTGACTGTGAAAATGCACATGGAAAGGCAGCTCACTATTCTGCAGACCTAACAATCTCTGTGGAGCACAAATGGAAACAGAAAAATATTCCAGAATAGTGGCTAATGTGACCATCCTTCATAGTGGGGAGCACTTCAAGTACATCAGGCCCAGAATCAACCTTTGCTGTTTAAATTCTCGATATTGCAGAGACCTTATTTTCAGCTTCTCCTGTAGTTGTTTTTGAAGCTCCCGGTATATTGTTTATATGTGGGCTTGGGGTAATTTTCCCAGAAAGCCCTGATCGCTCAGCAGAAATTGCATTGCCTCAAAAGAGATAAAGATCGTTCCAAGTCAATGCATGATCTCGGCGCTCTCCTTGTTTTAGTCATCCAAAAGTGAGTGAAAACATCTAAGAAACTGCTCAAATGATTCATATTTCATGGAACATACTATTGTTTTTCAGAGAACACTTTTTGGTATTCAAACTGAAAAGCGTTTTAAGTTAATTGCTCATTCCAGAGGGACAGAAAAATAACTGAGATGATTAGTAAGGATCTGGATTGTGTGCTTGCAATGCCTACAGTGTCCTAATGGCTGGTACAGCCCAGTATCATTCTCAGTGGCCTCACAAGCTCGGGATTCAAAGACCTTCACCATCACCTCTCCCCTGGCTTATGGATTTATACTAAGCGTGGAACCCTGTGAGCTTGTGTGGGTGCTGCTGTTCCTCTGTAGTTTATTACTGTCATCCAATAGATTTGACTACTTCAAACAAGACTCCCTGCTTTTTGACAGAAGATCATGGGCCAGTGGCTTTTGTTTCTGGTGGTCATATGCACTCCTCTTTTTTCATGGAATCTACATGGCCACAAGAACTGAGGATCCCCTTCTTCCTTCTAACCTCTGCTGTCATCTCACATTCTCCTCCAAAAGGCAGTGCTTCCTACGATTAGACAGTTAACATTAATTAGTTGCTGGTGTGACTACCTCTGTCTGTTGATTAAAGAAGGTGTTTAAAAATCCAGCTTTACATGAACAGTTTATTTTATATAGGGCTAAATGGGATAAATGTCATTTTATGTGCCCCATTTTAAATGGTTTAAGGAATCCTAACCATTCTGTGGAACTAATCACACTTGATTAAAATACTGATTCCAGTGGTACATCAGATTTAAAACACAGTTCTTCCTTACTTCCTGTTTAATATCAGAACCAAAGCTCTTTTTGCTCATTGTTTTCCTTATTTACTTACTTTTTCCGTCACACCATTTTCTCATGCATATAGCTAAAAAAAAAAAACTCACACCACACCACTGGTGCTAAATAATCTTATTTTCATGAAATTTATGTCAGAGAGATTGTGGAGATGATATGATCCCCTTCCTCTGTGTAACCTCACAACACAAGTACTGTTGAATTTTCTACTGCTCTCTAGTACTGGATTAATATTTCTGAATCTTCTGACCTAAGAATGTCACATTCTGCTGCTTAAAAAAAACTCCATCAAAACCCAAAAAAGATGTTTTTACTCCCTCACTTCCGTAGAAGCTTGTGCAGAAACATCAGGTGTTCTCAGCTCTTTGACCAGGTAGCAAAGCAATATAATTAGAGATATACACAGGCTTTTTGTCAAGCTTTGCAAGCTATGCTTCACTTCTATTACTCAGGTTTAAATCTGTCTCACACTTTTTATCTTCAGCTTCTTTTCTCATGTGCTGGGCTGCATCTGCTGTTCTGTGGACCTCAAGAGGAAAAAAATAGAAGGAAAAAGCCAACAAATTTTCTGTCAGTGATTTCTTTAAGATGGGTAAAAGACTGGATGGCAATCATAAAGCATGACTTATTTAGAACCTCTTATGTACAGGAAAGTATGTTGAAATGTAAAACAGATATTTTACATTTATTACCAAGGTCCAGGTAATATCATATCCACCTTGAAAAGAATAAAGGAAAGGTGTGGGCAACTTGTTAGAGATTTCTATATTTAGGGTCCTAACATTGACCTTGGAACAGATTTTTTCATATTCTGCTCTTTCTGAAAATTTCTTGTACAGCCCAAGAAAGACTTTCTCAGATCTTCCAGTAGCAAAGTATCCACATGTCTGTGAAACAGCAAAAACAATGTTTTCAACATCCTTGAGAACTTACACGTGGTAAGTGTGAAAGGTACATAGAATATCTTGACAGCAAAAAAGGTAGAACACAAAGACATCAAGAAAATACTTTTCTTGCAAAATATTTTTCACTGAGAAAATGTATCACAGCCATAAGAAGCAAAATAACCATTTCTAGTT
The DNA here is from genome assembly GCA_035584735.1 of Pseudotriccus pelzelni. Taxonomy (NCBI): domain Eukaryota; kingdom Metazoa; phylum Chordata; class Aves; order Passeriformes; family Tyrannidae; genus Pseudotriccus; species Pseudotriccus pelzelni. Next base: position 3,852,363 of record JAWMRA010000041.1, read on the forward strand.
TAACAGAATTCACACATTCAGCATGCTTAGACAAATACATGTTACTAATTATTAACAGTTGGGTTGTTTTCCATCTGAGATGATCCAATATAAAACTGAAGTTCTTTTCCATCATAAATATTGAAAACTTGCAGACCAAAAATACATTAATCATCTTCTAAAAATCTTTAAAAGTCTTTCAAAACAGAGGCATAAATGTTTTCTTTTTCAGCAGGGAGTCTCTTTTGACACTCTTCTGACCTCTTCAATGAAGAATTAATTGTTTCTTATTGCAAACATTTTTACGGGTACCTGATTCTCCCCTTGGTGACACCGATATGTTTCAGGAATTACTCCATGATAGGCAGTGGATTTATTCCAGTACAAAACATGAAAGTGGGATTGTGTCTCTTTTGGTGGCAGAAGTACAATATGACACAAGTGGTCCCATAAATGAAATCTGTCTCCACTGAGATACTTCAGTTTCTACTGGTAAAGAATTTGTACTTATATATTTTTATGACTGATATAGAACTATTTGGCAAGTATATAACAGTTGTGGACCTCTTGTCATATCTGCCAGTCCCATATGATGGTATTTCAGCTGCAGGATGGTATCGAGGCACAGTTTAATCCTTCCTATATACTGAGGGATTTAAAATACATATAATTTTAATTTGTGCTCCAGAAGTAGGATGGGGAGGTATGAATGACTTGGGCATATATTTTCCTGAACTGGGGATTTTGAAGTTGAAATATAGAACATCCTTATGTTGAGAAGAGTCTCAGTCCATTTTTTCTGGGGATCAGAAGGAGAATACCAGGGAACACAAGCTTTTATAGTCCTAGAGTTTTCATCATCACTTTAGTTCTTCACAGTCATTCACATGCTTCATTTTATGGACAGGGAGAGATAAAGCTCCTAGATTTACAACTCCGGAAACGCTTGGACATGAATTGTAGGATTTTCTGTCATAAAAGTGGAGAATTTTCATTTCAGTAGTCAGGCTGAGGACAGCTTGCCTCTTCTCTTCCTACTTCCCCTACATATAGGTATGAAATAGAAGTGACACAGAAGTGGCCAGAAAACAGGAAATTTGAGCAGGAGTGTGTTGATGCTGGCAGGCTTCCTTGTGTAAGGTATTTCTGGTTGATTTAGCAGCAAACAATATTAGCACTGCAGAGAAACTGGCTGGGAGGTGAATGGCTTGTAATGCTCAGGATATCAACCCCCAGACGGACAAATTCAGATGGAAAAGTGGGGAGTTACCATGGATTTTAAGGGTTTGCTATAAATAGGTAGAGCTTTAGGTGATCTCCTACCTAACAGACTAATACAAATTTGCACAGTACTGGAATAAGTGAGAATAATCCCAGTGAGCTCAGTGACTTGACTTCAGCGGGTTCTGTGTCAGAACAGTCCGATAGGCAGAACACAAGCAGTAACAACAGAAAGTTCATAAGCTAATTGAATATGTATTTCACAGAAAAACCCCACACATCTAACATTCTTTGCAGGAAACATACACAAGAATAATGATCTAGATATTAACTTATGAAATGTTGCCTACAGTAAGTTACTGTTGCGTGTCTTTCTACTGTAGACAAAATGAATGGGAGGCTTTGACTTAACATAATGAAAATTTTCTGTATTTTCCTCAGTTGAGAAGCTTCATTGAGACTTTATATTAGTGTTTCATTATATATGAGATGGGTGAGAAATCTACCTGCTTTTCTCTGCCAAGTCTTTTATCAGACGAGAACATGTATTTCTGCAGTTGTGTGAAGCAGAATTGCAGATGTTCAGAGCCTGTATCCAGAAGTCACCCTTTTCTTGAGGACCCAACACCAATTTCTATCATATCAATCAACAGCTATTTTAGTGCTAGCGGGGACAAGTTAGAACATGTCAGGGTGATAATGTGTTGCTTCAACTCCCACAGCTTTATAAATGCGTGTGAAAAAAAACCCTAACCAACAACACAACAAAAATGGTTCTGCTTAAATTTCCATCACTGCAGAGTCATGCTCTGTGGATTTTGAAGGGAATAAGAATAAAGAGATGAATAAAAATATGGCAAATTAAACCTCATTTATACCTGCAAAATTCTGCATGGTCTTATTCATATTAAGAAATATTACTGGTGCCTCCCTAGATTTTCTTTTCATAAAAAAAAAAAATCTAAACATATTCAAACTCTGAAAATTGCAGGTTATATACTAAGCTTCTTTCTCTCAGGTGTCAATGAATCAATCAACTCCATGTATTTAGCTTATATTTTTTATCTTTTTTTGAATAGTTTAGAAGCAAGAGGTGATAGAGCACTTTACCAATAAACACTGGGGTGGAAGAAGTTGCTCATGCTAAAGTCTTTTTCACAAGCAGTTTGTCAAGATGTTGTCAATTTTTGTGGTGTCATTTGAAAACTGTCAGAAAAATTGCTTCTATGTAAAGGGTATGTTTTCTTGTTCTCCAACAAGCAGGCATTCAGTTTAGGCTTTCTTGTGGTCTTCAAAACATCTGATTTGTTTTTCCAAGCTGTAAATGATGAAGAGTCAGAAACTGCTTTACAACAAGGTGGGTCTCCACAGAAGTGAAGCTGGACACCTTGAAATCAGTAACTTTTATCAACTCAGCTAGAGAAGTCAGTACCGTTTGCACACCAAAAATTTGGATACTTCAAAGCAATTTTTCACCAGGTGTTTTATACCCGAACTTTCAAAGTGTCCAGGGAAATTCAGCATCCAAATCACACACAATATCAATGCAAACTCCGAAAATGCTTCTATGTGTGAGGTTTAGTTGATGAGCCTTCAGTACTAGAGGAGGCTGCAGAAGTGGCATCTGTGAGATTACACCAGAAGCTGTTCCTGTGTTGGACAAAGTCAGTTCCAGCAGCTCCAGGACAGACTCCCTGCTGGCCAAAGCAGAGCCCATCAGTGACAGAGCTAACACCTCTGTGATGACGTATTTAAGAAGAGGGAAAAGAGCTGTGGGGCAGCACCTGGGAGACAAGAATGAGAAAATGTGGGAGCCACAGCCCAAAAGACACACCTGTCAGCAAGGAAAAGTTCATGAAGGATGGTATTTCATGTCAGGGACCCCACACTGGAGCAGGTGAAAAGCATGAGGAGGACTGTGCTAAAGACGGGTTATGAACTGACCAACCCCATCCTTAGTCTCCTGCATGGCTCAAGGGGAGCAAGTAGGAGAGCTGAGAGTAAAGCTGAGCCTGGGAAGAATGGAGGGACTGGGGGAAGGCAGTTTTAGGTTTGTTTTTATTTCTCATGACCTTGCTCTGTTTAATTGGCAATAAACTAAATTAATTTCCCTAAGTCAAATATGTTATGTCTGTGACAATAATTGCTGAGTGATCTCACACTCCTTATCCTGACCCATAAGCTTTCCACTGCATTTTCTCTCCCTGTCCTGCTGAGAAGGGACACTGACAGAGGAGCTTGGTGAGCCCCTAATGGTCAGTCAAGGTCAAGGCCCAACCCACCACATTCCCTTAGAATTCACTGAAATCCCACCCTAAACCTTGCCTTTCTCCTATGTATCTCCAGCCATATCACTGGTTGAGCCAGGCTAGACCCTGCTTACCCTAGGAGCCCTTACAGCTGGTGAGAGACAGAGCTGGGATCCTCTGCAGGGTGTGATCCAGCCTGCCCAGGACCTCTGGGCAGCTGCACAGGGAACACAGTGTTGGTCTGCTCCCATTCCAGGTGATTCATGTAATTGCCCAGTCAGCAGAGTGAAACCAAACCTTAGTGCTTTCATTTTAACTTTCATAGGACACAGTATTATTTGGCACAGCCCCACGGAAGACACCCACTGCTCCAGCCCCTTCAAAGAGAGAGAAGAGGGTCCCATGAATACCCTGATTATTCAGTTTGCAGGTGATGGCAGGATTACACCCTATATTTTATTCCCTCTGTGTGTTTTATGCAGTTCTTTCATCAGCTGCATTCTTAAAAGGTGAGTGGCCAATCCCTGCAGTGCCACAAATGCACATTTTCTGGTCACTTGGCTGCACGACACCACAGTATTTAAATACAAATTCACCTACTGTATCTCAAATAAAATACAATGCTCAGCATCACCAGAAGGAAGGCAGGGCACATACAAACATCACTATTCGCCTACTAGACCCAAAACTGCAATGCTTGATTTGTCTAATTTTGCCACTGACACAACAAATGTGCTGGATTAACATACTATCACTAAAAACATAAGGCATCTGATACAATGGGAATGTAACTCTTAATGCTAAAACCTGTCTGAGTCTGCAAATAATTAAATCATTAAATCTATCTCCATCTTTCTGTCTCTTTCAGGAGGTAGTAAGATGCATACCAACCACTGTGAATGTGTTAAGAAAAAAAAAATTAATAAAAAAAATATTTTCAAAGCCCAAAAGGAGCCATTTAATGCTGCAGGAAAGAGAATAAATTGCTGATTTTCTTTTTTTTTTTTTTTTTTACAAATGGCTGGGAGTGTTACAATATATTTGATTTTTTTTTTCTAGGGGTAATCTTAGATGTGGAGTGAATGAAGTGAAGTCTGTTATCAATCCATAACATCTGCTGCAGTGTCAAGTGATGAAATGGGTGACTCCAGAGCCCAAGACAGCTGGGATGGCTTTCTTAATGCAGTAGGGTATTGTGCAAACAAACAGGCACTGATACCGTCTATGGTTGTCACAATTATTCAAGCTGGTGATACATCTTCCTGTATTAGCTGCTTGAGAAGCCCTATTTCTTTTAAAAGTAAACTACTGTATAACAATCACCCATTCTGGTCTCTAACTCAGCTGAGTGCAAACATAATAAAACACTGGAAATAAAAATAAATTAAAATTTGCCAACAGAGCAGTAAAGCATAAAATAGGTATATACCAGCTCGGGAAAAAAAAACCCCAAACAACCAACCCTACTCACAGTTTATAGAGCTAAGAAATAACATACACTTTTATAGCTGAATCTATACTGGCATGATTTTTCTGCTTCTCTGGAGTGCCTCCCCATTCCTGGAAAATCTAATAAGTTGTTCAGAGAAGTTAAAGACCAAGAGTTAGGAAAAACAATTATGGATCACGGTGAGCATCCCTTTGCCAGGGTGGGATTTGCCTTCGGGGATTTCAGATTAAGGGCAATATTCAAATGTTGCAAATATAAGGAACGAAAATTAATTTATATTTAGGACCCTACATATAAACAATCATCAGCCCTAAGTCAGCAAAGAATTTTCTGCTTACAGAACATATATCAGAAAAAAAATGCATAAAACTGCAAGAGACAGATATTGTTGTTATAAAAGAGTAAAACTCAGCAACCAGTTTTCATTAAAATCTGAAAACTGTAGTTTAGATTTGAATTATATCATTTAAGAATGGAATTTAATTATATATTCTCCACTCTCAAAAATTAGGAAACATGTGTGAGAGAAATATATAAATTAAAATAATCTTTATTATTAATATTATTATTATTACTATTATTATTATTATTATTTTTCCAAAATGAAACTTTTCAACCTTCAAGCAAATTGCAGCAACATTTGCTTTTGGAAATTGAGCTCAAGTTGTGATATTTTAAAGAAGACCAGCAGAACTTCAAACAGATTTTTTCATTTGCATTTAATAATATTATCAACCGAAATATAATACTACATATATTACATATATACATTACATAAATAATCTACACATTATATACATAACATATAATATATGTATGTATTACATTTAGGTTGAACCATGACAGGTTTACTTTATTGTAACTTGAGTATCAAACAAATAATATTTTAAATATTTGAAAAATAGAACAGGTGTTTTCTGAGTACCGACTATGAGTCCAAGCCCAAAATTTTAGAATAGGTTTTTAGACCAAAGTTTATCTTCTTTTCTTCCTTCTTTCTCAGAAGAAAACAACAAAACCAACACAACTGACCACTACGATCATGGCATTGAGCTCCCTCTCGTACGTGTGGGAGAGAGGGCACACAGACCTGTGGAACTGGTTCCAATCTCACGGATGGTGGTGAGGCTGTGGTGCAGAAGGAAAGTTGCAAAACTAAGGGCTAAAAGGTATGCAGAAGAAGGGAATCGTGTGGTGGCTTGGATGCTCTGCCTGATAGATTTGCCACTCTTGCTCTGAATCAGACCTTCACAGTTCATTCTGACTTAGTTCTCTCATATCTGCAGGCATCTCCAAAAGATATATGTTCTGAGGAAAGGAGGTTGGTTTTTTCATGTTAACTGAAGCTGGTGAATCGTTTTGAGGTTGAAGGTTCTCCCTTTTGTTTCCCAAGATGATTATAAATTGCCAAAATGCCAATTTTGTGTTCTCATGCATTCCTGACTTAATAGAGGCACCGTATTTGCCCAGATGTGTAGTATTGGTTATTGTTTACCAGGAGGCTGGAAGAACCAAAACGAAGATTAACAGATTGTGTTAGTTTAATTTGGTGTGATCTGATTCTGTTAGATCTTCTCATCTGATTTCATTTTTCTGAGCAGTGAGTGGAGAGGGCAATTTTCCAACCTATGACCTTTCAACAAACCTTAAGCTGCTCCTGAAACACCAAGGTCATTACACATACACTGAGTGTGGTGTTTATCAGAAAAACTCATCGAAGGGCTGGACTGCCTGCCAAGAGTCAGACTGGGTGGCCCCAGAATTGCTGGTCATCTGTTCCCCTGCCAGGAGACAGGACTCAGAGTTTTGTCAGTAAGACTTGTAGGGACCGTAGAAAGAAAATATTAACACTAAAATATTAACCCAATATTCAGGTTTGTGAGCACGCATACTTCAAAATATCCTCAGAAGATTTTAATATCCCTGACTGAATTTCAAAGTAACTACCTTCTAGGCAGAAGGAAAAATTCTAATTTTCCTAAGCAGCAACATTACACTATTGCTGAAGCAACAGTGACAAAGCATTGACAAAAGCACTGACAAAAAGCAGTGAAGGATGACACATAGAACATGCTGGGTCAGGGACATGGAGGCACAGCTCCCTGATAGAGTAACCACAGGGAGGCAGAACTCCTTCAACTCAGTCGTGAGAGAGAAGGAAGTTCTCCTCCCATGCAGAAAGGAGCCAGGAGACATCTTCAAGGAGGTATGGAATGGCCCTTCCAGCTTTCAGCGAAATGGAGCAGTACCAGCCTTGTTAACATTAGGAGAAAATGAGGAGCTTCTCATTAGCAAAGACTTCTTCACACTGAAGGAATAACCTTTGTGTAGAGACCTGCAGATAAAAAGAATTAATCCCAGCTTATTTTTCTCCCGTTCCTGAAGAAATGATCTTCCTTTTGATCATTTGATCCTGCCTCTCTTTACATTCATCCTCATATTTTCCTTTCGAAGTCTTTTAGCCTTAAAAAAGCGTCAGCCAGATGCAACAGGTAGAAATTCCAAGTGTGTTGAAAGGCTCAAGGTTACATTGAAACTGGCAGCACGTAGGAGAGGGTCCATATGAGGTACCATGTTAGGAGACTTAATTAGAGAAAAACGAGGTGGAAAACTCAACAGCTGCAGCATGCAAAAATACTAAACCCCATGGATAATACTGTTTCTGAAACCATGTATATCTTAGAGACTGAGACCTGAAAGTGAGAATGTTGCAGGTAACTTCCGTAATTCACTTCATTCCAACCAATTAAAAAAAGACCGAAACCCTTAAAAACAGAGCAATAACCTGCCTCTTCGGAGTGAGTTTTCTACTTCATTTTCAGACTGTGGCTCCCTTTATATGAACATAATAGCTGAGGTAAGATGTATTTTCATGTCTATTCAATTTTCATCATATTATTTTTACATAACATCTCAGATAGAAATTAAAACACTACATTTCGCATTACTGTCCACTTCTGTTGACAGACCCTCATAAGCATGTGTTCACAGCACAGCTGCTCCTGCCTTGAGGTGTGCCATGGATTTTGTCTGCTTGTGGTGGGAGAGACTGCACAAATGCAGTATCAGATTGCTTATTTGTTCTCTTGTTCAGCTGCCTTAAAAACCAAATTAAGAGTATCCTTAAAGGCTGTTTCCAAAAATACTAAGAAACCATCAAATCCTTGCAGAATTTTGCCAGTTGGAAAACACCAATGGGAGTTATGATGATCAATCAATAATTTAAGCCCCAAACCTTCTGTCAGTACTGGAAGTACTCTTCAGGTTCTCAATTTCCTCATAGATACTCTCCAGTTAAACACAGTTTGCTGCTGAAATTTTCTCATTTATTACATAAAGGAATGTTGATCTGTATTTTGCAAGGCTGTGTCTAGGTTAGTTCATACTGACCATGAGAAAAAGAAAAGCATAATTATTAGCAAGTTTTTATTGTGTTTTCATCACTCATTGGTGTGGAGACTGAATCAGACTGAGCTGATGATCAACTCAGCTAATTAGTGGAATGACTGAATAAGTTGAAGCTCCCTTGTTGTGAAACCTGTATGCGGAGGGTTGGACTGTTCTACCCCGTGTTCCTTTTGTACAAGTGTAAGTGAGACATAGCAGAGGATGAAATCAGGACAGTGAGAAACAGATGAAGATATTAGAGAAAGGTCTTGAACTGAGTCCTGTGGAAGCCCCATTGCCCAGTTACCTACTGACCCCGCTCCCATTGACTTAGAGGTCTGTAATCTTTCAAGTTCTCATTTCCCTTTGTCGCTCTTATAAAACATTGAGGATTCTCTGCCGTGTGTCCCCAAGAAGTTGAAATACGCTTCTAGTGCTTTGCAATCAAAAGAAAATAAAATTGAGAAGTATATAAAACCCTTGCAAGCAACTCGTCTCTGCAATGCAGGCTCACTGAGGCTGGCACAGGGTGAAGGGGACAGAAACTGAAAATATGAAAGATGCTGATATTTTGCCAGTAATCAAGTGCATATACTCAGAACCTTTCTCCTTATCATTATGCAGATATGTGCCTGCAATCAGCAGAACCAGGTTAAATCCTGCCCTTGAGCAGGCCCAGCAGAGGGGCACAAAGATGATGAGGGGACTGGATCATTTGTTTTACAAGGAAAATCTGAGGGAGCTGGGCCAGTTCAGCTGTGAAAAGAAAAGATTGAGCAGGGACCTTGTCACTGTATGTGAGTATCCTGATGGTGCCTGCAAATGGAACAGAAGACAACGGGCAGGAACTGGAACACAAGAAGTTCCACCTGAAGATAAGAACTTCTGTACTGTTGGAGTTACTGAGCTTTAAAACAGGCTGCCCAGAGAGGTTATGGAGTCTCCTTCCCTGGAGATACTCAAAAGTTATCGGGACACACTCCTAAATGTGCTTTAGGGGCTGAACTAGGAGACCCCACTGTGATCCCTTCCAACCCTACCCATTCCTTGATTCTGTAAAATCAAACTCTGTTAATATTATACAGACTGAAGAAATCTGACATCTTTTTGCTACAGAATGTAGACTTTACAGGAGGATTGATATATCAATCAAAGCCCTGTTATTTCAGCCTGTTAAATGGGTATGTTTGCAGGACTGTGTTTTTTTTGGTTTTGTTTTTGTTTTTGTTTTTTCTGCAGGAAATAGATTTCACACAACTGACAGTTTTACTTTTATTTTTTTAAATTGTATTTGTTTGTTTTGTTCAAACCCAAAATCCACCTCAAAAATGCCCCTAATGTTCATCTTACAACTTGCAGCACTTTTGTTCTGAAGTTTACTTGAATTTCATCCAACATAAAGATTTTTATTTTTTTTCCAAAGATTAGATTTTTGAGAAAATGTTAGTCATTCCCATGACTTCAGAAAACTGTTTCATCTGGGACATCCAAAAGCAAAAAATATCAGTAGGAAACCTGTGCTAATACCTCTGTTCTTCTGATGGTTCTGGCCTTTTACCTAAGCTTCTGAGATGTCAGCTAGAACCTTTTTTTTTTTACTACAAGCCTTTTATCTGTGACAAAGTCATAGACATGTTTTCTACCTCATCTGTGTGTTCTAGCAGAGTTCCTTCCACAGCTATTTCATTTGGGTTGGAAGGGACCTTAGATATTCTGATGTCCAACCCCCTGCCATGGGCAGGGACACCTTCCACTAGACCAGGTTGCTCAGAGCCCCATCCAGCCTGGCTTTGAACGCTTCCAGGGATGGGACATCCACAGCTCTTCTGGGCAACCTGTGCCAGGGCCTCACCACCCTTGCAGGGAAGAATTTCTTCCTACTATCTAATCTAAACCTGCCCTCTTTCAGTTTAAAGACATTCCCATATGTCCTATCATGACATGAACTTGTAAAAAGTCCCTCTCCAACATTTTTGTAGGCCTTATTTGTAGCCCCTCCTCCAGGCACCTTCCTTCCCTCCCTCCCAGAGCCGAACATCAGTGCGTGTTGGCAGCAGAGTTACATGGGCTTATTATTCATGGCCAACATTTTGGATTCATGTGCCTCCATGCTGCCTCTAACATCCTCAAATAAAAGTGACTCCTAGTGACAATTTCAGACTTTTTACTAAATGCTCTTATTTTGGGGGGGGAAAAATCAAGAAAGAATAGCCCATGCATTGTTAGGTGCTAAAATAAGGGTTTCTTTTTTGCCAAAGAATGTATGACTTGCCCAGTGGAAAACAGTTTCTGAGTTCAAGCTCTTGCTCAACAAAGGGTAAACTGGTGAGAAATGAAGATTTATTTTTTTTTTTGGAGTACAGAGAAAGAGAACCTATTCATAAATTGAGATTAATTTCTGTAAATTACTTTGACTGAAAAAAAGAAAAGGAAAAAACAAAGACTGAATTTGGAAAGTATATGATTTCTTGTTTTCTAAATTAATCCTTTCTTTTAAAAAATGCTCACTTCTCTTATAGTCATATTAATAAAGTAAGCTTCCTGACATTTCTTTTCAAAGCACTGCATTTTGCTTGAAAACTGACATACACAGAGAGTAGAAAAATATAGGTTTAAATCACCTAGGAGCAAAGTAGACCATTTCATTTATTATCAGATACACCATGGGTCTATCAGATATTAATTTTTTACTATTATTTTCAAAAATGAAGACCCAACACTGACTATCTTATATCAGTTTGACTTTACTATTTTCCCCCAGTTCTCTACTGGCCATCAATGTGCAAAATCTATTATATATCAGCTTTACTTTGGGTTTCTTATATAGCTTCCATTTGAGAGACACCAAGTCCTGTTTGTCCTCTCCAAGCAGGACTCCAGTGCTGCCATCACGAATTCCAGGTTTTACTGATGGCTGTGTCATTAGGAAGTAGGAACCACGTGCTGCAACTGTTTTGGCTGCAACATTGCTTGACAGCTCCAGTACAGGACTACATAATCCATAGAACCATGGAATGATTTAGGTTGAAAAAGGCTTTTAAGATCATAATTTGTTTATACAAGGTTGCCCCTTAAAAACAAAGAGGGTATTATTAGATTTGTCCTCCATGGGCATGAATATGGTGCTGTCTGAGAACAAGATCTAAACTCTGTGTTTGAATGTTGAGAGAAATAAGATAAAATCTAACCAGTCTCCACCTTTTTGCAACATTCTTTCTCCTGCTCTGAGCCTTGCTCTAAAAACAGGAAAAGCTATTCCTAAATAGAAATACTTGTCCCAACTTTATAACAGGTGTCCTCTGACGTGTTGTGACATTTCAGCTGATCAGGAGAGGGAGATGTGATTGTCTAAACGTGTCTAATTGCAAACACCCTCCCTGAACAGTAAATAATTTTAATAAGAAATCAAATGGGCAGATATATCTCCCTGCAGTAAAAGCAGAAAAAAAACCCCAAACAAATCCTTCTGTCCCACCAGAAATATAACATCAGTGGCAACTGGTGACTAACCCTTCTCCATTCCTCCAGACCTTTTTGTTCTTAATTTTGGAGCCTCGCACTAAAACATCTGACAGACCCTTTAATAAATAAGACCTGATTCAGGAACCATCCTCAGTGCACTTCTAGTCTAGCCAACAAAATTACAGCAAAGACAGATTTGGCCCGTGGCAGTGATCAAATATCTTTAGGAACTCATCTTGCACAGCACAGAGTAACTTATTGCCGTTATAAGCTACAGCTGCATTAGTATCCAGGACTCCTGGAAAAATATCTCCTTGTGCTTTATCAGCCCAGCAAGCTCCCAATGAAGATGAATTCTTGTTGGGGGTAGCACATTCCAGACTGAAAAAGGATGTAGTGAGAAAGCATGACATTTGTCTTCCAATCAGAAAACCAACAAGCGCACAACCAGAGGAGGCAGAAAGGGGAGAAATAAACATAAATATTATTTTAAGAGATCTTCTAATGTGCAATATTTATATACAAATAGCAACTAGTGCTACACAAAGTACTCTCAGGTTTGTGAAATATATCGAAGCACAGCAAATTGGAATGAGTCCTGAGTTTCCATTTACTTTATCTAACCAGACTTATCAATTCTTTTTACTCCAGGCTGATAAAGTAGAACTGCAGCAGACAAATGAGCCAGCGGGGCTGACATAATGTGTTGTCACAAAGAAACGGTGAATTAAAAAAAACCAAACAAACAACAAACCGTGACTTTGATCACCTCTGAGGCTCCTACTTCACTCAGCCCAAATTAGTTGTTTACTCATTCTGTAGGGAATATTCAATATTACTGGGAGGTGAGCTAAGAGAAAAGGAGTGTGCTTGTGAAGGGAATTTACTTCCATTTTATCTCCAGCTTTTGAGTGGCAAAATGGAAGAGGTTGGGGGGGCTTGGTGCTGGTCCCCTGTACCATTAATAAGAAAAAGTCACTGTCCTCAAGAATAGGTTCAACTGCTTGAGTCTACAGGCTTTATTCCTTGAATTTAACGATGCCTTGCCTGATGCCTAGCTTAAGTAACGTAAATATAAAGGTCTGGTTTGAATTCTAAAACAGAAGTATGAGAGACATGCCAGATGAGAGCTGGAAGACCACAGCTCTGAGCTTCACTGCCAGTGGTGAGGGAGGGAGCATTTTTGACCACTGCCAGCGTGGAAATGGAAGTATAAAGTAATAATCCAATTATATAAATTATTATTGTATCTGATATTCTCAGAAATATTTGGGTGTTTATTCCTGATTTTTCTTTTTCTTCTGAAATTATCATTCTATCCATTTTACTTCCAGAGAGCTGAGTCCCAGAGGGGCAGAAGTTGTAGCTTTAGGATAGATGGCCAGAATGAATGGCTGGATCATCTTTTTTCTCTCCTTAAGTACTCTGTGCCACATACCCAGGTAGTGAAAACTACTGTAGTTCAACTGAGATTAGGACTTTAGAGACAGGAGATATCATTCATTTGTCAGGTCCCACACGAGTCAGATATAAAATAGGTTCCTAAAACGAGCTAACGGGCGAATGAGAAATGTAAGGCAAAGAATTATGAAACACGTTATATGGGTTTTTTTCCCAAGCGTAATGCAGTTAAAATCAACAATGTTTTTGTTCAAGGAAAGGTTGTAGAATTTGGCATTTAAGGAATCAAAGTCATCTGCAGTCCCTGCTGTGGAGTGGCAGCATATCTGAGCACCCTTTTGCAAACTATATCTATCATTGACAGTGAGATTCCACTCTGCACTTTCAGGTATTTGGTCTCATGTATTTACAACCATAATTCAAAATTCCTTTGTTCATCTTTCAGCTTTGATGAACCCTCCTAAGAAGCTGCTGTAAAGAGGCAAACAGTATAGACTCTGAAACAGAGGGTGGTGGGTTCTGTAAGCACACAGGTAAACAATAAATTGAAAGGTATTTTGAAAGAGAGAGAGAGAATCCCATGTTTATATGGAGCTCATCAGTGTTTATCTAGGTGCTTCCCAGGCTGTTATTTATTTCATGGAATTGCTTGGAGGAAATTTAGGGCTCTTGGCTTACTAAATACAATGAACAAATAACAAAAAATAAACACACAAGAGGTTTAGTCCTTCAGCACAACATTATGAGTTACTCCATTCCTTCACTCAGTGACTACAACTGCCCTTTTTTATTATTATTATTAAACCAATCAGAAATCCCAGGTTTTTATTTAATCGTGGGCTGATTTCACCTGGAGTTAGCATTCTGAAATAGGTAAAGTAGAAATTCCTTTAGATTTATTGGGGAAAATGATGGTTGGCCCTGCACTAATACACACAGACGTGGGAATGCAGTACTGGTGGAATGGCCCGAGTTACCTCCCTGAGGCACCATCTGTGCTGACTATTGAAGCAGTTGGTTTAGGAAAAAAACATTGGTAAATCTCTGCATTCTCTCAAAGTAAGAGAAGAAGGTGGTTTTGTTTTTTTTCAACTGACATTCAGTCATGCAGAGTTTGCACATGAGTCTAGGACCCTCATCAGAAGCAGAAGCTTGAAGAAATGTACCAAATACCATCAAATGCATGATAAAATCTCGAGTTGGTGAACCTGCTACCTGCACAGCAAATTACCAATTGCCAGCTGTTCAATACTAGTGAAAGGCTGCCAAATAATCCCAGCATTGAAATGAAAGGTTCAAACCATCTCAAAGAACAAACAGACCCTCCAAACAAGCCTCGCTCACAGATAACTTGCAAACAAAACAGAGCCCGTGTCCTCCAGTGGATTAATTGCTACAAGTACCTGCCATGTTCTCATCACAATTTGGATTCTGTAGCCTTAAGAAAAACAAAGCTTCCACTGCCTGCAGCGATGTCTGAGATGTGTTTGCTGGTGTAAGGAGTGAAGGATTATTCCAAGGCATATTGGCTTGCCCACACGTGATGGATCACAGATCTCTCTTAAAGTTAGCTGGGTAATAAATGTACAACGTACTTCTCAGTCTGACAACGCCAGATATGATATTAAATAATGAGATCCAATAAGAAATCAATGAGCCTTTGTCTTCAAAAAATTGCATTTTCGATTTTATCATTACAAAAGAATGGCTGTGATTAGACACAGAAAGGCAGGACTATTGATTGTGCACTCACTTACACCAGGCTAAAAGGCAGATGGTTATAGTATTGTTTGATCTGCAACGTTTTGGTGTTAAAAATCTCTCTGGAACTATGTGGACAAGGGAAGTAACACAGTGCTGCACCCTGCTTGAGATACCTGAGGGAGAGATACCTCACAGACAGCCTTGAACTCTGCTGAAGTTGGTGCTTCCAGTGATGCAAATTCGCTGAAGGAAAGGGAAACTGAATCAAGGAAAAATCTGTTCCTCCATGTAAAAAAAATGAAGCCAGCATGCCTGCTTGGATTTCAGATCTGGATGTTGACACATCTATTACACTGAGAACCAGCTACTCTGCTCATTTTCACTGGTTTTGGTCAAACCATGCGTTTATAAATATTGCAAACTCTGATGACAAAGACTGAATTTGTTGCTGGAAATTTTACATGACTATTCTGAAGTGAACTCTGACATCCTGTGGGCACAAGGAAAATGACCATTATTTATATATTGGATTTAAAATGCTTCTGTCATAGCAGTAAAAGTAGTGCTTGCACAAATATATGTGTGTGTGTGTATATATATATATATATTAAAAAAATAGTTTAAAATAAACAACATACTAACAGGAATTTAACATTTGCTCTCAGGTAGGAATTTCAGAAGCTTTCCAAACAGCACTTTCATTTTTCACTGTGTGTAGAACTCCATTTCTCTTGTATATTTTGTCCTATCAGAGAAAGTAAGAGGATAAAATTTTGGGTGTACAGTGTTAATCTTTCAAGTTTTCTCTATAAAAGCAGAGTCAATAGCTCCATTTCTCCAATTAAAGCAAACTCTTTAATTATAGAATGCTTTGAGTTGCATGTTTGACCACCGCTCATTTTTAATTAACTGAATTCCTCTTAAGATACCGTGGATAATCATTGCCAGCAAACTCACCATGACAGAAAGGGTAGGAAACACTGACATCTTGTGGGAAAAAAAGGTACTTCTCTCGGCTGACTTTAGTGTCAAGCAGTGAGGACAGACTGCTTTAGTCGAGAATTCAGTAGATCTACAGAATTCAGAGAGTACATAATTCTGTACCTACATTAAAGTACCTAAATTAAAGTACCTCATATTCATTCAGTCGTAGAAACATAGGATCATAGAATCATAAAAACATAGAATCACAGAATGGTTTGGGTTGGAAGGGACCTTAAATATCATAGAGTTCCTTCCCCTTGCCATGGGCAAGGACACCATAGACTAAATTAAGTGTATATACTTATAAAAATAAACAAACACATGTATACCTACATATATACACACCCACCCACAGAGGAAAACCAGTGCTTTATTTCTCTGTAGTTGTTGTTTTTAACAGTTTTTACTGCAACTGGGGACTACATTTCTGCTAACTTTATATAACACAGTGTATAGTCTCTGTGATTATCAAGGGGACTAGTTCCAGATTCTTTTTTTGTTTTGTGTTCTTCTATTTTTATTTATTTTTTTGCCTAACAGAAATATCTAAGATACACTTTCCCCTCTGAAAGCATATAAAAAACCATAACACTGAGAAAAAGAGCACAATTATACAACAGGAAGAGCTGGTGTGTTGAAAATATAGGCTACAAAAATGCATTAGGTCTTAAAAAGTACCACAAAAAAATGAAGTTCTCAGCCTGCTTAGTATTTATCTCAACACCTTGTGTTTCTATCATAAATTATATGTTCTAGTACATGCAACAATTCAGGGATGGGAAGGCACACACAGTGCCTGGTGGTGTGGAGCAGCAGTGGCATCTACTGGCCACAGTCATCTCCTGACACCTAAAATTTCTCCTATTAAAATCTCTTCCAAGCTGTCTTAAATACCTCCCACCCACTAGTAAATTTACGATGATGACGATGAAGAAAACTTCACCCTTCCATTCCTGGTGCCTGGAGAAGCCTATTGCAAGTGTGTGCTGGTGATGCAGAGGATGGGGCCATCTGAGCATATTTTATACAGCATAGAATCATAAAAAAGTCTGGGTTGGAAGGGACCTTAAAGACCTCTCAGTTCTAACCCCCTGCTGTGGCCAGAGACACCTTCCACTAGACCAGTTTGCTCAAAGCCCCTCCCAGCTTGGCCTTTAACACGGCTTTTCTTAGGTAAGATCTGACAGCAGAGATGTATCCAAAAATACCAACACGTAGGAATAACCAAACCTCTTCTGTCCCAGGAATAAGCCTTAGTCTCCAAATCGGTCTTGCTGTTCTCTGAAGTTTGTTTCTTGAAATGTCAGGGGGGAAAAAAATGTGCAGCAAAAATCTGTGTATTGGGTTGTCCCTTGTTTCATGATCATGCAGGTATAATACTCAAACAAGCAAACCATGTGCTGCCAATGTCAAAAATACAAATTGTTCAGGCTATAGGTCTAAATTTTGTCCCTTTTTTCTTCTTTGCTCTTTTTTTTTTTTTTTTGGAGACACTTCTATGGCTGATGTTGAAAATTTGCCTTTTTTTTTTTTTTTAAACCAGTCTATCCTTCACTGAAGGATACAAAAAAGATGGTAAAATTCAATTAACTATCGGATTTAGTGGGTCCACCAAGTACCTGTTCTTTAGATAGGACAGTAGTCCACTACCCAGTGAATTTCAGATAACACCTAAGAAATAGACTCCTATTATGGGACTTTTATTTTCTCAAGCCTCCTGAGGACCTGGTCTGTGTCAGAGCTTGTAATACAGCTGTATATGGAGAAGCTCAGGAAGATCTCGGGCCAAAATTCCCTCTTGGCTCCATTATCTGGCTTTTGTACTAATTATAGGGCTAGCAGAGAAATGACACTGCTTGTTTCCCTCTTCGCTGAACCTGAGGTGCAACCTGGCATATGGAAAGTCATAGAGATATGGAATATCATAGAGAGCTTAAAAGGTCCCTAATTTCAAACTTCATTGGAAGTTGTCAGCAAAACTAGGCAGAAATGTGGTGAACCAGGTCCCCAGAGTATTTTGCAATTGTGGGAAAACCAAGGGACATTTAAACCAGCTGCCTGTGAAGGTTTGCTATGGGGCTTACAGTCTCCAAACAGTCAACATGCAACCCGGGATTAATAAAAATTTGGTTTCAAAATATCTGGTAAGAAACTGAGAAAATCTGAACATGTTTCTTGATGTTTAATGGTCAGACACTTAATAAGCTGCCTTTGTATGAAAGAGACTTTTCTTTGCAAAGTTTCTGGAAAGAAACTCTTTTCCATAAAGTTGGACTTATTTCACCCAGTGTCTTAGATATATATTTTCTGATCTGGTCTAAAATATTGATTTAATTATTTTGTCCAGTAAATGGCCTAGTTATTTAGTTTTATGTCAGTATTTATATTGCAGATGTCTACTTTAGGTGAGATGAATCTCACTATGGGTGTCTACTTAGTTTTGGTCATTTAGGTCTTGATTTGATACTAGATGATCTTTAAGGTCATTTTCAGCCTAACTAGATGATATTTAAGATCCCTTCCAACCCAGATAATGCTGTGATATCAGCTGTATATTGTTTTGGGAGTTCCCTGGTTAGTCCAGAGGCTGTGTCCTCCAGCAATGAGTGGTTTTCAGAGAGCTTGCAGTATCTCCAGGGACATTAGATGTTTATGCTCAGTTGAATGAAGCCCTTAAACTACTTCCAGAGTCAGTAGAGAGGTGCTTTCAGAGGAAAGCTCAGAAATTTGGCAGATGTGTGACTCAGTCTGATCTAACTCTGTTGTTGCTCAGGTTTACACATTGCAATTCTGAGGGACTGAGTCTCCTGTCAAGTAAAAATGAGAGAGTTTGGATGGAAGGCAGATTTTTTTGTTTGTTTGTTAAATATTAAAGAAAACTAAATGACTCAGCATAATGACAGTAATAATGAATTAGACCTAAGATCCTCCCAGCCAACCATCCTGTCTCCAACAGTGTCCGAAGGTAGATAGCTAGTCCTTACATACAGGGGTTGGACTGGGCTGTTTATAACACCCACACAGTACCACACCTTGTGTTATGAATGTATCAAGGGTGGTGGATAATAAAGACAATATAAAGAAGGGGTGATATTTTCCCAGAATGTTCTCCCAGGCTCTAGTACTCTGAGCCATAGGACGTGATTTCATGCATACAAACAAACAAACAAAGAAACCAAAATCAAAAGGCATCCCCAAAACTCTAAAAAATTGAATTACTTCTTGCTTTAAATTGTCCAGTTGATACGTGAACTCATGCTAAAATTACAAAAAACAAACCCTCCAACAAGATTTCACTGGTGTTTTTTTCACTCAGGGTAGAATTGAGTAAATGCTAAAAACCATTTCTGGCAAACCTGCATTCAGGTTTCAACCAGGTGCACTGTGGTTTTTATTCGTCCTTGCACTGTTGCTCATGCGGGGAAATAACTGGAGAATATTATGGGAAGCAGCTGCATTCTCATGCAAAGAAGGGTGTTTGCTCATGAACCCAGGTATTCATCATCACTGCATGGTGAGCGTTCTCCCCAGCCCGCCAAAGCATTTCTGCATGGCTTTAGTTCACATCAAAGAGATCACTCCTGTTTTAAAGCAAAGCAGGAATATACTTTGCTGGATAGTGTTGCTTGTACAACACATCACTTTGTACCGGGAATATTCTTCAACCATTCCACTGACCTTACTGGGCCAGTCACCCAAGGCAAAGCAGAAGAGAGGTGAGCAACCCATGGCAGGGAACAGGTTGTGAATCAACAGAGCTGCTAATTATATGTCCTCTGCTAATTCAAGAGTGATGTAATAACGCAGAAATCCCCTGAACTCAGAAAATCCCCTTCTGCTTTCCTGCACAGACAACACACCGACCTTTGGCATGATTTATATTCCTCCAATATTAGATGCCTAAAACTTGGTTGTATAAATCTTTGTTAGTCACCTGGGTGGTTTCTACTGCTGTAAATCAGCACCTTCCACTGAGGAAACAGTATGGGTTGTTTGAGGAAAAAAGAATACATCTTTCGAACAATAAATCAAACATCTTTCCTAGAAATATTTAATATCTTAATGTCTAACGGTCTATCAGAAAGCATTCCTGTGATAAAATACACAATCTTACATGTCTATTCAGGAAGCCTAAGCAGTTCATATTTACAAGTGCCTAACTTTTTGTCTTTTTTGGTCTAATTTCACACTATTGCTCTTCCCCCTTATGAACAAACTTATATTTAAATGAAGGTGCTGTTATCATTCCCATTTCCAAAGAGATTAAATTAACATGTTCTTTCTCTTATGGGATGACATTTTGAAAAAAAATTAAAACGTGATTTTTTTTTTCTTGACCTCTCCCAGTAATCGTGGCACATTTTGTGTCCAGTATCTTTCCCACATTTACATCTCTATGTCTGCTCAGGAGGTGAAGGTCTGGTAGCACTTAAATACTTACTTTTAAAGATGTTGGTAAGTGCAACCACAAAATGAACGTGTGAGTTGGACTCAGTTGCCTGAACACAGGTTCCACCACCATTTGCAAAAAGAGAAGGGAGCCAGCATGTCTGTGTGGGTTTGTATCCAGAGCACAAACCTGCGAAAGATCAGTTCTCATGCAGATGCCAACCAGAAAATCCCAGGACGCCCAGGTATCTGGTAGATATTACTTTTTTGAAGTGGGATCCCAACAAATGCCTGTATGCATGTGAAAAGAAAGAATGAGGAGGATAGTGTACACCTTAAATTATCAGGAAAAAGTTAAATATGCTGTGCACATCCTTTGCAGGAGGAGAAGAGAGTTTTTTGTAGAATTCAGGGTGCTGCGTGAGGTATTGAAGGAATACCTCTTGTCAAAGCCAATAAAGAAATGTGTTCTTGGTATCCCTTCCACTGTAATCAAGGGAAGGAAATAAATACCCCAAAGGATAATCTGTTTTAGGAGATTATTTGAAGTGTTCAAGATTTTCAGGAGGTTTTGCCCAATGGAACTACTCAAATTTGACCTCTAGAGTAGAGCCTAACAGGAACATAGGCTGTTGACCTAGGTGAATTAACTTTGGGCTCAACTTCTTTGGGCTTAAGTGACAATTACAGACTCATGCCTAAGTGCCATCTCTGAAGCCACAGTCACTGATGGCACCCACAGAAATGTGTCCAATGGGATGAATGACCTCTGAGAGACCAGTGCTCACCAGTGCACCAACAGCAGACCTCGCAAAACCCCCCGGAATATTTCACCTGGTTCTTGTGTAAGCGACTGAATCAAGTTCTTCGGACACCTGTGATTAGAGCCTGTGTGTGGATGTTTGTGGCTTGCTGGGTGTCCAACATCCATTATAGCTGATGAAGATTTGGTTAACGTGATCAAAGGAGCCTAGGGAATGACTCAGTTTACCCCACTGTGGGTACTACTCTATGTAGAAACACTTGTGTGTGGAGACAAGACCTCAGGCTCCTGAAACTAGAACATATTAAACAACCTATGGCATTCAAAACTGCGACATTGCAAATACCAGAGGCTCTTTGAGTGCAGGAACCCTCCTGGAACAGGAGCTGGAGGCAGCACACTCTGGGACAATTTGTACATGTGATACTGAACAGTAAGGCAAAGCATTTGTGATGGTTTAACAGCAGCTGGCAACTAAGTACTCCCCATATGGAGAGGAGAATTGGGAAAAAAAAAGGTAAACCCCGTGAGCTGAGGTAAGAATAGTTTAACAATTAAAATAAAAGAAATTAAATACTAATAAAATTATAATAACAACATTAACAGTAATAGTAATGGAAAAGGACACAAGAAAAATACAACGAGAAATAAAACCCGAGAAAGACAGGTGATGCACAACATCATTGCTCACCACCTGCTGACCAATGCCCAGCCCATCCGGAGCAGCAATTGGCCCATTCTGGCCAGTTTCCCTGAGTTTACATACTGGGCATGGCATTCCATGTTATGGAATACCCCTTTGGCCAGTTGGGGTCTGCTGTCCCAGCCATGTTCCCTCCTGGCTTCTTATGCACTTCCTCACTGGCAGAGCCTGGGAAACTGAGAAGTCCTTGGTTTAGGATAAGCACTGCAACTAGAACATCAGTGTGTTCTGACGTTATTCTTGTACTAAATCAAAACATAGCACTATACCATCTACTAGGAAAAAAATTAACTCTATCTCAGTGAAATCCAGGACAGCACTTCAGTTAGGTGCTTAAATTTAACAATGCTAATGTTCCTAAAAGGCACAATAGATGTTACTGGGAGGAACACTGTTCTTTGATTATCATCTTTGGGATTTTTATAGTCACTTTGAGGGATAAGGCTTCAAGGAACTCACATGTATCAGTCAGTATCTCTGCTTCTGCAAGGTTTTGAGAAGAAAAACTCATTCCAGCAACTCTTTCCTAAATGCACTAGTCACCACATCCCAAAAAGAAATGTATTCCATGTAAAGGAGACAGCAGTTTGTGTTGATGTTTAATAAAAGATGTTGACGTACTACTGTTGTATTACTCTCTTTACTTGACCTTTTCTCTGCCAATTGATTATGCACAGTTTTAAACTCCTCCATCAATGCTTTTGGAATAGCTAAATGTCATTAGTATAATAAGTCAATAATTAAAATACTTTCACGCTGAAGTGCTCTTTAGGCAATGAATTAAAAACAAACTTGTGAGCATGGAAGAGAAATCCTGAATACAGAGGGACTTGTGTCTCTGTGTTGGTGTGTGGTTTGGTTTTTGGGTTTAGTTTTGGTGGATTTGGTGTTCGTGGGTTTTGTCTGTTTGTTTGTTTTTATTATTGCTATTTCTTCTTGGAAAATACAGTTCAGGGACAGCTGAAGTTCCATCAGTTTGTGCCAGATTTTTCACATAACTTTAGCCACGAAAATTGTTAACCTTGAAGAAAGGATCTATCATGGTGCTGAATCAACTTTTGGCATTTAGATTTAACTTCTTTTCTAGAGAGAAGCTGTCTCCAGCCCTTCCTACTGCCATCCTGCATGTGCACAACATATCCTGCACTCTAAACACCTCCCTGTTCAACACTTCAGTGTATTCTGGAGTTCTAGATTTTTCTTCTTCCCTCAGGATAGATCTGATTGTCTTTGTGGCACCTAGCCTTGGAATAATTCAAACTTTGGTTTTCATTCCTTATCTTCTATAAAACAACCTTTTCAAGTAAACTTCCCCTCTCTAAATAACACCTGTGATTTTCATCTACTACTGGGATGCAGAGTATTGCAGGATTCCCATGATAATGCTGACTTTGTCAGATATAAATGTTAAATTTAATGGTTGTATTTTAATTTGGGAAGTCAGTTTATGAGATGAATGGTGCCTTGAGTCTTTGATATGACCAGTTCCTCGAGACATGACAGATTTCAATATGAATAATATCCCAGAAGAAGGACTGGAAATAATCTGGGATATTGCCAGCTTCAAAGCAGCATCAACAGCAACTATAGTTCTTTATAGAGAATTGTTTAATATAATCTTAAAAGCCCCCTGTGAAGAAGATTTTATAGCAACTGTCAACAACCTATTGTGATTAACTTCTCATCAGAAATTTTTTCCTACTATGTCAGTTAGATCTTCCTTGTTTCTTCTACTCCCAGTGATTACGGAAAAAAAATTACTCATTTTGCCTTTTAAGTATTTTTAAACATACTTTGAAGCAACATTTATTCCACAAAAATAACTTTATCTTGCCTTTCTCCTCAGTTAGGGCCAAAGTTTTACAGTTTTTCCTGACTCAGATTTTCCAAAATACTCATCCACTCTGAGTTGCACTTTTGAGGAGAATCATCCACTCAGGAAGACGAATATATGGAGAGAAGATAAAAATTTTCCTCGAAAATTGAGCAACGGAGTGTGGAATTACTTTTAGTAGCATTAAACAAAGTGGTATTAATTATTTAAAAATAAAATATTAATATATTTATTGTTATGACATATTTTATGTATTCTGTATACAACACTATACATACATTATGAATAAGAATTAGTGAAAAATGCATCATTTGTTTTTAACCTTCCTGGTGGTAATAGACTTATAAAGAAAAATTATGATGAGAAGATCGACTGTAATTCAGAGAGTGGAATGTTTAGCTCATTTATATCTTCAAAACAGCTAATCTTTATTTTGCTTACATCTTTGAAAGAGCAATGAGACACTTTTCCAGTAGATGGTGCTAAATAAATTCCAAAAAAAAAAAAAAAAAAAAAAAAAGGCAACAGGCTGCTGTGGGTTTCCCTTCCCTTGTTTTTGCGCAATCTGACCCCAAATCAGCATCAACATAAATGAAATATTTGTTTGTTGGTCTCATAATGGGAATGTCGTTTTTGAACTGTTTGATATTTCCTCTACGATTCTGGTTTTGTTCCCTAGAAAGGCATTTTTTTGCAACATAATCTGGAAGGAAATATGAAGCTGTAATTACTATTATGCTGAACAATTTTTGTCCTAGGTTCTCAGATTTGGTTGTGGGAAACATTTCAGCTTCCTGTCCTCCTTTGCCTCTGAGCTGGCTGGATGCTGAAGGTCAGCAATTTCTCCATTTAATTTCAGTTTGAATTCTGAGTTGGTACAGAAATGTTGTCTTTGCTCTTAATCGTGGTCTTCAGGCAGCAAATTTTAATAACAGAAATAAACATTTAAAAGTTTGAAATATGTAAGAATGAGGGAATTAGATCCAGTTATGCAAAATTCCATAGCCATCTCACATTAACCAGTAATGCTTTGTTGTGGAAAAATATGAATTAAGAAAAGATATTTGGGGTCGAAAGCAGGGTTTGATGTTTCAGCCCTGTCAACCAATCTCCTTAGAATTCACAGGGGAAAAAAAATAATCAAAAGAGTTTTATAAGCTTCAGAGGAACCATTAAGTTTTCCATGAGCTTAAATTTTGATAAATGCATCCGAGATCATCTCTCAGACACTTGACTGGATGTTTTAGGCACTGTCTCCCCAAAGTAACGTGGCTATAGTGGTGTGCAAGTCCCAGTGGCATATTCTGATGTACAAAGCATTGATGAGGATGGTGGGAAAACATGGGCTGAACCTGAAAAATCTGGTGAATCCATGTCACTCTTACCCTGAAGTGGAATCAGAGCAAGACAGAGCTCACTGAAGTAAGGGTGCATGTATACAGTAAGGTAGCAGTGCTGCCCTTCACTTGGAAATGATTATATGTGTCTCCCTTTCACTACTGAACATAAGGGAAGATATTAGGTTCTCACAAACCTTCCAAGGCCTGTTTCTGAACTTGTATAAAATCATTACTGTGAAAGAAGGATGCAAATTAGTGTTGTTCACTGTAATAGAATGAACCGAGGAACATGATGTGTTTTTATCTTGCCTTTCAGGAAAAAAAAAAACCCAACAAAAAAACAAAAAACCAAGTGAAAACTGTTTCATGTTGGTGTATCTTTTCCTCGGAAACTGGGATTGTTTTACTTCCCCTGAAGAAACTGCAGTAATCTTAACCCAAATCACAGTGATTTGGACGAGATTATGGGAATGCTTCAAAACAATGATCAGATCAAAATAAGATCGAAATAAAATGTCTTAGTTTACCAGCCAAGCAGAAATGTTTTACTTAAGGTCAGTCTGACACTAATCTCACTGTGCCCGAGCTAACCTTTTAGGATTATGGGAACTGTTTTTCATTGCCCTGGCCTTCACTTCTGTATTATTGGGTAGACTTACAAAGTTATATCTTCTAGGTGATGCTGTATTTGTGTCCCCAAGGACAATGACAGAGCAAGACAGAAGAAAAAATGTTTAATGGGAAAATACTGACCCCTCATACACCTAGTATATATTTTGTTGATTTTTTAAAGATAATGTTTTGGTCTTATTTGCATCCAGTAAATAAAAAACAAGCCCAAAGACCAGGCCTGCCCAGGGACAAGCGTCTCACAAGCAACTGATAGGAGAACACTACTGGGGGTGAAAAATGCGATGCTCTGAACAGCTTCATTCTCTCCCAAATTACCATAGGAACATTAATTTGATTGTGTACTTCCTACAGCACTGCTAATTAGTTATCTCATATTAATTATAGTAATTACATACACACCTATCTATAGGACTATTAGGCAGATCATAGGAAAAAAAACATGAACCAAGATGCTCTTGATGCAGTGCAGCTAATCAGCTAACAGCTGCTGTTGGTCCCAGAGTTGCTAGTTAACACTTGAAATACTGTACAAAGGGATACTTTCAGAATCCTAGCCATTAAAAACCTTTTCAAGTCATTCCTAAACAAGTGTATTCTGTCTGTGTATTTCTCTTCATCTGCTGACATAACCAGGGATCAGAATTAAATACTAATACGACTAAGCAGCAATACAAGAATCATCAAGGGGTTGTTTTCATGAGGACATTACCAGGGAACAAACAGAATATGTTTTAGCAGAGGAAAAGTAGTCTTTGTAAATATAGGCCAATGAATTTACTTTACTTTTATACCAATAAAATGTGTTTATCAGCAGTCTATGAGTAGTTTTGCCTTGAGAATCATTTCTGTCCTTGCTGTGATTTTATAGAATGAGGTGGGTAATGGGAAAAAACTCCTCCTACCACATGAACTATCATAGAAAGTGCCCAGAAAGAGATTTTCATCAATTGGCTGGAAAGCAGCACATTCTGCTTCTGTGTGGTTCACAGTGATGCTCCCAAAACTAACATCAGGGTGTGATGTTCCTCCCTGTCAGCTATGGAATGTATTTCTTTGTTTTACATAAGAATACACACACAAAAAAAAATAATATAGGCTATGTTCTGTTTTACAGTCCTGTTCTAAGTGGCCCAAAATCCTGGCTCTGGTTCCTATTCCTTCCTGTATATACAAGGATGGCCTGGTACAAGGATAACATGTTCTACTCCTGTGAAATTCATGGTCTTCAGCTCCCACTGCCTGTGGTGCTTGTGAGTATGAGACACTCAATGACAAATTCACTGGTTTCAAGACCAGAAAAAAAACATTAAATCCTCTGCTCCAACTTCCTCTGAATTGCAGTCCAGCAAGTTCTACCTGCAGGTCTTACACTGATCCCACCAGGACAGATGCCTCACCAAGGGATTATTGCTGTGAGGATCTCACATCCATTTTTCTCTCCTAACCTTCACTGCCACAAAATGTTAAGCTTCAGCTTCAACTGTTTGGTTCTGATTCTGTCCCCTTCACTGTGTTACATCAAACTCATCTTTCCCTCCTGTGAAGGACATGGACCAAAGCTGTTTCATCTCTGTGTCTTTACAACACCGAGTCTCTCCTAGAAGGTTTTTCAATTTGTGTGGCTCTTTTCTTTCTTATAAAATAATTAAATTGTTTGTGTAAACAAATTGAATCCCCTGGTTTGCATTCTATGCAAATCAGAGCTCTACCATGATGGAAATCGCATTTATATTTATCATTAAATCTATCACCCAGCTTCCAGCCTGGAAGCTGCACTGCCATCCGCCCTCAATCAGTTGTTGCATTGCCATTATTGCAAACCTCTATTTTTGTGTATTCTCTTGACAGATCTGACAAGAATTATGCACATTAAAAGAAACAAGTCCTGTTTGAAGCAAAAAAAACCCACAAAAAAACCCCTAAAAAACCACCAAGAAATTGTTTAATAAAATGTGAAATTTTTTGGTTTCACTGAGATCCAAGGAGCAAATAAATATTCTGCTTGTGTTTCCCTGACTGCCAGGGAAAGTTTAGCCATCACATTTTTAGCTGCATCAGAATTCTACAGTTATGTGGGAGTATATATCTGGGTCTGAATGTGCAATATGTCTGGTTTTTCTACTTGGAGAAATGGCAAGGATTATCTGTATTTGACATCCAGGTCCACAACTCTATCATGTCTCCTTGAGTTTTGGAAAATATTACAGCTTTCCAACTGAATATCAGAGTAATTTGTCCTTCTGGCTGTATTAGTTGTTTGTTGTAGTTTAAACCGTCCTAGCTGCTCTTCTGAGAAGCAGATAAATACCTTGAGAACTTGATGGTTAACAATTTGCAAAGCAACCCATGACCTGAGATCTGCTTTTCAAAAAATACTCAGAAAACCTATGAGAGGAACAAATTTACTAAACAGCTCAGAATGGCATTGGTCAAGTTGCACACTTTGCTCTAATTACTTCTGAAAGCCTGTCCATCAACATTCTCAGTCTTGAAAGGAGCCCAGAAGTCCTTTAGTAAAAGAGAAGTGCTTTACTTGTACTGGTTTTGAAAGCAACAGTACTGATTACAAGGGAAATAGGAGTGAAAAACAGGGAGATTCCAATCAGAATCTATAAGACAAAAAAAGTGTTGTTTGATCCAGGTTTCCTCCTCTTTGAAGACATCTGTTTCTCTCCCCTGCCTAGGAGGATGTTCATAGTGATTTCAGTCCCACTTGATTTACATACTTCACTTATAAGGTTCAATGTGTAGGCGGGGAGAAATCTGAACTAAAAAATCCATAAGGTTGTTTATGCCCCATAAATTTCTCTCATACTGTTTCAAAGCCAGTCCTCATTTAGAAAACTTTGTTTAAGTAAAATATTCCAGAGCCATAATTCTTATCTTTATCAAAATTAATTGCCAACCAGGTGCAACGAAGTTGGTGAACGAGGACAAGTGTGATGAGGAGTGGCTGAGGAAGAGGGTGGGGCGCAGCCTGGAGAAAACCAGGCTCAAGCGGGACCGAATTACTCCCTACAATTTCCTGAAAGGAGGCTGTAGCCGGGTGGGGTCGGTCTCTTCTCCCAAGCAGCAAGTGAATGGATAAGAGGAAACTACCCCAAGCTGCATCAGCAGAGGTTTAGATTGGACAAAAGGAAAAATGTCTTCACTGCAAGAGTCGTCGGAGCACAGCTCAGGGCAGTGGAATCACCATCCCTGGAGGGATTCGAAGAACATGTAGAAGTGGCCCCTGAGGACATGGTTTAGTGGAGGGCTTGGCAGTGCTGGGTTAACTCTTGGACTTGATGAATTTAGAGGTCTCTTCCAATCTAACCAATTCTGTGACTGTATGATTAATAACAGCCCTAACCAGGACATTTTTCAGAAATGTGAGCAGGGGTACATGAGCCTTCTAATTGCTCATTTCAGAGAATGACTAAGGCAGTTGAATGAATGCAGGTGTAAAGTAGGCTGTGGACTGGAGGATGAATTTATGAGGCTGAATTGAAGAAAAAAAGACAATTTCATGCCAATGTCTGTAGGCATAGATTAAAAGCAAGTTTGTACCATAGGAAGATAGAAAGTATGAGTAAAAAAACATTAAAGAAAATGTTTTTCCAATGACTTTTTATAAATGTATTAATTATAGAATACCCCTTGTCTTATTAGATGCCCAGATTAGGCTTCATTGCCCCTGCCTCAGCTGTCTCTAGTAAAGGGAGAATAGTGTGTACAAGGGTTAACATCATCAATGATAAGGGTAAAACTGCTAATCAGACTAAAATATTTGTGTGTAAGTAGAAAGCAACATCAAATAGCTTAACAGTGCATATTTATTCTCACTGGACTGGTATTCTAGTATCCAATGTTGTCTAAGGATATTAACAAAAGCATCCACTGATATATTTGGGATAAACAGTCCTTCGAACATACAAGAGCTGAAGAATAATGTCTTATTTTATCTTCTATGACCATATTAGCTGGATAAACTGTAAGATAAATTTATGATCTATGTCCCTACAGGATACAATCTTCTCCCTGTAAGATTTGCACCACAAAGTTTCTGCAAAGAGATAACTATGAATTTTATCCTGCGACATAAAAACATGGGTGGTGGGGTGGTATTAATCCCCCAGCTAATTTCAGTGTATTGCATTACACAAATATTGTTCCTAAAAAACAAAGTTTAGGTGAAGGTTGCCTCTAAATGCATTAAAAAAACCACTGCAAGAGTTAATATCCCACCTAACATATTCTGAGTGTTTAGCTGGTGTAAAATATCTGCGAGTTAATTCTCACCCGTAAATAAAATTGAGAACTTTGAGTAAAATTTTGACTGATTGAGAGCACCAGAATCTGAAAAATCTAGAATTCTTTGATGATGATGGTGATGAATTTAGATAGATTTATTAGATGCTGAAATATCATCACCAAAAGCAAGAAGTTGCAAAACCTCTTTATCAATCTGCTTATACTCAGCCCTTTTCTTTGAAGAGAGTAGTCATGGCTCTCCTACCACAGGACAAAACTTTTCACCTTCCTGTGAAAGATACAAATAGAACAGGAAAGAAATGGGTGGGAATAAATTTATAATTTATATTCTTTTCTCCCAACTGTCAGTGACTTTCTTTATGTTTCCAGGCAACTCTCTTAACCACAAAAGCCTTTTTTTTCTGAGAACTAAATAACTGACATACTTACCAAGGTCTGAGGCATCTTGACCCAAGTGAATGCATTATCTTTATCCCATAATTCCCCAGGCACACCTGACCACAGCTCTTGAGTAACCTCTCATTCTGGTACCCTCCTCTAACAACCTCCCTTCTCAGTCAATGAGAAACTCTTGAATGAGTAAACTGACATTATGACATTCACCAGATTTCAATTTTGTTCAGTCAATTAGCAGTAGCTTCAATCTTGTATTTCAATTGATTAGGCTAAAATTACCACAGTGTATTTCCATCCTGGAGGGTATAAAAGCCCTCAGACACTGGGTGTATGTGTATCTGGTGTACCTCTCCAGACTGAGCTGCAGTAGCTAATACACTAATGAAAAGGTTATGTGAGGCAAACTGAATATGGAAAAAAAAATTGAAGACAGAAAAGTTAAATAGGTTCCTTTAAACCTCTTAATAGAAATGGGATGGGGTGCCTTTTTTTTTTTTCTTCTTCTTCTAATAGTAGCAAACGCCTTTCTGTAAGTGCTTCTTGCAGATATTAAATGTAACAAATACAACAGGGAGTGCTTTTGAAATAGTAGATGAATTGAAACAGGGGAAAAAAAAAAGAATAGGAATGGGATGGGGGATAAGATACTTCAGACTTAATATATTACAGAAAGAGAGATAATTCTATGGGCTAAAAAAATCAATCCACAGACTTTTTGCTTCATAGAATGCAGAACTCCAATCTCAAAACAAATAAGAATGCATTCTCTGTCATTTTACATATGCTATTTTACTTTCTGTGAAAAAGAAACTCCTCTTCCAGTCCCTTTATAAAAAGCAGGACTGCAAGCTATGAAAAGGGAGTGTTTTCTGCTGTGGAATCCTGGATTTAAGAGAATAAACAAGTACCCCCGGACCAAAGCCACTGGGCAGAAAGCACTCCCAAAACTTTATTCTGATTTAAGCAGTATGGGAATTTTCCATTCATCATGGAAACTTCCTCGTGAGAGTCTGTGTCCCTCAAACTCAAAAAAAAAAAAAAAAGACAAGAGACAGGGATGGCTAGAAACCTTTCAAATTTCCATTATGGAATGCAAAGACAGGAAGAAGTTTATCTGGCTTTGAAAGTTGAAGAGACTTAAAAATTCAGACTATGACTCTTCTGCTCTCAAAAGTGCCTTACGTTCTAAAGAATAAATAGAACCGTGTTTCAGTGTAAGAACAGCAAGACTGTTGATCTTGCACCACTGATGGTCTGATGTAGATCCTCAGATAAAACAGTTTAAAATGGGTTCCTAGGATGAGCTCAGGCAGCTGAGCTATATGTGTCTGAAGCCATCATCATGTCATCTTGTCTTCTACCCTTAGGGAATCATAAAATCAGGCAGGGGGAAGGACTAGATTTTACCCACTTGCCAGCACATTGCTCATCCCTGCAGCTAAACTGGCTGCCAGATGATTGTTTCCTTTTATCCTTTACAGGCTTTAGTGACAAATAAGTGAAAAAATACCTTGTATTTTTAAGCCAAGATGTAGAACTTTCCTAGTGGTTTACATATCCTAAAAAGGAGCAAGATAGAGCCATGAAAAAAAGTTTCTGGTTAGGTATGGACAAAAATTCTTTTCTTCCAATTATATTCAAGGTTAGCTTTATTCTCCCAAAGGACTCTGTCTCAATGACTAAGGTAGTAAATATCTGATGTATCTCTTTCTTTCTGGAAATTATTTGACTCAGGTTTACAAAAGCATGGAGGAGCAAAATTTAAATTGAGACCTTACTATGATTAAACAATCACATAGCTGCAATGAAAAACATCGTATCTGACACTGTCTCAGAGAAAAGCACATCCTCAGGTCAACAAAGACTTTGACATTACACATCCAGATTTTCAGCTTACCTATAACGGAGTAATTTCCATGAAGCTGATGGAGGTTCTCTAATTTCCACTTTTCAAAAATAGAAATGCTTCTTATTGTTGTCTTCTTGAGTGGATCACAGGGATAATTTCCCTTCTAGAGTTTACTTTTCTTGTCGTTCAAATGATTGCCCACCCTAGAAATGTATCACTGTAGGCCCTTACAGTGTGTGGCTGGGCCATGTGCTTAAAGTTCATCTGTTAATACTCATACTGTTTTCTGGGGTGTTTCTGCCATGTTGTTAAAATCTTCTTTGAATACAATTAATTCCACCTTGTATTTGGAGGTATTTTTCAGTTATGTCTGTCCTTTGTAAAAATGCTGCTGTACTTTGTTCTGTGGTTCCTGCACAGGAACTTTGTGCTGCAGAGTTTGCAATCTACTCAGCTTCTGGATGAAAGCAGCATATGCATCTTGTTTATTCAGGGTCTGTCTCTTTAGGTGACATCCTGACTCCAGTGAAGGCAAATTGAACTTTTTCCATTCACTTTAGCTGAGGTGGGTTCTCTTTTTTTGCTTAATTGATAATAAAATATGGCTCAGGCAGAGGAGAAAAAAAAATAAATTTTGTGTTGGAGCAAAAAAAAGTTGTAAAATTTCAGGGAGCACCAAAGGTGATGGCACTTCAAGATGGTTGATTTGTCACCTTCACAAGATGTGGTGCCATTCAAATTTTCTAAGAAACTTGGTTTAGAGCTCCCCTCTCCTCCTTGTCTCCGTTCTCAGAGTCTCCACTACATCAAGGATGTAGAAACAAACAACACAAGGTTTCTTCAGGTTCAGAAAAAGCTCAGAATCTGACCTGGAAAGGGAAGAAAATGACCATGAATAAATTGTGTTCTCCTCCATCACTAGGCCAGCTACTCTCTTGCTTCTGGGGAGTGATGATACCTGTTGAGTGCTGAACAGTGTGAAGAAATATGCTAGGTTTGATGTTTCTCTCCTGAAAGAATAGATAAAGATTCCAGATAGAAATCAGGAATAGATGGGCTAAACATGCCACCCTGGCCTTTCATTTTGAGATTGTCACAGAGAAGAAACAAGGAAAGAATGTTGTGTTGTATGGTGCAGCTGTAATTAATTAGAAAATATTTCCTCCTAGTTCTCCTTCTTTTCCAAGGTGGAATTATTATTATATGAATTTCCCTTTTTTATATTTTCTCAGTGACAGGACAGCAGCTTGTGCACAAGTACTCTCAATATTAAGTTGTGAGGGATAAGCCGTAGTTCTCTCTTCTTCTTCTCAGCTGAGCACTTTGGTTTCCATTCTGCCTTCCAAGTTGTCTCTGCTTCTCCAACATGGTCAGGACAGCAGTTTGGTTTCCACAGCCTGGTAACAGTGAGCAACTGGCATTGGTGTGAACACTTCTGGATTGGACCTTTCCAGAACCTGTAAAGACACACATCTGAGATCCAGGGTTATGGCACCGTTACAGGAATTCAAGCCTCTTCTGGGTTCTGTGCAGCAAAGACTTGCTTGAGGCTCTGTTGGAGCATGTGGATAATCTGTAGTGTTCACCTAGAAACTTAGATGCAGTATTTTATTCCATAAAAGATAGGCGAAAATAATAGTTGCATAGAGAAGGGAGGATGGTGCTTTTGGTCATTGAATCTGTGTTGCTATTTTTGCCAGAGTGCTCTGAAGGTTATTCAGAGAAACCCTCAGTGTGGATTAGATTCATAGTGAGATGTGCACTTCCACTTCCAGCAACATACCACGACCTTCATTTGAAAGCCAAAAAGTTTTTATTCTTTGTACTTCAGGAATACCCTCCTGCAGTGTTATAGTTGTATCTTTAGGTAGATTTTCCAAGAACACTCAGTGGTCTGAGTCAACATTCATTGGTCTGACTGTTGCTAATTACATCAGTGGGAAGGGGGTTAGATCAGAACTGTGAATTTTCTGAAGGATAAGACATGGTTCACTTTGGTAAATAGGATATATGCCTCTGCTCTTGACCATAAATATGTTTTTCCAGCATGCCCGTGGCCATGTGGCAAAAGGCTTACTAGGGAAAAATTGTAATTTTTCAGTATTTGTACAGAATCCTGCAAATTTCCCATTAATATTACTGACAAGTTACTGTGTTGTAAATCGTTGTTATTGATAATATAAAATAATCAAGGTGCTAAAGACATGTATGTTTTCTCTTCAAAAGATACATTTCACATATTGATTCTCTTCTGTGGACTTGTAATATATTTAGAAAAGAAATTCTTTTGGTTGTTGGTTTGCTTTCCCATGGCAGGTCTGTGTTTTGTCCTCAGATATCCTGTGTAGCAGATGTAAAAATAAGGACAATGTCTGACACATGAGCTCTTTAAAGTTTGCAGTCCTTATGTCTGTGACTAAAAGAAGCAGGTCAATCAGAGTTTGGAATTGTATTTTTACCACCCTGGTTTTCATTGCCTCATCAGGGTCAAGTTTTAAAATAGGTTGAGCAATGGCGTGACTGTCCATTATTGAACAAGTGAAAAATCATCATTCGTAAGGTTTTATGCTTGTTGGGTTTCACAAAAAGAAACCAAAGTTTCCTTTCAAGGTGTATTTTTCTTCAACCTTTCTAATATTGGAATGGAGAAATTATAACGTCCCTTAGGAACCTGCTAAAAACATATAATAAAATACTGTTAGATTATATTTTTTGTTAACTACTTTTGATGAGACAAGAACTGCACGCTTTCTTTTTGTTGTTTCCATCTATTCTTCTCTTCATCCTTCTAGAAGTCTCCCATATCCCAATACTGTTCATTACCACAAACCTCCAGATGCTGGGTGAGATTAAGAACATAACTAAGATAATTAAGAGAAGTTTATTATTTATCATAAAGTCTGATGCATCAATGAAGATACACCTATACTTTAAATTTTTAATGATAGACTTGTTATTCCTAGCAGTCTTTAAAGAATTCAGTGATAATGAGTTCTAACCAAGTGAGTTTAGGAAACATTAGGTTTTGTTTATTTGGTTATTTTTGGATATCATCTACATTGTGTTTCGAATGGAGGTTCAAATCCATCTTAGGATCTGAACCTGTAAAAAAAATATTTCCTAATATATCCAAGAAAACAAGTGGATACATGATAATTTCTCTTTCCCTTCTGCAGATATGAAGGGATATGGGTCTAACTGTTCTTCAACTGGTGCTGGCAAAGTCAAGGAGAATGTAAAGCCCTAAAGCATGAATTTTGACATTATAACATGGGAGGCCAGAGGGAATCCTGTCTGCCATGGGATTACCTACATTGCAGATGGTGGTGAAGGACAAAGAATTGTTCCTAAGAGCTTGGTCTGTTCCTGGTTGTGTTGGCAATGGGATATTCTTCACCTTGCAGCGCATATCACCTTCACCTGTGCACCCTGGAGTTGCTGTGGCATTTTCATACTTGCCTGAGTCACTTTGCTGTTCCTATGTCGTGTTTTCATGTGTTGTTCTCATGACCTTGCACTTGCAAATCCTGACACCTATCGGTTTAGTCAAGCTTTTCCCGTAAGAAATTGCCACTGATGTGAGAATAACTCTTTCTCCCCCTTTTCTTGCCTCTTTTTTTTTAATAAGTTTATAGTAAAGAAGACTTAACAAATGACTTCAATAACTAATAGCCATTGCAGCAGCCAAGAATTATTATCCAAAAATATATATTTGTGCACAGTTTAGTGGTTAATCAGTGTGCAATATGTAACCAAAGCTTGTTCCAGAGAGTGTTAGTGGGATCACAGGCAGGAAATATTAACTAGGTAATTGCTTTTCTTCCTGGCTGTCCACTGGGGAGAGTTGTCTCTATTTCATTCTCATTCTCTCACTCTGTTTATCCCCTAAAACTAACTTCACTATTTGAGTCACTGTATGCCATCAGCTAGAGATACATGAATAAAACTTTGTCTGTGGAGGCCTCCCTTATCCCTTATCTTTATTCAAGCCTCTCAGCATCCTGGTGGGTTCAAGCCAAGAATCTGTGAAATAATAACCCAGAAAATCAGCCAGTTCTGCCCAAAACCTGGCCTGGAGATTGCATTTAAAAGACAGTGAGGAGTGAGCCAGGGGTAATCCTTCTGTGATTTTGATGCATTTGGTCCTTGTTTGAGACTAGGACAAAGCCACAATCAAATTCAATGTTAACAGCAATTTATAGCACTTTTGCATCTGCCAAGTCTTAAGCTTATACTTGTGCTTCCAATTCATGCTCTTGAGGATGTACAATTTGCAGGGTTTCTGAGTATGCATCCTACAAAAGAAAAAAAAAAACCAAACCCGTTTTCTTCTTTTTCCTCATTTTAAAAACCTGTGGTTAAGATGTATATTGCAGAGTGCCCAACAGTTTTCAACCATTTTTTTCTGTTATGTAAGATAGATTCCTAACTTCTCTGAATCTATGGAAATAGCAGTGTGTGCTCAAACTATTTATATCTCTGAACACATCATTTTTCTTATCAAGTTGTCATTGCGTTTGCTGAGCTGCTTGACTGGTTATTGCAGACAGAATAAAAATATTCAGCTGCCAGGTATCCTTTAAAAAAAAAAAACAACATACAAAGACAATAATAGCAAGTTTTTCTAATATCCTACACTTTTTATTCTACTCCTGCTGATTACTGACAGTGCTGTTGTGTTTTTGAAGATATGTTTCATTACATTTTTAATCCTCTGGCTGTAGCGCAATGTATTAGAACATTTTTGCTAATGAGGGCTTTTTCTTTGCAAATATATTCTATCCATGTGATCTTACTGGGTAACCTTGTAGAGTGGTAAGATCATTCTGCAGGTCAAATTGGCCACACATTCATGAGCTGCACTAGACGACACCTGAACTTTGATATAGATATTAACAATCTGTGTCAATATACTGTCCTGTGGCTAATTGGAAAGAGAATACAAATTTGCAAGCACTAAAAGGTCTATTCCACAATTATTCCTTACTGACTGTCTTTTGCATGGAGTGGATCATCAGAGAGAGCACAGGGAAAGTTCTCTCAGACAACCATATTTGCACTTGCTATCACCATATGCTAAGTAGCTTGTGCAAATGTTACCCCTACACTGAATAAATCAACTGGCTAATTATTGTATTAACTGTTTACAGCCTGAATTTGCATTCTCTCTTTCATTCATTATCAGCTCATGGTTTTTAATCTTCCCCTGTTTGATTTGCTTCCTCGCAGATTAGAAATCTCTTCCCGGGCTGACACGAAAATCTGTGCTGTGATATAATAATCACTGTTTAAAAATGCATAAAGGAAGAGATTTTGGTAATCAGATATACAAAAACCAGTAAAATCACACTCTTTCTTTAACTAAACTGCGGTATTTATCTGCTGTCAATTAACCTATCTAGTTTTTTCTGCAAAGTCTTTTGTCTTGCAAAACTAAGCAGACTCTACTGGGTGTTTTGGGTGCTTGACAGATCTGTGAGATAATGATAGGTCTGGTGATCACTGGCCACAGCTGAGTTGCACTTCAAAGGAGCCAAAAATTACTGACTGGAATGAAAACATGAAGAAATCACTTCAGATTTGTTCTCACTGATCAGCCTCTAGTCCGACACTTTAAACAGATTTGGCTAATTGCTTCTTCCATTAAAATCAATAGGAGTTTTGCATTTATGGCCACCAAGATCAAAACTAGTTTATGAATTATGTTAGTGCTGTCTAGATTATAAATCTTTCCTGACAGGTGCACTGCTATACAGAAGATTAGAGATTTAAAATTTAAAACAAATAGTACCTTTTATTTTATATCCTCACTACCTGATCAGTATGCCTTGTCACCTGACTGTTATTTTGCTGGTTTAAAGTCTGTCTTCCAGCAAGGCATCTGCTCTTGATCAGGAGATAGAGCATTTCCCTTGTCACTGTTTTCCAATAACTAAATTTCCTCATTCTTGAAA
The DNA here is from genome assembly GCA_035584735.1 of Pseudotriccus pelzelni. Lineage (NCBI taxonomy): Eukaryota > Metazoa > Chordata > Aves > Passeriformes > Tyrannidae > Pseudotriccus > Pseudotriccus pelzelni. The sequence continues at coordinate 3,890,315 of JAWMRA010000041.1, forward strand.
AAAAAATGTCTAACTCTTATTTGCTTGTTGAAGCTTTCAACTCAGTGGTTTTGGTGTTTGCGTGTGAGGACATGTAGGAAAGCACCTCCTTGAGGGAGGGACATTCCACTGGCCAAGTGGGAAGGCTTGAAATCCACTTGGGATATGGAGCAGACTCAGGTACTCAAAAAGTTTTTTGTGTCAGCCTTCCACCAACAAGAGCTCCAGCAGCTCTTCCCACGTGGCAGAAGGCAAAGGCAGGGACAGGAAGAATGAAGAACTGCAGATTTGTGACCAGGGACCTACGGGCTGGTCAGCCTCACCTCGGTGCCTAGCAAGGTCATGGAGCAGATCATCCTGGAAACCACGCTAAGGCACGTGGAAATTAAGCAGGTGACTGCTGAGAGCCAGCATGACTTCACTAAGGGCAAATCACGCCCGACAAATTCAGTGGCCTTCTACAACAGAGCTACAGCTTTGGTGGAGGAGCAACTGATGTCAACTGTTTGGAATGGAACAGAGGATTTGGCACTGTCCCACTTGACATCCCTTGTCTCTAAGGGGGAGAGACGTGGATTTGACAGATGGACCACTCAGTGGATAAGGAATTGGTGGGATGATTGCACTCAAAGGGTTGCGATCAACACCTTGATGTCCAAGTAGAGACCAGTCCTGCTTCCAGGTCTGGGGCACCCAACACGACAAAGATGTGTTGGAAGGAGGCCACTAAGCTGATCACAGGACTGGAGAACCTCTGCTATGGAGACAGGCTGAGAGAGCTGGGGCTGTTCAGCCTGGAGAGGAGAAAACTTTAGAAAGACTTTATAGCAGCCTTCCAGTACCTAAAAGAGGCTTTCAAGAAGACTGGAAAGGGACTTTTCCCAAGGCCATGTTGCATTCTGATCTGACTTCCCCACAAATTCCCGTGCCTTCAGTCCTGATGTCACCTATTTTTGTTTCCTTCTGATTTTCTTCTGAAAATACTGAGTGACATTAGGCAAATCTTTTATGTCTATTCTACCTCTCCAGGTTGACAATTTTCCACTGAACTTCTTTCTGAGAATAGACAGTCATCAAGTTCTCAACCCACCTAATGTGCTTTCTTGACAACTTTTAACCAGAAGATAGTGAAATACTAAATCCCACACTCTTCTGAAGTCTTAGTATGTTTGCAATTATCAGGCCTGTCATTTCAAAAAATGAATTTTTTTTTTGTTTGATTGCACTGATTTTCCTGGGAGAAAAAAAAAAGTATTGACTGACATTAATCTCCTTCTCAATCTAATAATTTAGGAATTTATATCAGAATCCGCTTTTCCTTAAATTTTTTTCTGTGACAGATGTCAATCTAATTGTGTGCCTTGTATCCTAGACCACCTTGCCTTCTCTGAATCCTAGCAGGGTGCTAGGATTTGCCCAGCCTCCTGGTGTTTTCTCTCTGTCCCTGTCTATTCATCCTGCCTATTCAAAATTCAGAGCATGAACTGGAGATGTCCTCCATCAACTCACACAGAATCCATCCAGGCAAGTATCGTGGCCTGCTGATTTAAAATTATTTATCTCTGAGAGATGTTTAACACCCTCCACAGCTACTAATGGACTGGAAAACACTTTATCATGTTCATATGATTCAAATACATCCTCCTGCTTCTTTCAAGATACAAAACAGAAATATTGAATAAACATATCTGTCATTAAAAGTTCTGCCACCCCCCTAAGCACCAGAATTTTATTATAGCTATTATTCAGTACCTACCTATTACAGCTAGTCAAAGATTTTGCTCTTTTACTGCCTTAGTTTCCTACAACCCATAACTTCTCCTCCCAGCTGATAGCTGTTGCTTCCCTTTTCTGTTTGCTAAATATTGTCTTTTAATTTCTAAGCTCTGCTTCCAATCTTTTGTTGAGCCTGGAAGGGTTATAACTAATGTTGTACTCTCTTTTAGATGTGTATTTGTGACAATGTAGCTACTTTGGTTCTTTTAAAAGAGATTCTAGGTTTCATCTGGGTTTTGTTTGTTTGTTTGTTTTTCCTTTCCCTTTTTATATATTTCCTTTCCCTCTTTGTTTGTTTGTTTGTGTTTTGTTTGGGGTTTTTTGTTTGTTTGTTTTTCTCTAATCTGGGAAATCAGACTTTTATACAGGTTTTGACTGTTGAAATATGCACAGATAGTGAAGAGGCGACACTGAGCTGTGTCTTTCTAGTCTGATGTGTATTTCAGATCTCTTGGTGATGGAGTATTTACAAGCCTCCTTAGTGGAAAAATGTGTGAATGGATCTACATGTTAAATGGTGTGGTTTGAGGGAAGAGATTTCAAGTCCTGGCAGATCCCCTCCCTTCCAGCTAGAATTTGTCCAGTGAGGTGCAAACACCTCTGGTCATGAAAAAAGTGGTTGTTGTGGAACTTTTGCACTTAGATTAGATTAAGAAATTAATTTGGGAGATGGCTTTTTTTGATTGTTTATCCTAGTTCGCAGAATGTACAGCCTTGTTTCATGATGCAGCCTACAACTTCCAGTAAACTGATTAATTCCTTTTTTCCCCTAGAAATAAATCAAAATTCCTCTACCCTTGAAACTAGGAAAAATACTTTCAAAGGCGAGTTGTTAAAAAAACTGTATTATGGTTTAAAATCATACATATGTTTTTCTTCTGGCTACCTGAGACTTAACCACATTTATTTTCAACAAAGAATTTGTCTTGCACATGGAAGCAGTGCATTGCCCACTTACCCCCTCCTTGTAAACGTTAGATGAGGTGTGTGTGCTGTGATGTCTATGAGGAATTGGGCAGCATGTGATGGTTTGGCTCTCAATCAGCCATGGACCATTGATTTCATTTTTTTTGCTTGTAAATAGGAAAGTCATTGCCTTCAGTAGGGCATCAACTTGCTCAGCAGCTACCAGTGTAATCTTCCTATATTTGCTGCTGTCATCCTTCTTTCTCACATTCCTGCTACTTTTATTTATGGCCAGCTACTATCTTATTAGCTTGTTAGAATAGGGGGTTTATCTTCCTATGTATTTGTAAAGCACCTACAGTGACAAGGACCACGATCCTGACATGCTGCGTAAATAACAGCAGGAGCCGTTGCTGTAGATATTGTAGATATTGGTTAAGGCCTTCAAAAGGAGACTGAGGGACAATCTCATTATTTTCTACACCTTCCCGAGGAGAGGAAGTAGAGAGGGAGATGCTGACTCTTCCCCCTCTTATCCAATCATAAGACGCACAGGAATGGTTCAAAACTGCCCCTGGGGAGATTTAAACTGTACAAGGAGCATTTCTTTACCAAGAAGGTGGTCAAACACTGGAACAGACATCCTGGAGAGGTGGTGGATGCCTTAAATGTGTCAGTATTTAAGAGGTATTTGGACAATGCCTTTAACAATGTGCTTTAAATTGGTCAGCCCTGAATCGGTCAGGCAGTTAAATTAGATGACTTTTTAGGTCCCTACCAACTGAAACATTCTATTCTATTCTATTCTATTCTATTCTATTCTATTCTATTCTATTCTATTCTATTCTATTCTATTCTATTCTATTCTCTTCTATTTATATATCAAAGCTATATTTGGCCACCCATAATGTGGGTGGATTTGTCTCCAGTTTCTTAAAATGGCAAATCCAAAGTCTGCTGCGGATTCCAACAAGATTTTGATGTATTTCCTGTAGAAATACACTGAATGAGGGTATTAACAAATGGCAGTGCTGGTCAAGTGTGGGTCCCTTTCCTCCAGGCACTTGTTTAGTGTGAGACTGTTTCCACTAGAAGGGCCAAAGTAAGAAAAACACCCAACAGCCATCAGAGACCTTTTCAGATTTCTCTGCAGAGCTGACAGAAACACCATTTCCATTTTTCATCTCTTCAGTGTGTGACCTTGAGAACAAAGTCGCCTAACGGTCTTTGCACAGGGTCTGACCCTACATCTCCCAGTAATGCCAGGAGCCCTTTTCCTACCTGTTCTCCGACCGTCCGATACCTGATACGTGTCTGTCTGTCTCTTTGCCTTCAGGCACCCTGTCAGGAGAAAAATAACAACGCACAGCAGCACCCATCTTACAAAGCCCCAAATCTCAGTAGCTGAGATGTCTCGGAATCTGTGATCTGTGAAAAGCTGAACAGGCATTGTTAAAAACTAACCAAATTTGCTTCAAACTACCAGTTTGATATTCGGCTGATTTGAGGAGTGTGCTATTGACTTTGGAAGGTCTGTGCATTTTGCAAATCTCACAAAGCATTTCTGAGTCCCACAATATGCTTACAAATCTCAAAACAGTTTCACCAATTAAGTCAATGAATCCCGAATGAAAAACTCAAACACTTTCACTTGCAAATCCCTACTTTCTTTCTACAATTCAAGGATAAGAGAGGATTTACAAAACCTGTACTGTCAAGTACTGAAGCAATTTTGATTCTCAATATGCCTTGTGGCTACGTTTGAAGAAAATGAGCGAGCAAAAAGTTGCTGACATGATGTCAAAAATCCAAAGAGTAAAATCCATCCAGTAGAAAGAAAAAGAACAGAGAAGGAAGTTGAATACTGCCCGTGAGGATTTTTCCTCTAGCTGATGGAAGCAGTTATTTGTCCATTCCTTGCTCAGGTCAAGGAATAATGTATAGATCCCCTTAAAGCTATTAAAACTGATGCTGGTTTTCCCTACAAATTAAAACAGGATGGAATAGCATAGTTGCAGTTGGAAGGGACCTGCAACAACTTTATAGTCCAACTGCCTGACCATTTCAGAGTTGACCAGCAGTTAAAACTTATTATTGTCAGAGGTGTTCTCCAAGTGCCTCTCAAACTTAGCAGAAGGAATGTTAAGCACCATAGTTTGGGGTGTATTTATGGTTGATCTATTAAACATATAGCCTAAAATGATCTCTAAATAATAATCTTGAATTGTGGAAAAAGTATTTTCCCCAAGTTATCACTAGTTTGAATGACATTAATATGTAATATTTAGTTCACTTTTAGACTTCAGGATTATTGCTGTGCATTTGACTAAATGTGCATTAAATTGTCCATACTCTTGATCCTTGGCCTATTTAAAATATTTTAATTATTTAATTTCTAGAAGTTTTTTTTAAACTTTCAATTAGTTGATAGTTCATAAAAAATGAAGCAAATTTTATATCTGTTCTCTTGGATCTGCCTGAAAACTGTGAAAGGATTTTATGTCTTTCTAATTTTATGAGTTTGTCGCAGATCTATCCATACATTTTCAGGTATATTCAGTGCAAACATGTACATATTTTAAGCTGTTTAATAATGATGCCACACATTCCGCAGACCCTGCTCAGATGACTACCTGAATGTGCCTAGCACCATTCAGATGCCCCAGACATCCCTGCTGACTTCCCACTTCTGCTGCAGAAGAATCTGGAGCTCCTGTAAGACTGTTGTCGTATCTGCCAGATCAGTGCGGATGTCTCAGGTACCCAGAGTCTCTCTGCTGCTGTGAGACATCTGGGTGGGGACAGCTGAAATGAGGCTCAGACCTCTCAAACTATAAGGGGAGTGAAGTTATCCATCTGACAGAGGCATTACAGCAAAGGCCCGTAATTTAGATGCTCAAGCAGAAACTCAGTTGACCTTATATGTTTACATTTGGTTAGAAAACTCCATGAAAATTTGAATTTAACTGGAAAAATGTACCAATTCTTAAAATAGAGGTCTTCTTTAGGACTTATTCTGAGTACACCAAATCAGCCAGCACAGCTTGATTCCTGGATTCCAGTGGCAAATTTTAAAGGCATGAATTAAACCCACATCAGAATATTACCAAGTGTTGAAATATATTTGTTCACGGGTACACCCTTAAAGTATTCATCACAGGCTTTGCACATAATTTTGAAAAATCCACTCCTTAAGACAGTGGGTTTTAACATGCTGTGGATACTTTATATGGAATCCATACTTTATTTTTCAGAATTGAATGGTATACATTTTCCTTTCATTATATCCATGGCACCGGACCCTTATCAATGCACACAGAATTTGACAGTGTAGAGATGGTTCCACCAAAACTCTAGATCCCTGAGAAACGTTAAGTCACTTTCTCATCCTGGTGGTGGTGATGCCAGGTGATAATCATTTTAATGTTAATATCATGATGTGGATCATTCTGCCATATTATGGTAACATATGAGATGAATCGCTTCCAGAAAGCTGAGCCGGTGGGGTCCAGCACTGCTGGGTAACTTTAAAGACTTTATAGATATTCAGAGAATATGTATCACACATCAAATCCTCTACTCTATTAGGCAGTGTTTTACACGGATAGTGCAGAGAGATAGCTCCTAACATTGAATCAGTCTACCTTCAAGTGTGTGAGCAGGTCATGAGATCCCTGAATGTTTTATTCTGTCAGTAGTTTCAGAATGGCTTGCTAATATCTTTTGCTAGTTAAGGTCAGTGTACAAGGAAGGTTTAAAAGGGGTCCCAGAAACACTAGTTAGAAGTGAAAGGAATTCCTCCTTGCCCTCATAGGTAACCAGTGCAATTCTTGATACATGAAATTAATACATAATCACAGAATGAGCAGTTTGGAAGGGACCGCAGTGGGTCTCTGGTCCCACCTCCCTGCTCAAGCAGAGCCATCCCAGAGTACATGGCACAGGATTGTGTCCAGACAGTTCTGGAATATCTCCACAGCCTCTCTGAGCAATCTGTTCCAGTGCTTGGTCACTGCACAGGAGACAAGTTCTTCCTCATATTCAGGTGGAACTTCCCGGTTATCAGTTTCTGCCCGTTGCCTCCTGTCCTATTGCTGGGCAACACCGAGCAGAGCCTGGATCCATCCTCTTGACATCCTCCCTCCAGATACCGACAGACACTGATAAGGTTCCCTCTCAGTTATCTCTTCTTGAGGCTGAACAGGCCAAGGTCCATCAGCCTTTCCTCGTAAGAGAGATGCTCCAGTCCCTTCATCATCTTCACAATTTCCACTGGGCTTGCTCCAGGAGTTCCATGTCTCTCTTATCCTGAGGATCCCAGAACTGGACACAGCACTCTAGATGTGGTTTCACTAAGGTAGAGTACAGGGGAAGGATCAGGGCACAAAGTTTAAAAAGAAATTAATTTTATTTCCTTATACTCCATCACCTACAATTTGGTAAATCTTAAAGTGTTCCTTTAGGGAAGAGAGGTGTAATTTACTCCTGTAAAAGCATTTCGCTCTTGGTATTGCACAATAATCTTCAGACATTCTTAGCAAGATTAAATAAATGTTATTTTTAATAATGAATCACTAAGTACCAACATGGCAAAAATCAAGGTAACTGATGTATTATTCAAGTACATGATTCACAGCCATTTGAAGCCCATCAGCTTATTGATCTTACCTAGTTCAGTGGCTTTGGATCAAACTACAGTATTTACAGGAGCATTTGCAAGACATTTCAAAACAGGTTCAGATAAGAATTTGCGAGTGCCATGAGTGTTCAGCCTACTGATAAATTTAAGTGAATAGACAATGCATAAATAAACATTTATAGGTCAATGTTTATCATATTACATAAAGCAACTTTGTAGAGTTTTCTGTTAATAGATTTTTCATCACAGCTGTACCATTTAAAAAAAGGTTGTTACTTACTGCCTAATATCCAAACCGGCAGGGAATTAAACAGCAGTAGCAAAACAAAATGTTACTTGATTAAAGAAAATTATTTGCTAAGAATGTTATGTTGCTGCAGTCTTCCTACGGATGTTATATTATGCCAAAAATATAAGACTGGACTAAGAATTTTACTAAGCAGCATTAGATGGCAGTCTTGGATGTGTTGTACAATGAGCATCTAATGTGCCAAAATTCAGAGAAATGGTATGCTGGATTAAAAGCTGCTTCTGCGGTTGTAGTTGGCATCCTTGTTTAAATGGATTTAGATTCCATAACTTCTGTCATCTGTCAAAATAATAAACCTCTGGTCTGAATAGCTCAAAAGGAAACATTAGAAAAGAAATTTTCAGACACGCTGGAAAAACATTCTTTAGACTAATGAGGATACTTTTTTATTATTATTATTTTTGTTTGGGTAAATGTCTGTAGATACTTTTCATGGACTTTTCTCTCATTTTCTTCACTTCTGTAAACAGCCATATATTCTTTTAAAGCTTTTAGAGACTTTTCTTCTACAGCCCCTTAGAAAACCCTCTAAATATCAGCTGTGTTGCATCAGCCCACTGAAAACGGTTGTTTCTTTTGAAATGGTTTTCTTCGAAGTTGTTCATCGTCCCCAGTCCTGTAATAGAACAAAAGGACATTCAGAGTGTAGATGTAGAAAGCAAAGGCAGCCTCACACTGCATTTTTGAGTGTGTGTAGGTTCCTCCAATTACAGCTGCTGCATCTGGTCATCACATTTGGTTTCTGGCCATGGATATTTATCCTTGGCTGCAGTCCTTGCAATAGTGATTTTGAAAACTGGTGAACTGTCAAGCTGGGATTCTGGAGTTTGTTTATATATACACTGTGTTCAGGACTGGAAATAGTGATGTTTATCTGCTCTGCTCATTCTTTGAAGTAATTCAAGTTTTGTGTGTGGCTCATTCATTCCTTCTCCATGTTTTTTGTATATTTGAACTTCCTGCAGGATAGTGTTTCTAGAAAATGTTATCAGCAGAAATACAGTTCTGTGAAGTTGTTGCTGAGGTCATATTTACACGTCTGTAGGAAATAGATGCCAGATTGCCACCAAAAGTGAATCAAGGGTTAGTGCAGTCAAAGAACATGGAATGGTTTGGGTTGGAAGGGACCTTAAAGACTGTTTAGTTCCAAGCCCCCTGCCATGGACAGGAAACCAGTACAAATCTGGAATAAGGTTTTTGAAGTAATTGTGATTATCCACAGCTTTCACAGTGGAGTGGTGTTGGATTGTATGACCTGGCCACCTCATGGGTGAAACTTGACTGGATAATGGGCTCCAGCTCAGACCTGAAGTGCTCAAACTTCAGTCTTTCAAATCAGGTTCAATACTCATAGCACAGAAATGACTGTACAAGTGAAAAAAGATGACAAAAAATACTGCACATTTAACACAATGAACTTGGTTCACTTTTTTAAAAAGTATTCGATTACTTATTTGGAGCAAAATGTTTGTTTATTTTCTTACTGTTGTTTTAACACTAATGTTGTTAGTAATAATACCTTCTAATTCCTATGTAAAGCTCAATAGGTCTCTCAGTGCTTTCAAACATGGGATCCTGCCATGATTTCTACTGCACAACTACCAAAAAAGGACACAGAAGAGATTAAATTACTTCAGAAAGATGTCCTTGTAGGCCTCTATTAGAGAAAAGAATAAAACCAAGACCAGTGCAACTACAGTCCAGTACACCACTAGGCTCCAATCTCTTTTGCATTGGGTACGCATTTTAAAATACAGTCTTATTGGGATTTATTATTTGGTTTTGTTAATGAAACAAATATTATTTGTATGGGGAAAACTGTGCTGGTATAAAGCACAATGTAAACTTGTATGAAGAAACACAAACTGACCACAACCATGAAGCATAGAATCATAGGAAAAATTTGGGTTGAAAGGGACCTTTAAAGTTCTGGTCAAAGCTCCCTGCAATAAGCAGGGGCAACTTCAGCTAGATCAGGATGCTCATATCCAAACTCCACCAGCCCAGACTGTCTCTAAACTTGATGTCACCAATTAGTTCACTTGTGTTGGTGACCGGCAGATCCAGTGTCACATCCCCACTAGCTTATTACCTGGCTTAACAAGTCATCGTCCATGCATTCCAGGAGTCTCCTGGATTAATAACAGCTCAGCTGTGCTACTTTCCCAGCAGATGATGGGATGGTTGAAGTCCCCCAGCAGGATGTGAGCACAGTTCCTCCTGCAGCTGGAGCCAGCAGACTTCATCAATAGGTTTCCCTTGACTGGGCAGTGAGTAGTAAACTCCAAGGTTCCCTTTGTATTCTTGGTGTTTGATTCCCACTCACAGGCTGTGAACCTGCTTGTGGTTACTCCTCTGAGACAGCTTTTCATAATCTATGCATTCCTTGATGTGGAGGAAAACCCTTCTGCCCCTCTTCCTTCCCTGTCCTTTTCAAATAGCCCTTAGCCCTCAACACCTGCACTCCAGCTGGGGGATTTGTCCCACCAGATTTTAGAAATGGCAACTAAGTCATGGCTTTCCAACTACGGTGACTTCCATTTTCTCAGTACTGTGCCTTTCTTGCTGGGCTTATGTCTCCTGTCTTTTCTAGCAAGGATACATTTCCACCTAACGAGGTAGATATAACAGAGGGGACAATCCTGAAGCTCCCAGATTTCTGAAGGAAGCAAAACTGATCCCAAATGCCCCCTTTCACTCCTGGTAACTTGACTTCCCATTGGCTGGTGTTTCGAGTGTCTTGAGGAGACAGCATTATATGCAGTCATAAAATAAACACTTCACAAAATAAAAATCCAGATTAGAAGTGATCTGAGAGGTTAAAAAGTTAACAGTCCAGATCTCTGTATAATTAACCTTTCCCTTTCTGAAAAGGGGAACAATTATTCTTATATTTATAAAGAATCAGGAAATATTTAGCTAGAAATTGTTGAATAACATCTAGATATCATTTTGACAAATGAAAAACTACAGGAGCCAAACATCTTCTTTTTTAAAAATGTTTTTAACACAATATATTCAAATCACAAAACTTTATAAATAACTTAAGAGCCACCTGCTAAAAAAATAAACTCTGCTTCAAGGGACTAAAGGCTTGATACTCAAAATCAGACGGATGATCAAAACCTTCACTTTGTGAAAAATTACTTTGCTATATTTGGATTCAGACATACATGCAGCGCCTGTTCTCTGAAACTGCAGTTCAGGTTTGACTGAAATGTTGTAAGACTGAAAAATCCTTTTTTTCTGACAGAACCTTGTCTTTTTTTTTGGCGGGAAGAAGATGTGGGGTACTTCAAATTTTTCACACAAAGTGCTTTTTTTCCTAGCTTTTCAAAGAAAGTCATGGTATCCCAGCAATTCTTCAGTTGTCTGAATTTTCTGTGGTTTGTTTGTTTTCTTTCATTCCCCCTTTACTATATTATCAAATAGTTTCATGTGTTTGTCATGTTCTAGTGCTCTGCAACGGTTGATACAAACTGCACTTTAGAATATTTTGCCATGGATACACAGAGCTCTCAGACAAAGCATTCTTAGAGTACCTGCTCACTAGGAAAATGTAGGTAAGCCTCTTTCGAGGGCAGTCAGCTTTCCAAATGACTGAACATCCTGGATTACATGAAAAGCAACATCCAATTTTAGTGAAGCAATCCTTTCATGTGACTTTGGGCATATAAATAAATAATGAGGGAAGCTGAGAAGGGGAAAATCTTGGTCAGTTATACAGCAATTAGTTCAACATGAGCACAGAGGAGAACTGGGCAATAGAAAAGGAGATCAACAAACATAAAAACCTCGCAAGGGGTCAATAGACTAGGCAGTAAAAGTGGTTTTGTGCTGGCAGAGCAATAGTTCAAAGAAGATCAGTTAAAACAGAAATTCAGTCTTCCCTGTATGTCTTTGCTGTCACATACAGATGTGAGATTCTCTGAGCTACACTTACTTTTAAGGGGTTAATTTTATTTTGTTTTTAGATTTCCGATTCAAGCTTATTGTAGCCATCATCTGCTAAAAAAGATAAAATAGCATTCTTTTCTAAATTTTACATGTGAAAAAAGTTCTCAAGGAGCAAGGGGGGGAAATAATTTTCCCTTTTCTACACAAAAACCACTAGCAAACTCTGGTTTCTGATAACTTTAATACCTTCAAGGGTAGAGCAGCACACAGGGAAAGCTTTCTTTACCTCCATTATAATCTGTATCTATGTAGCAAAAGGATCTGGTGCAAATTCCTGATTCATCTTTGAATGTGGGAGAAACATCCAGTAGGGCTATCAGTTTTTACATTTGATGTCTACTTTTACATTAGCTGCCCAAACAACATCTGTTATCAGTATCCAGAAGTGAGAATTTCTGGGCAGAGTTGGTCTTGTCCTAAAGTAGAATTGTACAGCAGACCAATGGAATCAGACTCTTAAAGTGCCTATTTGTCCACCTGTATTAAGAGTAGGGTCTCAGTCATGGTCCTATATTGAGATATTAATGAAGAACATCCCTATACATATATACAATTTTATGAGGGTGGATGACATCTTTTACTTCCCTGATTACAAATCTCATTTTCAGCAAATACATATATTCATAGAAATAAATAAATAAATGGAAAATATTTGTTTCCTTTTTAAAAAAAACCCCACCATTAACAAAAAAAAGTAAGTTATATTGGCTTCCAGTTCCTGTAAACACAAAAGGTGGTATCCTTCAATAGCTGACAACATTCAGAAAAATAGAAAGATTACAAAAAACCCCCAAAAACCATAACTCTTAATTTGTAGCTATTTTTACATCTTTTGAACTTCATCTGCGACAGTCTAGATTAGGGCTACATATATTGGTAACTCTCTTTGTAAACTCTTCCAAACCTTGATAATGTTCTGAAGTTCTGTGGAAATGTCCATGCTTTACATTTTTCAAAACATAAACTGATGTAATTAGTATTCAACTTAAAAATTACTTCACATTAGATAAGAGGAAGATTAAAATGCTGCAGTAACTAATTTAACTTATCCTTAGTCTAAAAATTAGACCACAGAACACAGCAGGTTGACCTTAACCTCAAAAGGAACCAAGCCAGATTCAAAGAATAGTCCATGAACAGCCGGCAATGGAGCATCTGAAATTCAAATAACGCCTAAATAGTGCCTTTTTTTTTTTTTTGCTTGTTTGTTTCTTTGTCTTGCCATAAGCTGGTAATTGAATTTAGGAGTTACAATTAAGGTCTGTACAGGCTTGAATTTGCCCAGATTTTGAACTAGGTAAATCTCATACTTACATATCTCAGGGAAAAAAAAAAAAATGGTTAGCAGAAAAAGAAAGCCGAAGTAAACACAACATAGACTTAGATAATCCCCACAGATATGCTAAAGCTTTCCAGACTCATGAACAATAGAATTTTGTAACAATTCTTCATTTGCATTGTATAAACTGCAATCTTTGCTTTGTTGGCAGAAACACTTTGTATTCATGAACTATGTTTAGTTTAGTACTGCTTAGAATTTCCTTTTTCCCTCTAAATGCCAATAGAATAGAAAGACAAAGTAGCAATATTAGGCTAACACAACACACAGGCTCTTGTTTTGATTACTCATCTCTCTTCTAGCCATTATGTTTGCCCACCCAGCTACTTTCTGCCTGTTTTACTCTGCACAGTCTCGTGGAGCAGCCAGAGCAGTGATATTTCAAAGTGGTTCATTGTGCTGATAGTGGAAAAGGAGAGATTCTGTATAAAACAACAGCAGTGTGCTTGGGGTGGGGGGGAGGCAGACAGTCGTAGCTTCAATTCCCATAAGGGCTTTTAAGGCTTAGAATAAAAGCTCGTGTCTATAACAGGTTTGCAAAATTAAAAAATGATTTTCCAGTTTCACGTAAGCCAGTGAACAGATTTTTAAACTCACGGTCTGGCAGTTTTAGGGCAGGTGCTTAAAATGTATTACGACCACATTTTCAGTGCTGCCACTAATTTCCCCTTTGATGCGTGATGTGGATGTTTGCAGTCTCTGGTAGGCTCCGTGTTTTCACACTGAAATTGTCTAAACTGAGGGTCCCAAATTAGATATCAGATTTCACAAGTCACATGATTAAAAAATACGGAACAATTGGAGATGTTGAACAATTCCAACTCCTGCTGACTTGTCTGAAAGCAGTTGTGTGAGCACACACCTCACACAGGAGAGTGAGAGCCCTTCAAGCATCTCCATCTGCTGGGAGGCCCTGCATGTACTTCAGAGCCTGAATGGTACAGTAAGGTAACAGTGAAACTTCTTTAGGAAGACTCAGGTGAACTCAGAACAAAACTGAATGTCAGGCTCAAGTATTTACACAAGGAACTCATGTATTACTAGTTCAAAAGTGTTTTAAACACTATTAAGCACTATTATATCAGATGCAATGGAATATTTTGTCATTCCACTTAGCTCATGGGTAAGACTGTCTGGTTCTGTTCTTGGCTTGCTTGAAATGTGTATTCCACTGAGGAGCAGAGATCTGTTACAGACAATGCTGAGTAGAGAAGTGTGGAGAACAGATTATTGCTGCTAATAGAAATATCTCATTCAACACGAAACACTTGGCTTTGTTTTGTGAAGGTTCTTAATCCATTTCTTAAGATCAAATTTAAGTAGCTGTTTAGATGGATACTATTTGTGTCCACTTTTTTTTGGTTGATATTATTTTCTTAAGTCAATTCAAATTTGGAAGAAATTCATGCTGACTTTTTTTTTTTTTTTTTCAAATAAATTTGTGTGTTGGCTCATTCCTGTCCTGTTTGGAAATTGCCTTCCATCATCTACTTTGAACACATTTCAATTCACCTCCAAGTAGTCCATTTACTCTTCTGAAACTCAGAGCATTGAAAATAATAGGAAAGATGACTGAGTAATGCCCACATGTGGAACTGCAAAAATAGTTAGGCTGTGTGTGAGTCAGATGTATACTTATGTCATGAAAAAACCACCTCCTGTTGCATATAAGTCTGTGGCAGAGTAGACTTAATGAACATAATGACTTGGAAAATTGTCTACAAATCTTTTGAGTCCATTATGAGTAATGTTATGTCAAAGGTGATTGTTAGTTGTGAGGAGGAAAAGTAACAAACAGTAGAGATGGCAAGATGGTGTTTTATGAAACGCTTTTCATACATGGATTTCAGGATTTGCTGCAGAAGATTGTAAGTAACATTAACTGATTTTTAGCTACAACTTCCAAGAGCAGTAAGTTGATTACAGTCACATAGGAAGCTAAGGGTAGAAATGTGAATAATTATTTTAAGGTTTCCCTTTCCTCCACTCTAGCCATGAGGTCTCCGTTCTGGCTTTCAAGGCAAAAGTAACATTCTTATGTAATTATAGTCTTCCCAGAATTTGAAGTTAATGGCACTGCTGGAAGATTGGTCTCTCCGACTATAATGCTATACTGTCAACTTGTCTAACAACCCCATTTCAGACCCACGGTGAAGATAACGCTGTAAATGGGAATAGCTGAGAGACACAAAAAGATCACGATGCTTTAGCAAACCTGGGTCCTGCAGTCCAGTGTTTGATTGGCAGTGAAAAGTTGTAGAATTTGGCATTAGGTAGTGTTTTTCTTAAGCTTCAGCTTATTGCCCAGGCAGTTAAAAAGGTGTTAGGGTACCTTAACAACTGTCTCACATGTTCATTATTCATTTAACATTACACCTGCCCCGGTACTTTTTTCCCCTATAAAAAGCAAGTTCCTATTGGAAAAATGTCAAAGCATAGATTGAGTGACATGCAGGAGGTTTTGCTATGGAGTGACCCTTTGACACTCAGCAATCAAACCAGTCTCCAGTATTTGTGTAATAAGAACATTCCATTTTCAGGGAAATGTCAGTATGATTATTTCCTTTTAATTTCTTTTAATTTTTTATTTTTATTTTGCTTGAGGTTACTTTTTTAATCATCACTTAGCTCCAATGTGTACACCAGGAGTTGTATTTTCAGGTAACAATGAACAATTCTGGAAAAAAAAATATTGAAGTTTTGACATTTTTTCTTATCTTTTGAATAATTTTACTTGTAGATAGGAATGGGAGAGGGGAAAGTAAGCAAAATGCATGCAAACAATAAATGTGTTTCTCCAGTAGTCATGAACTGACATTTTACATATACAGAGTTCTAACTTCTATGTGCTTTGAGGTGAAGGAACACATCCTTGTAGCTCACAGAGGAAATCACAAATACACGGGATCTGCTTTAGGGTTATGCTCAAGCAAAGGCCAAAACAAACCTAGTTGCTGAAGATGTAAGTAGAGTTATGAAAGTGGAATTAATTCTTAGTGGTAGTGGAGACTTTGGACTGATCCCCAGTGTCTCTTTACCCATCTTTGTGATCTAATCAGAATGGTTAGAGCCTGCTCAAAGTAGTGACCTTTTGGTGTGACTGCTGAACTGAGAAAGGGGAAGGGTCAGAAAACGGAATGGTAAATCCTATGTTTATTTGGGTTTGCTGTTTCTCATTGAAGAAAAATACAAGCTATGTGACTGCCCTGCAAGAAAACCCAACCAGTACCATGTTGGTTAGCTGTAAAAATGAAAACTAAATAAAGCCTGGATTCACCATGGTCTTCTGGCAAAGGCAGCCTACCAGCTGAAAGAAACAGTTTAAATTTCCATCAGGTAGATGAAGGAAACGCCTCAAATCTCTAGGCTGAGTGTCCACTATGGTGTTTTTTGTCCACTCGTGGGAAAATCTTGCCCTTTTTTGCTTTCATCAATGGCTGGTGTCCTACTATGTGCAAATTAAACATTCATTAGCATTGAAACTAAAAAGCAGGTGTCTCACTTCCAGAGCATGTGTCCTGATTGCCCTGATAAGGACCAATTCTCTCTGTCTCCAAAGACTTTTAAACACTTAATGCAAAGTAGAACAGCACTAGCAGGAAGAACTGAGGAAAAATGATGTCTGAGCATTCTTGTGTCAAGTTCATTCTTCTGAGAAGTCAGACACCAGCATTCTAACCTATTTTTTTCGGGGGAGTGCGAGGGTTTTAGTAAAATGGAGCAATGTCAGCAGGAGACTCTGAGAATATCCCTCCTTAGAACATCCTTTTACATAATACCAATAGGATGTGCTCACTGAAGTCGTTTCAGATGGAGGGATGTCTGAACTGTGAGATATCATTGGATCACTTAATTCTGCTTTTAAAAAGTACCTTATTGCACTTAAATTTGAAAAGAGCCTCAGAATGTTCTGAACAGTCTCTTGGGGCAGAGAGGAAAGAAATTAAGTGAAAAGCAAACCCTCTGTATCCATGACTGTAATATGAGCTGAATTTATTATAAATATTGTTTAGAGTACCCTTGCTAGTACATGGAGAGATGAGGAATGGAATCTGGATCTCAGATCTAATTTCAGAAAAATAGGCACTTGCATTTGGGCTCAGCATTGTTTAACTTGTTCATAAATGACTTGGATGAAAGAGTAAAGTGCTTCCTTAGCAAGTTCACCAAAGGTGATTGTGCTTAACATCTACTTAATATCCCTACATTCCTGAGGTTCAGGGTAATAAGAGCTGGCACAAAATAAAATCTTCAACTTAAACAGATGAAGACTTGCTGTTTCTTGCAGTGAATTGTGTCAAACAAAGGATTATGGAAGGTGAATGGAGTAACCAAAAGAAAGCATAACAAAGGAGAGTTATAATTGATGAATAAACAACCTTATTGCCTTAAGAGTTGACTAAGGGAATAAATATGCTTCCAATGGGAAAAATGTCCTTCCCACCTTGATGACACCCATGTCTTGATGACACCCAAGAATAAATAGCTAAGCGTGTTCAGTGCTTGATGTAATTTAATTTAAAGCTTGGCCACTGCTATAATCCTTATGAGAAGTATCCCATTGGTTGGAAAACATTGTAGGCTCAAAATTATGAGCATACATTTTCTAAAAAGAAATTGATTCAAAGCTGTGCATAAGTGGATGGTAAACCTGGACCTGGTAGTCAGCAATAGGAACTTCTTGTTTATTTCTCTGCATTTCAGAAATAATACAGCACATTCATAGTAAGACCCCAAATCAGTGGAATAAAAGGCAGTGCGACTAATAACTGCAGCACACAGAGAAACTACCCATTAAGGGTTGATTAAAACTCATTCAAGTTGCAAAACTCTTGTTAGCACCAAGTTTCACGCTGTCAGCAAATTAGTTGGGAAAATGCCTTTTGTTTCATTCTGATATTTCAACGTATTTTGCAGAGAGACAATCACAGAAGTGCTGGGGCATTCATCACACACTGAGATTCTCAGCAATCCAGAGCTGTGTGGTGCTGGCTGTTGATGTGAAGCACTTCACAAACAGGAGCAAGCAGCACAAGTCTAGGCCACCCAAGTTCATATTGTCGCCTCAGATTGTCTTCTTGCATCTTGATGGGCAGGATGAAGGAAATACAAGGTACACAGAACTGTTATTTCCTTTTGCACAGGGAAAGTAGATTCCAGGCAAGATTGTATATCGCACTTTCATAGCTTTAATTATTCCCACAATACTCAGTGCCTGAGACTTCTATTGACCCTCAGTTAAGAGGAAAAAGACCTGTTTCAATCCTGTGAGTCATTAAAAATTCAGAATTTTCTACTGCAACCTCGAAATGCCTTTCTATCATTTCATATTCAGCATTTTTCAGACAAAGCTTTTATGTCTCGTAGAAGTTACTTTTTGTACCTTTCATCTTCACTAAATTCTTTTCCGTAAACAGTAATGTATTTCCCTAATTCCTCTTTGGTGTGAGAGAAATTTCTTCTTTGCCCTGACATGAGATTTGCTGAACCATGGTGAAACCACTCAAGATGTATTGTTAAAGTGCATTGAAAGGTACCTAAAGGTCATGGAAGGGCTCTCCCTATGATTCTGTGTATAAGGCTGTCCAGACAGAACCCAGCTGAGCCTCCAGAAACTGATATGGAAGGTATTATGTCCAAGCTCATGAGCACCTCAAGAAAGAAACATGTTTTACAGTTTGCTTTTAGCTTGGCATCTCCCATACTGTTTTTGATTTAGACATCCAGCCATACAAGTCATATTTAAATGAGACAGACGTGGATGTGGAAATTATCTTACCTTTTAACCTAGCCTGGGAGCTGCACTGGGATTTCATCAGTGCTACAAAATCTGTTGGTGTCTTTACACAATCACATAAGCACAGAATGGTTTGTGTTGGAAGGGACCTTGAAGATAATCTTGTTCCAATCCCCTGTCATGGGCAGGAACACTTTCCACTAGTCCAGTTTTCTAAGCCCCCTCCAACCTGGCCTTGAACACTTCCAGGAATGGGGCATCAACAACCTCTCTGGGCAACCTGTGCCAGGGCCTAACCACCCTCACAGTAAAGAATTTCTTCCTAATATCCAATTTAAAGCTGCCCTTTTGCAGTTTACAGCCATTCCCCCTTGTCCTGTCACTACATGCCCTTGTCAAAAGACCCTCTCTGGCTCCCTTGCAAGCCCCCTTTAGGTACTGAAAGGCCACAGTAAGTTAACCCCAGATCTCCTCTCCTCCAGGCTGAACAATCGCAATTCTCTCAGCCTTCCCTCATAGGAGAGGTGTTCCCCTTCACCTGTAGCGATGCAATGTGTGTATGATGTACAATGAACGTGTGTATGATGTACAATTCATCCTCAGACCTCTCACCACAAAACTCCTTTCAGGTTCATTCATGTTTGTCATTCCACTATCTCATTGTGGAAGATTACAAAGTCATTGCAGCACCTAAGAAATTATTTTCTTCACCCTAAATACTTGATTAAATTCTGAAGCTCAAGGTGGAATTAGCTGCAAATTTGGGCCAGGATGCTCCAAGAGATCAAATTGAGATTTAATTGAAAGCTACAGGCACAGCACAAATTATAGGCATTCACCTCCCGATGTAACCCTTCTAGTGTATAATTATTTAAAATAAATTTGACAGTATATATTGTTTAACCATTGTCATGCTATTCAAAGCTACCTAGAGATCAAGGGAAGAAAGGGCACACTGGGAATTTAATATCAGTCAGATTTATATTATTTTTTTCCCAGCCTCACAGATAATGAGGAAATGCTGTTGTGGAAAAGCAAACAGTCAAAAAAATTAAAAATTCTTCCCTGCTGCGGCTGGATAAGAGACCTTTGTAGGACTTTGCACACTGACCCTTATTTTGCAGTGGGGAGAGGGGAAGAAGAAAGTAGGAAATAGGCAGGAAGTGAAATTCTGGTCTTTGTTTTCTTCATTCAAGGAAATACTTGATGCTCTGACATTCCCTATGCTAATATGCATAGATGACTTCACAATTCAGTGTTCTCAATATGGAAATCAACATCCTCTAAATCAAGATGCATCTACTACTAAATGTGTTGTTCCCTTCATTATTTCTCCTGCCAGTAGAGAGATGCCTTGCAAAACCATCAGAAAAAAATCTCATGGGAAAAATGTTGGTTTATAATGTTCTTACCAAACTACCCACAATGCCTTAATATCCCCTGTGGTTAAGATCATTGTCCTTTATTTCATGGTTTAAAAAGTCCATTAGGGTTTTATGACTAAATACTCAAAAAGTTAGATTTTTTGGTGGAATTGACCTCTAGATTATACCTCACATGAATCCTAAAATGAGAGAAATCATGGATAAATGAGATTTTAAAAAAGAAAGATACATGTATTCTTTTTTTTTTTTTTTTTTGTAAATTTGTTCCTGTAAAAGTTTTTTACTAAGCAATACTTTTTTTAGAATTGGGCCTAATATTTGTAGCACATAGGAGTAAAAAAGTCCTCAGCTCAAAACCTGTGTGCTTTATCAAACTGCCTAAGTCACTCTTGTTATCCCATGCAGACTATCCTTTGAGTCAGGCTGCTACACAGAACCCAGTGACCACCTCTGTGCAATGAATTGTGATCTGGTGATCCACACTGGATCAACCCGTCCCTGAAGGATGGCTCCCCATGGGATGGACTCACACTGGAGTAGTTCGTGAAGAGCTGAGGCCTGTGGGAAGGACCCACATTGATGAATTTTGTGGATAACTATCTTCCGTGGGAGAGAGCAAGGGAGGAGTGTGAGGAGTCCTCCTCTGAGGAGGAAAGAGAGGCAAAGTGTGATGAACTGATCACAGACTCCACTTTGCGCCTCCCTGTGTTGCTGGAATTTAGGAATAAAATTAAACCCATGAGGAAAGGAGGGATGGGGGAAAGGTATTTTGAGATTAGTTCCTATTTTTCATTATCCTACTCTGATTTGATTGGTAATAAATTAAATTCATTTCCCCAAGTCAAGTCTGTTTTGCCTGTGACTGTAATTGCTGAGTGATCTCTACTTGTCCTTATCTTGACATACAAGCCTTTTGCTGTATTTTCTCTCCCTTATCCATCTGAGAAGGAGAGTGATAGAGCAGTTTTGGTGGGCACCTGGCATGCAGCCAGGGTCCACCCACCAGAGTCACACACCACACCTGGCCAGCAATGAAGCTAAAATGAAACTAAAGATGTGCCCTTTCCCTCCGACTTCAGAAACCTTAGAAAACACAATATCAGAGAAAAATGTGTTATTATACTCACATAAAAACCTGAAAAGCTTCTGAATGCCAAATCCCAGGTGAATTCCATGCACTTAGAAAGGCATGAATTACATTAGTGTTGAGCAGAAAAGCCTCAGTCCTTGCTAAGACAGTTGGACATGAACAGAAGTGCCAGAGAACTTCCATGACTTCAGCAAGTCTCTTCTGCCCCTTATAGCAGGAGTTTGGTGTTAAATCAGGAAAAGCCACCCAGGATACACAGGGATAAGTGGGAGAGACCTGCAATACCCAGATTAGGAATGGGCAAACAGCACTGATTTGTGTTTACCCTCAATTACACCGCTGCTGTGGAGATGAGCAGGATATTTATGAGAGTACCTACCCAGGCCATTACTGCTGTGCACGAAGCATGTGACAGCCCATAATGGAGATGTGAGGTGAATGCAAGAGATGCTCTCTAATGAAAAAGGGATTGGATTCCGTTAAGCCTCTGTCAGCGCCAGTCTTGAAAATATGAAGAGAAATAATGAAATATAATTAAAAAATAATTTTCTTCTAATGAAACAAAATGAAACACTAAGCTTGCACTGCTGTGTAGGAAAATAAAGCGTAGGAATATCAGCACCAGGATGGCTTACTGCTTCAGGGAGGAGCAGGCCAGCCATTAAGCTCAGTCATGCTGTTCACATCCAGGGCCTTGGGGAGGGTGCAAAGGTAAGAGGATGGACCTGCCCCAGTGAAGACAAGCTGCAAAACTGCAAAGAACAGGGCTAGATGCCCACCAGCTTCTGCTTTTTGCCTCAGCTTTGCAACCAACACTTCCTTGTGATGTTAAGAAAACTTTTTTCTGTCTTCCTTTTTATCCTATGTGTGTCTACAGTGATGGATCCAACCATCAGTTTGTAGCCATGAAAAAGTCAGAGAAATGTCATTTCTGCAAGGATTTGGAACACATAAGAATGAGCAGAACCATCATGGTGAGTCCCTTATGTCTTTACTCCATGAAGAGCTGAGCTGCTCCATTTTTTTGTCCTATTTATTTGATTTGTCACTTAGAATACGGAGTTGGAGAATACAGCTGCTCTCCTTACAGCGCTGTGGTGCAACATAATCTTAATTCTAAATAAATCCTTTTTATATGAAAGCAGATGTAGAACTTAACATCCTAAGTATAAAAAAAAATCTATCCAGATGTCATGAACTAGACTGAGAAATATTATCACCTTTTTTTTTTTTAATGTTTCACATTTCCTATTAATTATCCTCAAGGAAAACTGTATCATCATTTTCAGCATTAACCTGATTAAATGCATTTAATGATACCTGACTTTGGACTGTTGGCTCATTAGGGAGAAAACCATGAATTTTATATATTTTAATTAAATTCCAGATGGGAATTAGCAAGAAGTTTATGTTCCTTGCTTACTGACACAGGTTTGAAGTTGTGCAGAAAGACTTTAGACAGAGACCACCACTCCCACTGAGTTTAATGATGCAGGGTAAAGCCCTCACACAGTATTTCTGTGACTGAGTTATAAAACCCACATGCCCAAAGCACATCCACAAATCCTTGCCTGAACCTCCAACTTTCCTAAATAAGTTAATCATATATCTGAAATTTAAAAAAATTCTTTTATAGGAAGTGTTGATGTAAAAGATACATTAACATAGAAATAAATGCTTACACCTCATGGTTTTTGTCAGGAAAATCTATTACTAAAGGTCCTGCAATGGAATATATCTGTGTCTTGGAGCACTGACCATGGCAGCAGAAAAGAAATACAAGTAAAAACTCAAATTCTGGTGAGAACTTTGATAATTTATATGTCAAGAATGATTGTACAAGGTGAATAAAAGACTTGAAAATTTCGGTTAGTTCAGGTTTAATGTAAACAGATCCATGAAAAAAGAAAATTCTGTTCTACAGTTGTGGAGGTAATACAGTCCTGATCCCAGAAGCCCCTGATTTCTCATTTAAATTAAACCAGTCTGGTCTTGGACATCATTGCATTGTTTGTTTCCGTCATAATGGAAAATGATCCCCACAGCTCTCGTGTGTTGCAGATCAAACTGGTAGACCTACGAGTGACTCCACCATGAGGATTCCTTTTGGCAGCTCTCAGAAGGTCTCAGTGGAAGTTTCCCTGCTGATTACAGCCACATCTCTACAGCCACATTCACTGAATATTCCAAACGACTCACCAGACCCAGGCATTGCAGACCCAGGGTGTGTGTGTGTGTGTCATTTCAATATCTAATTTATTATTTTCATAGCAGGAGGTACAGAATTATTAATCATGAAGAAGAGCATTTTAACTTCAGGAAGACTTTTAGATGGGATATATACAAGACTTGGCCTTACTTCTTCATTGATGATTAGGAGTAGACAGAAGCCATATGTCAAGGATAATCATTACCTGTGTGAAACTGAAAGTTAATGTCAGCTCCAGTGAGGACAGAGGCACAGTGGAAAGGGACCAAAAGGATATGAAGATATGATGGGGAAAGATATGATTTTCAGACGGGAGAGAGTAAGAGAAGAAATAATCAAAAATTGCCTGCAATGCAGGAACGGCTACAAAATATTATTAAAAAGTATAGAAGAATTTTGCAATATTATATGTGAGAAAAATAACAGTAATAATACTAGAAGTGAAAATAAGCAGGAATATATTTTGTTTAGCTGAGCTAGAAGTGTCTTGAGTAGCTTCTGTTTTATAAATAATAGTATCTGGGTAGAGCTGATGTCCTTCCCTCCCTCCCTTTTCTTCCATTTCTCCCTCTCTGCCTCTCTCCCTTCCATCGTTTCTTCTTTCTTTCTCCTTCCTCTCTCCCTTTCTCCCACGTAGCCTCATGTTCCTTGGGCAGCTCTTTTGCTCCTCCCAACATCAATAAATTCTCATCTTTAGCATGAAAGGTGTGCAATCTGCCTATTCTCTCTCTGGGTGGGGACCTGAAGGAGGTCCTGGGATAGAAGGGTCTCTTTTTTCCTGGGCCAGTGGTTTCCTGGCACTTCTGTTGCTGAAGTGAGCACTAGTATCCACGGACCCAGTGCTGCAAGCTGGACTCAACACCAGAGTTTAGTCTTCAATATGTGTTATGGATTGAATCTTTCACAGGATATAAGTGCAAGTATTGAACTGCTTTTGCACAGGTGTCCAGTGAGAAATCCCCTCTGGAAAGGTCCCTCCTAAGTCCTGTTTCTCAGCTGCATTATTCAAGTGTTTCAGATACCTTATGGCATCTCAGCTGGCTGTAGTTGCCCAAGTTTGGGCGTCTGAATCCCACCCAAGGAATCACAAATTATTTTAAGTGGCAAATATGTCTACAAACACCGTGTGAATGTAGACACCTTTGTTTTTCTACAAGTAGAGCCTCTGTAGGTAGATTGTTGTTTTTTTCTCTTTGACCTTCACTGAATGCTCTCCTGCCTTCACTTCATGCTTTGAAGCTTTATTGTGACCCTTCTTCTAGCCTGCCCTTCCATCAGCTTCAGCAAGCACTGGCTCAGGTCTGTTTGCCTTTCATTGGACCTTGAAGACACTACATGGGACAGCATATTCAGGCAGACGCTGACACTCAGATGACCATCTCTCAGTAGAACCCACCTAATTGAAGGTTATATTTGGTTGAAAAAATAACTGTGAATATAAGAGATTCACATTTTTTTCAGAAGAAAGACATTCCCTTCTATGCGATTTTAAACCATCAGAAACTGCCATCTGCAGGTAAATTCAGAGGACAGTAAATGCAGAAAGGTATTTCTGACATATAGACGGCTGCACTTTTTTGAGCATCTTAAGATATCAACTCTCTTCTTGTCACCACAGCTTTGGATTGTCTTGTTGTTCCTCTTCTTCTCACCTGGTCATTTGAATGACAGCACAGACACTGCCCATATAACCCCCAAAGCTGCCTCACTGCATTTCCAGTGTGCCCTCCCCAGTACCCGGCTGTGCTTCACAGCTGTGCTGCTGTGGAAAGTGTTATTATCATCCCAACAATCTCTGCTTAAATTTTCCCCATGTCTCTTTTACCTTCATCCCACCTCTTAGTTTGAGAATTTTAGCTCATTGGGGGAAAAAGCATATTTTTAAAATGGCAACAGGTGCTGCTTTTAGAGTCCAGCAGAATTCTCCTCCATTGTTGGCTTATGACATTCCTGGGGGACTTTTTGAAGAATACATTTTTAAGGCTTGGTCTGAAGCTTCATATCTGTGAACAGTTAAAATTAATTGGGAACTTGAAATTGAGCTGTTCGTAAGGAAAACATCATCGTGAGTTTAAAAATAAAATATACCTTTAGTTTTGACTTGCCTAATTTAAATAAACCGTTAGCTGAGTTTTATTTACCTGTCAGTCTTAAGGAGCTAAAGCAGATATTTATGACTTGGCTCTTAAACTGGTATTCTAATTTATTTGGCATTTCACATAATACAGAAGGGGAGGTTTTTTAATCTAATTCTTAATTTTTGTTTTTCTTTCCTCGCTAATTCCTTTTTTTTTTTTTAATTAGCTATGAAATGTTTAAATATATCTTGAATTATATCAGGCAAATGCTGAGACTTGCTGATATTCTCAGTGTGCAAACTACATCACAATTCAAACACAGAAATACTGCAAAACCAATAGATTCAATCAACGGAGTCAGCCTTATTTTCTATGCCAGGGTACTTCTACAACCAAGAAAATCAAAATCCTTTCTCTAAGCTTTATTAATCCATCAAAAGTTTATTTTTGAAGGAAGTAGAGTTATTTCTTAGGGAGATTTTTTTTCCCCCTATCTAAGTACAGGTTTTGGAACTCTTAAGAGTTCTTATTGACCAAAGTTTACATCTTATATATGTAAAACTTCACAGTAACTCATAAATCATTAAGAATTAGGATCGACCTGCTGCAACAGAGAACTTCTTAATATGATGTTAATATCTGAGTTTGTCTCTAGAAAGAAAGAAAGGATGTAACAGAAAAAAGGAGTCATTAAAGCATATTTTTGTATTCTAAAACTGGAGGTGAGACAGATTTTATGAATCACCCCCTGAAAACGACTGTTTTTCACTACTGACTACCAAAAGAGGTCAGAGTGACCTGCTCAGATGCAGTTATTTAACTTTTAGATTCCCAAAATTAGGTAACATGAACTGCACATTATATGACTAACATGGAACAGCATTTTTGGATTGACAGTATTCTAAAAATAAGAATTTTGTACATAAATACAGCTTTAACAAATTTCCTGCAAACCTGCTGGTGCAAAGTCTTAATAAATTCAACACTTCTGCTACTAATAAAGTTATTCACTTGAATTCACACTCTTGATAAGTTTTTGCAAAACTTGTCAGTAACCCAGAATAGCAGAGCTGTGGGAATTTATAGAGCTGATTAGTTATTACATACAAACTGTCATTGGTAAAGTATAAGTTGTTATTTTGATGACTTTTTTAATCATGTTTAATTCATTTTCTTTAATACTATACAAAACTGTGGAACCATAGACTTTGAAACAATTGTTAAATCTGCTTCTTTAAGAGCAACTCTTTTCCTGGAAAAGAAGGGGGAATTATAAATAGTGAATTAGGCTGTGTTAGCTCTGGGGTTATAATTTAGCTTTCAATATTTACTTGAAATTCTTTCCTTATATAAGTCTCGTACATGTTGAATAAGACACCAATGCAGTTGTGACATTTAACAATCTTTAATGTAATGAATTGTTTCTTTTCAGACTCCTTAATGTAGGCAAGAGCTCAAATTTTTAAAAACAGTTTTACAAAGCCTCCTCCCGTGTTAAAGCCAGGGGTGCAGATAACTGAGTAATTTTTAAATCAGTTCATTTGAGATACTCTGAAGATTTTCCTGGGCCTCACACATAGCTTTGGTTCATTGCCACCTGTGCAAGAAAGGCACAATTCCCGTGTTTTTGCCATTCCACTTTTCAGTGCCAATAAACATATCTCCCGTAGCAAACAACTCCACTCTTCTTTCCCCATTAATCTTTGTACTATGAAAAGCATCCTCCAAAAATGGAATTATCAAGTCAACTCCCCGGTGGCAAAATTTATCATGAAGTATCACTTTTCTTGAGAAACAGAAGGGGGAGGATGAGGGGAGGGAGTGAGTGCAGAAGTGATGGGTTGTCTTCACACAGGCATTTAATTCTCAGCAAGCAAATGTCGATCTTCTCCTTTGACGCCCTGAAATTGTGTGAGGCATTTCACAAAGCAAACTTGCTTTTTTGTCTCCAGCTAGAATTCAAGCTAAATTCAATATGACACAGTAAATGTCTAAAGACAGACAAGAGTAAAGGTAGAGAAAAAAGGTGGAGAAGATGACAGTAATAATTCCCTGACATGATCAAGGAGCTAGGAGGTGCAAGATGTAGCCTGTCTGTGCAGTTGAACTTGTGTACTGATTGTAGATAGAGGGAATAACATTTAAGTAGATGTTAAATAAGATTGATATGACACTGGCCCCTGTGGAGAACTTTCACTCTGAATTACTGGCCTTGTCACTGAAGCATACTCAAAAACTTTGATTAGACATCAGCAAACCAACCTTTGGTGCTACTCAGAGTGACAGCAGTTCTGATATTTTCATCAAAACTCTTACATGACATATGGTCTCACATGCAACTCCTGGATCAATAAAAATCCACGTTAGTCTCCAGTTGTGATTGAAAGCCATTCTCTGCGTGAGCTGTTACTGTGAAAGCCTGTTCCGTGGTGCTGGGGTGGAGAAACAGGCTCAGTGAAGGGTAAAAGAGCTGTTCATTATCAAGCGGATTTGATTCATTATTAGTCATTCTAAAAGCTCATACCCTGAAGACAGGTGAATGCCTAATGTGACAGATTGGCTCCCTTTCTCGCTTTGGGTAGAGAAATCCTTCTCAACTTTTATCGTGACTTTGGCACTGACTCTGTTATTGTAAAAATTGTCCTTAAAAGAATTAAACAAACAGGTCTAGTGGAAGGTGTCCCTACAAATGGTAGGGGGATGGAACTAGATGGTTTTCAAGGTCCCTTCCATCTTAAACCATTCTGTGATTCTATGAAACATATCTTCACTTTGCAAAGTAATCCACAATGGCAGAGAGCCACGAATCCATCTTCAGGTACCCTGCTAAGGAATCCCCTTTTACTTTAGAACAATGAATGGGCACATCCAATGATACTTGCACATATCTGTTGGAGATCTGCTTACCTACAGGGCTATTTCAGCAAGCTCTTAGGAGCTCTGTGTTTCCCAAAGTCTGATGCTCCTTTTGGAGTACAAAATCCTCAGCATTTGCACTCCTAGGAAGAAGGGAAGTATGTAGTCTGGTCTCCAGCCACTAGTTTCAATATGTAAATGTCATAAATTCAGTGTCATCTGTTGGGTAAGTCAGAACCACTTCTTAAGGCTGACAGAAATAACCTGGGACACCCATGCCCTGCCAGAACAACAATTGATTGCTAAATATCTAACGTTCAGGCAACTGAAGTGAGATCTGGGCATAAAAATCAGCTTGAGATCAGAGCCCTGTGTTTTAGTGTCTGTGCACAGATATCTGCAGGTCTCCTTTTAGTCAGGAGAGATCTAGTCAAAGTGGAGAACAAATCCTAGAGAACAAATCCTAGAGAACAGCTCATTAATGAATGGATGCCTGGGGATGGACTGAGTTTACTTCTAGTACCCCTGGAGACACTTTACAGTGTCCAAGACAACACAGGGTTGAAGCTGTGACACAGGACCCGTGGTACACCATCTCCTTCTGCAGTAGATGCTGGAAGTTGACAGGAAAGGTAATGACCACCCATAACATGTCATAGTGAACACAATTTGTACTCTGAGCTGAAGGTACAGGCCTTAATCTGCACTGTGGAACGCTTCATGTAGTCATAAATATTGGAAAAGGAAAGCGTCCAGTCAATAATGCCTGTCATTCACTGCAAAAGCAGTGCCCTGTGAGAGGTTGCAGTGTCATTTCACTCATTTTTGTTTCTATCCCCTCACAGTTTTTTGTCTGTTTGAATCAAGTGACCAAACAAGTCACCTTTCAGAATCGGTCCTGATTTCTCATGGCACCTTTCTGTCCCCTCAAACCAGAGCAATTTAATACCTTCCGTGAGGCACCATGTTCATCCCTTGGACCACAGAATCCTCCCAAACCTCTCTCTCAACTTCCCAAACCTCACCTAACACCTTTCTTACCCACAATATCCTATAGACCCCTTAATCTACATAGACAATTTACAGCAATCACCCCGTGACCTTAATGACAGCAACATCTGGGCAGCATATGCCACTCCAATTCCAACATCACAATGGCTCCAGGCCCTTTTCTGGGATCTCTCCTTCAGATAAGGGCAGATCTCACACATTTTCAGTGGCATAATCATTTTTTTAAATTTTATTCCCTTCCTTTGTTGAAGAACGCAAGCTGGAAACAAGCCATGACTGAGGTCAAGCTCTAAGATTGATTTTAGGTGGTACATGAGGAGTTTGAGGAATCTTTTCTCTTTTGCCTCTTTTTTGAACTCCTCTTGAAATGGATAAAAAGCACAGCTTTTCAAGTTCTTATTGAAAAACCTAAGAGAATGAAATTCAAAAATACCTGTTTTCTGTAGGCACAGGAAGCTCACCCCCACATACTGTGTCCTTAAGTCCCTTCTTGTCCTTCACCATCACTGCAGTTTCAGAGTGATAACCTTAATCTTGAGACCAACAGATAGAATTGGGCACATGTTGAATCTCTTGCTCATCTCCAGACACAAGAAACAACCCCTCAGAAGCTCTTCTCTTGCATTCTTCCTTTGCTTTGCCTTGAACTAGATTTGCCCTTTTAACAGCTTAAAGAAGGTAAATGATTTACAGCTATTTTTTTCCAGCTTCTGTAATCTTTTATCACCTTCTTAAATAAATAAAAATAACAGAAGAAGCTTCACCAATGAAAGAACTGCTCTAATTAATACTGATATGGTCACCTTTTACTCAGCTGTCAAGTAAAAACATTTCTGGAAGATGCAGGGGAAAAGTATAGGTAAGATTAAGATGCTCCAGAAGTACCTTGGCCAGCCTTACCAACCGAATCATAAAAGGAACTTCTGTCTGGGTAATTTCTGTTGCTGTTATTGTTTTACACCTTCTCTTTATTTTATGATTTTTATAATCTTTGTTTAATTTATATTTTTTGTTAGCGGTTTAAAGGGATGTGTTAAAATATACAGATGGGAAAATAGTGGCTTCAGAAACCAGATGTAAGATAAGTCCCTGTTTCATAAGCTATTTTTCATTTTCATAGGCAGTTATCATATCTCCTTTCTCACCTTTAACTGACAGTGTTGTCAACACTGCCCTGTTCAGGCACCTTTTTACTTGCTACTGGTGCAGGTTTTAAAGCTGCAGCTCTTTTAGGCTTA
The DNA here is from genome assembly GCA_035584735.1 of Pseudotriccus pelzelni. NCBI lineage: Eukaryota > Metazoa > Chordata > Aves > Passeriformes > Tyrannidae > Pseudotriccus > Pseudotriccus pelzelni. Next base: position 3,920,825 of record JAWMRA010000041.1, read on the forward strand.
CAGAAGTTTCCAAATCTGGGTAATTTTGGCAAACTGGGTTTGAAAATGCACTCATGAATAGTTCAGGCAGCATTTCCAGAGGAATGGGGCAAACAAATCAAAGCAGAAGGATCGTAGTATAAAATTGGGACAAGATAGATGCTATAGAATCATAGGATGATTTGGGTTGAAAAGGACCTTAAAGATTATCTGGTTCCACCCCCACTACCATGGGCAGGGGCACCTTCCGCTAGACCAGGTTGCTCCAAGCCCCATCCAACCTGACCTTTTACACTTCCAGGGATGGGGCAGCCACAGTTTCTCTGGGCAGTGCTGGTTCACACCCACCCTCTCATCCGCCATCACCCCCCAAGTTCTTCTCTATAAACTTCTGCTGCCACAATTTAAGACTGTACTCACAGTTTCAAATATACATGAGGAAAGAGGAGAACACTTTCTGGGAAATCTCCTGAAAATTGATTCTTTGAAGAAGTGGTGGCTACACAGCACACTAGATTTGATCCTGGGAGTTGCACCTCTGTCAAAGAAGAAAAGATCAGTGGTCTTAGAATGATGAAATTTAGAACCATTTTCTTAACTTTTTGATGAAGATTAGCAAGAGTCTGAGAACAGCATTTCCAATAACATTTCTGAAAAGCAGTGTAATGTTCAGACTACTCCTTGCTCCTAGAGACAACTTGGGCCCACTTTCACAGGGCCCAAGTTCTACCAGAATATGATGTTTTCTCTTGAAAGCACTTTCAGAAGCCTAGAGCACACCTTCCCAGGTAGAGAGGCTTGTCTGATGAAAACCTAAACCTTGCTGATTTTCCAGTTTACTCTTATGATTTTTAGATTTAATCAAAATTCAGTGATCTGAGATCATTCCTGAGAAGCAGACAGAGCACTCTATATCCAAACCCTCTGTAACTTCAGTAGCCGATGATCCTGCAGGCCCTTTGAGACACGCTGCAACACAGGTGTGATGAACCATATGCATCTTATTCTCCAGAAAACCTTTCATCATAACTTGATCCCTTCTAGAACTCAGTTCTCCGTGTGTAAAATGGAGATCAGAGCACCCTTATTTAAGTATTTTGTATGGATGATGTCAGGCTGTACAGAAACAGTGTGCAGTCTGTTCACATGTTTCACCTTAAATTTAGAGAACGTTCCCCAATATCTTCTTGCAACTTCAGTTGTTTTCTTCTTGTTCTCCTTGTGCTCAACAAAGAAAACATTTGCTTAATACCTTTGTAATAATAATAATAATAATAACAATAATAGATTATGATGATGGTACTTATAACAAATATCTCCTAGCTATTATGAGATTATCTCCTTTCTGTCCTCCAGCCAGTGGTTCAATTGTCCAAATACAGACATGTGGCACCATTTCAAATTCCTCAATGATCCTGCCTAGCCTCCACCTTCCTCACACTGACCTGCCCTTTGCAGATGCTAGGAATAACACATGGCATCTCCAGTTATTCTAGGCAACCATATTTTGGCAACTGAATCAAGATTCCCTTTTCTAGACAAAGCAAATTTAACTCCTCCACAGTAGCGTTGCTTTCTAGATCTTTCATTGTCCTTCTCTTGATCTTCATCTTTTATATGCAGTGCCCTGTACGCAAGGCTCCAGCTGAGCATGTTAATTATCATCTGAGACTGATATAGAGCCATCCCATCAAAACAACTCAGGAGGGAATGTGTTCCTTTTTGCTCCATTACCATTCGCCCTCCTTTTAGTAAAATTTCAACTTCAGTGTTACTGTTTTCTCACACTACTATCTCGCAAGTTATTTCTCTGTTGTATAAATTCAATTTCCTCCTCAGAAGTGTAGCATCTTATGCTGTTTTTTGTTACTATTGAAACACCCCATGAACTGTGATTCAAATAATTTCTCCAAATTTTTTTGTGCAACCTTCCACTCTGGTCACCCCAGGGCTCAAAATCTGTGCATTTTCCCCTCCCAGCAGTTACACCCATAGTTCAGATCAACACCAAAAAGGTTAACAAGGCTCAGGTTTAACACAAACTTATTTATTGGTGTCCTGCTAGTATTGCAAAGAATCTCTCACTACAGTCCACTGAGACACATTGATCAACTGCTGAAAATTCACGCCTGACCAACACAGAGGAAAAGGAGCAGGGAGACATGAAACAAATTCCCTAAACTAAACAAGAGCCTCTTGATGGAGAAAAGTGTCTAAAATGAAACTTACGCAGAAAATCAAGGTGCAACCTTAGCACTGCATCAGCTGTCACTGCTTCATTCTTTTATGATTCACTGCTGTGCTGTTGCTGAGATGAAATTACCCAAAACAGGATTTTACACAGAATAAAGTAGTGCTTAAAGGAAGCTTCAGAGGAACTGTGCATCCTTTTGAGCAAGATCCATTTAATCACTCATTTCTTCTCTGCACAGGCAGACAAAATGATAATAAACATTAAGTAAAGATCACTAATTTGTATCTGTCATAGTCTATGATTTCAAAGCAACCCAAATACAGTCGGTTGCTTTTTTCCCAGTGTATTTTTCTTCCCTTCTGGACTGTGCTAAACCATAAATGCTGTTCTGAGATACATTACTTTGCTGGCAGTAAGTGCTGCCAGTGTCATTACAGAATCGTAATATTTTGAAATTGAGAAGATCTATAAGATCAGCAAGTCCATTTTCCCTCTGTGGAAAAGATAGAGTGTCCCAGGAGGGACAAGTCTTATACTAAAATAAGACTACCTGTAGGTTGCAGCAAACACTGCTCCTTGTTAATGCCTATCACTGTGCTACAGTTTGCTTTACCCCATCAAAGTCCTGCTGAATTCTCTCCTGGAAAAGTTTTATCATCCCGGAAAAGTGTTTAACCTCTGGCATACAGACTGCACACAGATCAGCACGAAAACGAACCCAGATCACAGATATCTCTTCCTACCACCCTTTTCTGGGGTAAATAATGAACAGGATGCAGAAGGACTGATTTTCTTTTTTTTTTTTGTTTTGTTTTGTTTTGTTTTGTTTTTGAAGGTCCATTGCATCAGATTCTCACCTATCTCATCTCACACATGATGGAACTGGGCAGGCACAGCATAGTCCTGCAGCACACATTCCACATGCCTCGTAATTCTCCATATAGTCCGATTACCACCCAATGCAAACTAACCTTCCCCTCAATTCCTGCTCCTGCCAGGATGAATTTCTCATAGTTTTCCAGTCAGTCTGAAGTTCTGAGAAAGTACCAGGGCAACTTCTGGCATTGGAGTGAAGATGCAGGAAAATCATTAATCTGAGCAACACAGGCTGAGATAATTCCTTCCACAGGTTCAGACAACCTTTTGGCACAAATCTGCCAGTCTGGAGATAAAACCTGATGGGGAAACTGTACTGATTGTACCTCAGAGCCAGCAGACATCAGACAGCCTGCACAGGTTTTTTTGGTTAGGAAATTCCATGAAAGATGAGATGTGTTAATTTAAATATATCAGCCTCACAGGTTGAGCCTTGGAGTCGCACATCTGGGTGAAATTAGGAGGAACAGCAGGGAGAAAGTTCAATCCTCTGGCTTCTGAGTAAAACCTGGGCCATGACCAGGAGTTATTGACAATGTACTCCCACTGTGAAATGGCCCTCAGGGACTCAGTTGTCAAAATGCATTAGTTACCAGATGGGGAGTGGAAGTAGATTTTTCTGCAATACTCCTCATTCTGCACAGTTAACATGATTTAATTAAGAAATGCCTCTGAAGTTAATTTGAAGCAGATCACAGAGAAAACTAACAACTGCAGCCATAGAGTCGTGCAGTGGTTTGGGTGGGAAGGGACCTCAAAGATTATCCAGTTCCAAACCCCGGCCATGGGCAGAGACACCTTCCCTTAGACCAGGTTGCTCAAAGCCCCATCCAGCCTGACCTTGAACACTTCCAGGGATGGAGCATCCACAGCTTCTCTGTGCAGCCTGTGCCAGGGCTTCCCCATAACCACAGTAAAGACGTTTTTCCTAATATCTAATCTAAACCTGCCCTTTTTCAGTGTGAAACCATTCCCCTTTGTCCTATCTGATTTCTTTATTCTTCCAGAATGGCCGAAGTTGGTTGGTAGAAGATGGTTTAAATAGGAATATATATCCAAAACAGGAAAAAGGAAACCTGACTTATGTTTTCACGTGCCTTGTGCTAGAACTTGGTGCCAAAAGCTACTGCTGACACTGCTAACAAACAAGTTCCCTTTTCACAGAATCACAGAATATGCTGAGTTAGAAGGGACCCACGAGGATCATCCAGTCCAATTCCCAAAGGTAGGGGACGCAGTATGTTTCAGGGCAGAACTGTGATAAAAGGTCATGTACTGGAAAGATCTCACTAGATTTGTGAAAAAAAAAGAGGTTAAGGCCAGAAATCAGTTTAGTGGTGGTGCTCAACAATTGTTATGGACAGTCAGCAAAAAACCCCACATTTTTTATTGTTTTCCACTGTGGTCTCTAGATAAGGCAGGTTACAGTGAGTTCTAGATCTCACCGGCTTCATTTGCTGATCATCCCACATTCAACCCTTCGAGCATTTAGACTCCATCATACCTATGCTGTGTTCACCACTTAAATTAACACAACTCCTAAGCTTACTTTACTCTTTAAATCTTACTCCTTTTTCTCTCTATCAGTAATCAGCTGTAATTTTCTCTCTTATTACTCTAGCACCAAGAAATGCTGGGAAATATTATCAGTTCTGTCTGCAGTGAAAGGAAATGATAACTGTCAGTCTGCCCCTATATTCTAGAGAGCTCTTTTGCACTCCAGAAACAAAGCACGTGCTGGCAGTTTGACAAGGTCTTTTCTTTAAATTGAAAAGAAAAATAATAAAAAAGATCAATAGGATCAGTGTAAAATGTGTGGAATTTAGTGAATTGGAGTTACTTTCTTGTGTCGCTGCAGGCAGAGACTGACTGCAGAGTCAGACAAAGCTTTAACTCAAGCTTTGGCCATGGATGGGCTAATCTGAGTAAAGTCCTTGGAAATAAGGGGTGGTACAGGAGGATTAAGGGAAAGCTCAGATTTTGCATCTTTTGTACACCAAAGAAGCCATTAGGCAAGGGATGTTCACTGGCACAGGCTGTTAAACACCCAAGCATTTCTTGTGTTTCTCTCTGCAGGAGGTGTAGGGGGCATTCTCATGGAACACTTTCTCCTGCTTCGATTTTCAAGCCTATCAAGACCATAGGCCTTGTGAACCTGAGATCAACTCCTGGAGATCATGAGGATGGCCATTAATGAAGACAGAGGTGATTATTGTTATTCATTATTTAAGTGATATTTTTCAATAAATAAGAATTTCAATGGAAAATGGAGTTTTAAGAGTACCAGAAGCACCTGCCTGTGCAGTTAGAAGCTGGGCATGGTTGCACATGAGAAAGAATGCATGGATATGGTATAAAAATTTCACATTTTTATTGAACAAAATTTATGCAGAAAGGGGGTGAGAACTCAAACACACCCACACAAGTCATTTTGCATCAAATACAACACTGTGCCTTGATCCAAAATGCATTTTTTTTTCTTGTTCTGGAAACAATCTTCTTTCTTTCCTTTTCTTTACTTTTATGTTTGCTTTATCTAACCACTGACCTGAGCACCCTATCCTATTTTCAAACATGTTATTATAATGATAGATTATTACTGAAAGATCAGGCTTCCACAGGTGCTATTTAAACAAGTGCACATCCACTAAAGAGCTTTTCCCAAGTAATTTAGGGAGAAGGGCTATAAATAAGCAGCATCCTATATAGAAGAGATGTTCTGCATCCTTGTACTTTCTCCACATCCCTGATTACCTGGTTATTTATTTTTATGCTGGGCAAAGATTTCACTCTTTAGAGGCACTTTACCAGAATCACTGTTACTAATTGCTTCATTGACAAACTCAGGAATAGTCCTGTTGCTGGAGCAGGAGCTCAGCATTCTCACAGTTATTAACACTCCTCTTTGTTTCTGAACATGTTCCTGGAGTTTTACTGCAGGTTTACAAATATTCTTTAACTTTCCTGCATTATTGTCTGCAAACTCTGTGCAGAAACAGCCTCCTTAAGGAACAAACAGCGCAAGATACAACAGTAACAGAGATTAAAGGAAATATTCAGCTGGCTGACTAATGGAAGGAAAAATCAATTCTATGGACATCTCTTCAAAATCTTTATGTTGCTGGGTTTTGTTGTGGGTATGGGTTCTTGTTTTCTGTCCTTGGGAAAGATCTATCTTATGCAACATTGCTATTAAAGTACAGCAGCTCAACTAAAAATAGTATTGACTGGTGTATTGTAAACTCTTCTGGGCTGGCACCACATTTCTCTATACGTTCAAGAAACTTAATTGTTCTTGAGGCCCCTGGATAGCGCTTTTAGAAGTGCACCTTCACAAGACTGTAGGGAATTTGACCAATAAGTTCTGAGTACGACAGGAAATAGTGGTAAATCACTGGAAATTGTAATGTTTTCATATGAAAGTGGGGATGCAAAATGAGAACAAGCTCAGTGGAGGTGTGGGAGAACTGCAGTGAGAAACTTTTCCCTCAGTGTTTTAAATTGCTGCCCAGCAAATCAGCTGCTGAACCCTGTTCCTGTAAACACAAACTCAACACTAAAATCATATTGTACCCCATGGAGGCAACAAAATGTCCCTTTAGTGTCAATTTCCTTTGCGGTAATTCTGAGGAGACTTATTTTATGCCTTTTTCAATTTATATTTAATCAATTAATTTCTTGAGCTCCTGAAATTGCTCAGAACCAGTCTAAATTTTTCAACTTAAGTCTTTCCTCCAAAAATGTATGCTGAGTTCACAAAATCCCCACAATCTTCTAAACAAACCACCTTCAAAAATATGGTGTTTAGGCAAAAAGCTGAAACTCCTTTTCAGTCTCATCAAAATGACTTTTTTTCCCCTTTAACATTTGGATTTTTGCTTTACTAAATCGCCAATTATAATTTCAGTTTTTTAATTATGTGTAATATAAAAGGAAAGTAATGTTCTCTTGGTTTTTCAGCTGGAATATCATGTACACACTTGAACATTTAACCTCAAGAAGGAATGTTACTGGAGCTATTGAGATGAAAAAGAACAAAATTAATATTCTAGAAAAAAGAACATATGAGAAAAGACTGAAGAAATAAAATGAGTTTATCTTGGTGACTTTGAATATGTGAAAGATTTCTGAAAAGGAAAAGAGAACACAATGCCTTTTGTTTTGATTTTTAATGGGTACTCCATCATAGACACCAAAAAAAAAGGACACAATTTACAATAAGAGAAGAGGCATTCAGCTGAAATGTGAAGAAAAAACCTTAATATTGGAAAAGCTACCATTGGAATAGATTACTTGGATAGGTGTGGAACCTGAGTTGCAGATTTCTTTAAAAATTTGTTCTGAAAAACAGAATGTAAGAAATGACAGATGACACTAAACTTCCAGTTGTACTAAGGAATTAACAAGACTTATCCTAGACCTTTCTTTGCTCAATTTTCTATGATCTTTTGCATTATTTTTTCTTATTACAATGCATGTATGACAATGACCATTCATCACAAGCCTTTGCAGTTCTTTTGATTTTAAATGGAATCAAAGTTCAATTTTGAACCACTTCTAAAGGTGGTGTGTGAGGGATCTAAAGAAGGGTCAAAGGGTTATGTGCTGCTAAATAAATGAGGGTTTCCTGAGGAGGCTTTCTTACCGGCAAGAGAATTAAAAGTCACTGCATTGAAGGTTTTAGCAACTCTTGTTATTCATTAATAGTAAAGAGAATATTTAACTTGTGCAAAGACGGTTAAAAGGTCATGTCATAACACTACTGGGAAAAATAATGGTGTGTATTTATAAATATATCACATTCCATCCCAAAAGAAATCTCTCTGCAGTTGTAAAAATTAGCAAATGCTTTCACTGAATTCCACAGTATATTAGTTCCCTCAGACCAGTATATCATCCCTGAAACTTCACACTGAATTACCAAGGGAATAAAAAAGGGAAGCAGAGGATGTTCAGAAGCAATTACATCAATTGTTCTCCAGAGCCCAAACATTCATTTATTCAGCAAATAAAGTCAGTGCTAATTGCTCCACAAAGCAGACATTCCGAATTGAATTTGGATTGCATCCAAAGCGTTGGTGTCTGCCCCAGGTTGCAAACTGGTGCAATCCTTTGCCTGCATGCAAAGACCAGTCTGGTTGTGCTTCATCTTCCTCTTGATCCCTTGGCTCCCACTGGGGCCTGGCACTGGGTCCTTCGCTACAGGAAAGACACTGAGAAGGGCAGTGGAGCTGGGGAAGGGTCTGGAGTACAAGTCTGATGAGGAGCAGCTGAAGAAATTGGGGGTGCTCAGTGTGGAGAAAAGGAGGCTCAAGGGCAATCTTCTCACTCTCTACAACTCCCAGGCAGGAGGGTGCAGCCAGGTGTGGTGAGACAACAAGTGACAGAACAAGAGGAAATGGCCTCGAGTTGTGCCAGGGGAGATTTAGATTGGTTATTAGGAAAAATTTCTTCACTGAAAGGGTTTTCAAGCATTGGAACAGGCTGACCAGAGAAGTGATGGAATCACCGTCCTTGAGAGTGTTCAAAAAAAGGAGTATATGGGACACTTGGAAACACAGTTTAGTGGTGGCCTTGGCAGTGATGGTTAACAGCTGGACTCCGTGCTCTCAGAGGTCTCTTGCAGACTTAACGATCCTATGATTCAGAAAAAGATTAGGAAACACTACTATGTGGTGAATAAACACAGAGTTAATGTTATTTATACCTTTTTACATTGTGTCACACTGTCTTTAGAGCAGACAGAAAGTCACAGGGAGAGTTGTGAAGAAGGCACTATTACTCCTGTTACCAGCAACAAGGTGAGAGCTCAAGGATGGGCAAAACTGGGAGTACTTACAAACACAGCACAAATTAGGGTGTCCATATCAACCTTAAACTATCACTGTGTGCCCATAGTTGATTTTTCTGTGTTGAGGGGAGTCTCATCTTTCTAAATTTGCTAAGTAGAATTCAAGCAGTCAAATTAGACTCATTGCCAATTATTCTTCCTGTTGTGGTAGAAGAAAGTGACTCCCATCAATTAGAAGACTCCAATGAGATGGGGAGTTTCCAGGCAGAGAACAGAAGATTCCCACTGCCCTCAAACATGAAGAAATGCTGGTATTAAACATCAGATGCTTTATTGGATGATTTTATTTTGCTGTTTGCAGTGAGTGGCAGACAGTCGCTTTATTTTGTCATCTGGAAATTTAGAAGAAATAAAACCCAGCAGCTATTTTGTCTTTTATGTATCAAATATACCTTGAAATTCACAATTATTGGGGTGGCTGAGGTCAGCTGGCTTGTTCAGCCTAGGGAAGGGGAGACTGAGGGCAAGATCTCATTGTGATTTGCAGCTTCTTCGTGAGTGAAGCAGAGGGGCAAGCACTGATCTTTTCTCTGGTGACCAGTGACAGGACCCGAGGGACTGAAATTGTGTCAGGGGAGGTTTAGGCTGGATCTTAGGAAAAGGTTCTTTAACCAGAGAGTGACTGGGGAGTGGAACAGGCTCCCCAGGGCACTGGTCACAGCACTAACCCTGCCAGAGTCCCAGAAGAATTTGGACAACACTCTCAGGCACATGGTGGGCGTCTTGGGGCTGTCCTGTGCAGGGCCAGGAGTTGGACTTTGATGATCCCTGTGGGTCCCTTCCAACATGATTCTGTGAATTATGACTAAATTATATTTGTGGTTTTTTGCAAATATATTTAAAATACTTTTGCTTGTCTTCATGCCCAAGAATGTTTCACCTACCTATTATAAAATTAACATTGAGAAAATTGCCTCTTTCCCAATATGTTCATCATATGGAAAAAACCAGTTTCTTTGGCTCACTTTTACCAGCACTCATTAATTAATTCTCATAACAGTCCTGTAAGTGTCAGCATCTGTTAAACATTAGCTCACATAGACAGATGAATCCTTTGTGGCTTTCTTTTGCATATTTGTTTTTCCTCAAAGACACTTGAGAGTTAAAAAGTTTCTTTAGCACTTGGACACTCGATGTTCTGTGCGGATTTTTTCCTTCCTTGACGCTGGAACTCTGAGGAAAGGTGCTTTTAATTTCACCCTTTGAAATATGGACCTCTATGATAATAAAAACACTGAAAAATATATGTCTGTGCGTAAACCTTTCTACATTGTGGCAATACTCCCTTCCTCTCCTTGTCTGAGCTACCCCCACTTTACATGGAGCTTATCTTCGGTTTCGTTGCATAAAGGAGATTTCAGGCTTAGATTTATTTTTTTTAGTTATTAATATAATTACTAGTCCTTTTCTTCCACTGGCACAGCTCTTCTGTTCCTCATCTTTAACATGAACAGACCTCACCTTGGTCACCACTGCCCAAGCACCCCAAACAGATAAACTCCTTTGAGATTCTTCTGCCTAAACATGAAAGTCTGCACCTTTATCTGGGTTAAATATCTGGATTTCTTTTGCAGTCAATACAAATCCCCCCCTTCCCCAAATTTTTAGAGCATTATTTATCTCATCGCAGAAAATACTTCCAACCTGAACAGGAGAATCAGGCCCTAAAATGCCCATTCTCCCCTTTCACTCTGTTGTGACTCTGGCTCACCAGCTGAGGTGGGAATCTCGACCACACCCTTTAGCCTTCACAAAGGGCTCCAAAAACCTGCTGTTTACTTTAGTTACCTTTAGACCTGTCCAAAATTAGAGGAGGCAAAACACAACAAAAAAACCTTGAAACTTTTCTTCCAGGCTCATATTCTTTTTGATCTTTCCTTGAACTTCCATCAAGAATTTTGTTGTTCTTCTGCACATGGTTTTCCTTTATAATGACAAGGATGAACTGGTCATATTGCCCCAACCTTAGATGTTTTCTTTCTTTTTGAGATAGGCAAGACATTGGAAAAAAAAAAAAAGCAACAAAAGCCAAACAAAATTAAACAAAACAAAACAAAAACCCCCTCAGATTCTTTTGTCATTTTGTTTTTCTTTTCTGCTCTCTTTACCTCTCAGCATTGTGCTCTTCTCTTATTGACAAATCATAAGCATCTATTACCTTATCAGTTTGTTATGGCATTTTTCAGAGCAAAGAAATAGTCGAAAACTGACTTATTTATGTGTTAAAAATCAGATATATTTTCAGATTTTTGCTCTTCTCAAGAAAAGGACATTCAGGTGATTTTGGTCCTTTTAGTTTAATCCTGTTCCCAGGTAACTCTCTGAGCTCCAATCTTTTTTATCCTCTATCTGACCATGATGAAGCAATACATAGAAAAAGACAGTCAGAAAGCATCAGGGTAGATCCTGTTCCAAAAATTAAACTCACATTCCTAAACACTGTGTAAGGTTATCATAGACTTGCTTAACGCAGTCTGGTAGCACAAGGGGGTTAAAGCTGGAAACAAAACTGAGTTCCAGCTGTGAAATTCACCTGGTTGTGTTTTCTTTATACCACACCTTTAAACCTCCAAGACCTTCCTGTCGAGAAAAATAAGTGCTTTCAGAGACAGGTACAACACAGGTCTTTTAAAGGACACCTTCACTTTGTTCTTCTGTTGTTTTATACTGAAATGATTCCAAGTGAAGGTAACCCAATGAAATTCTACTTTTTGCATAGAAACAATACAGCCCTTACCAGTGCTTTAACCATTTAGAGCTGGGGATATTTACTTTTCTGACCAGCAGAAGCTTTCCCTTAGTTTAAAGATGCAGAGAAGTTCTAGATTTTCAGTATGAGGAGATGTAACAGAAACAGTAAGAGGACATGTAAAGCTGCCGTGCTCCCTAAAGCTGCAAACAGGCTTTTAGGCTATCTGTTGCTGAATTCCAATAGTCCCACTTTCACCGCAGTTACAAAACTCTTAACATTTCTAAATTCACATTTTTATCTTTCCCACCACCTGAGAATGCCATCTGCTGTTTATCTCAAATATATTCAACTTTCCACAGCGTATTTTTTTGGGATGCTCTCAAATTCCATTTTGGTTCGACTTAGTTTTTCATTTTGTTTTATTTTTGGCTTATTTATTTAGTGATGAAACTGTGCATAGTGCAAGGCACACATGGGTTTCGCTGTACTTTTCCCTTCTGTTGCAATTTCTCAGTGCATTTTAAACAAAAAGGGTGGATTCTTGTTTGAGCTGCTGGTCACAATCCTTACTAGCACCCATGAAGGGATAGTTCATGGGAATTAAGTCACTTTTGAAAGGCTTTTTCTTGATCTGTGACATAACCAGTGCACAACCAAGAATCAAGATACCCAGAACAGTTATTATGTATTTCCTTGAAGAAAATAATGAGTTGTGAAGCAGAATACATTGGGATGCATTTTCCTAGGGGATAGTGACTATTTGACGATTAGGGGCTTTTTGGGGGAGTTTTCTTCAATTTGTCAAAGAAATTTGTTCATTTCACAAAAAGTCTTCTGAGGAGGCCTTTCCAAGCTCCATGTGGAAATCCACTCAGAGTGGACGCTGATTATGGCACACTTCAAATCAGAGTTAAATACTGATAAGTACTTTGCTCATGAGGTATTTTGGTATGGACCCTTCTCAATCTATTCTTTTAGTAATGGCTCAATTTAATTCTTTAAAGAAGGATGAGATTCATCTAACCCAGCTGTATTTTCTAAAATCCAGCTGTCTAACCGTAGTAATCAAGGCTTCATCTACAGTCAATGGAAAGAAATAGTTGTATAGGGCAGCTACCTCTCTTTTAGAATGACACAAATCTTTCTTTGACACTGCCTCTCCTATGGCTCTACAGAAATCCTGGACCCCTTGCTTGATGAAACAACTAGATTTTAGATTGCTGGACTTAAAAAAATAATATGAGAATTGAAATTAATGGGGAACAAGTCACTGGTGATATGTTCCTAAGGCCAATATTTGAGCCAATACACTTTAAAATATGACCTGGATGATGGGTAAGTGTTCGTCTTCAGCCAGTTTGCAAATGATACAAACCTGGGAGGAGTGACTGACACAGCAGATGATTATATAAGACCTTTGAAAGGGACCTTGATAGGCTGCAAAAATGAGCCATCAGGAAAGTCATGAAGGTCAGCAAGGGGAAATGCAAAGTCGTAGCACAGGGGGAGCAATAACCTCATTCATCAGTGGATTCTGGGGGCTCTTACTGTTGTGTGGAAATGCCTAATGGGGGTTTGGGGCATGGGTGGAGTAAAGACAGAACCAGATTCTTCTGAGTGGTACCCACAGACACCACTGTTATGCCCATGAGGTAATGAGCATAAACTGGAAAACAAAAAACTCTTCTTAAATATTAGAAAAAGCATTTTTTACTGATCAGACACTGGAAAAAATTACCCACAGAAGTTGTGACATTTCTGCCCCCAGAAACGTTCAAAAGCCAGTTGGACATGGCTCTGAGCAACCTGCCCTAGCTGACTATGCTCAAAGTGGGGAGGTTGGAGTTTGTATCCTACAGTGGCCTTTCCAAAAACAATAGTGCTGTGATTCTTTGAAGATCCTGTAACTTGGAAACTTCTTGATATTTTTAACCCAGGTCTTGCAAACCTTAATTGAAAGCTACTCTCTCCTTGTCTGTTGAAAGAGAGATCTGAATTAAAGATCTGAATTTCTGGATACAGAAGAAATAAAACAGAGGGTGCAACCTCAGCCTTGTCTCAGATGAGAAGCCATATTGTACAAACAATCCCAGCCTGGGGTTCTCACTCAAAGATACTTCTTGGAGCCTGCTGCTGTACTGGCTCTAGAGAAGTGTCGATCCTCACTGAGCATCACAGGCATAGGTATTTACTGCAGTTTGGGATGAACCAGCGTACCCCAGACAGCCATTCAGGGCTGGGGGGGTCGAGAGTCTTGCTTAGCAGGTAAAGGTTAGAGGATACTACGTGTCTATGCAAAGGCAGCTGTGGCTCCTGGTGCTTTCCTCTGAGCAGGAACCGATATGAAAAACAGTCTGCTACTGATTGACACCTTCAGCAGTACTGCTTGAAAGTGCTGAGGTCTTTTAAAATGCACTGAGTAACACAAATAATTCGGTTGACTTTGTTTGAGCCATGTGTTTCTTGTGTAGTGAATGTATACAGAGTGCAAAGAATGTGAGTTGGAGCTTTTCCTTAGAGCAGGATGAATTAGTGAAGATCTTCCTGGTTTAATTCCTGTAGCTGTGGCTTCTTTGATAAAACATTTTTTCAGTTCAATGGACAGAGACTTCAGTCTACAACTAAACTGTGCAATTCTGAAAATCTTGCTTTAAATTGCATGCAGAATCAATGAGAACACCACGATTTCAGACTTGGAGCAGGAGGGATTATCTAGAGGCTTGAGCATAAGTCTGGAAATGAGGGGACCCAGGTTTAGCTTCTTTCTCTGTCACAGGTGTTTTATGTTATCCCAGATAAGTCATTTTGCCTTTCTGTGCCTCTTACTCCCAGTTGTCAAATAACTCTTCCTTCTTTACCTCTGTGGGATATCATAAAGCATGTGAAGTGTCCAGATTTTATAGTATTAGTTGCCATAAATGTATCTTAGCCTGTCAATTTTATGCTGGTGAGGGTACATTTTGTTAGAGAATCCAACAGAGTTTTTTTGTCATTATACTGCCTAACAGAGCAGGGTCAGCTCACAGTTTCTGCAGAAATATAGATTAGGGGTTTGTCGAGTTTTTGCTTTATTTTTAATGTTTCTTTTATCACAGGGGTGGGAGGGGCAGGGCAGAGTAACTTCTAGCAAAATTAGGAGAGGACACGGGGAGGCAGCCAAACTGGACATATCTTAATGTGTCTAGGGTACCAGTGGTTGGGTTACTGAATCAGAACCTTGTTCTTGTGTTTCTACAATTTATCTGAAATAAATTCAAAATACACCCATAGAGCACATGTTGGATGTTTATTGCTATCTGGTTTTAATTGCAGAGTGTGGTCTCAGAGCATCAGTTATGACATTCATTTCTCATTTTTGATGAATCTCATATTTGGGCTTGGACTGTTCTTCTGCATAACAATTAACATTCTGCAGAACTATCAGAAAACTCTTTCAGGGAAGGAATTTAGGGACATTAAATGTCTTAGGTATCTATTAATGTAACTAGAGCTAGGTGCCTAAACACCTTTGTGATTTCATCCCTTATTACTCCAGTATTAGGAGTACACTTCAGAAGAAGGAAAAGAAATGAGGAAAGCAGAAGTAACTGTCAATGTAATAACTGGCACCAGCCAAAACAAACAAACAGAAAAAAAATCCAATTTCAGATAATCTCCAGTGGAGATTTCTAGCCTAATTTGCTCATGATAATGGATGAGTGGTTCTTCCCTAATTGGTAGTTTGGAGTGGGAGTCTGGGCTCTTTTTGTTCTCTGATCGCCTCGGACATTGCTGGAGTAATGTTTCAATTGATAGCCTGACACTTCACTCCCACATTTTCCCTCATACTACAATTTCAGTCAGTTAAGTCATCTGATGATGCTGTTTAATTCTCTTATAAATAGCAGGTTTTCACAGTGGGAGAACTGCTGCTAAGAAATTATAGTCCAACAGAACAATTTGGACATTACTTTGGATGACACATGCACGTCTATTATTTCAAAATTATTATTGTGGTGTTTTCATATAATCTTTGATTAAATTGAGTAGTTATCTTCAGGAGAACTCCAGTAACTATAACCCAGTTCTGTACAATCTGATTTAGTATTGTCAGTGTGTAACCCTATGTAGTTCTATTTCACCTCATCTGTTTTTTTCTCAGATTAATAAAAAAGCCAAAACATACACAAAAGAAATTAAATTAGTTTTCAAGCAGCAAAACATTTGTATGGCAAAATCACATTTTTGCAAATATCGCAGTTAACTCTCTTTGTGCTAAGAGATCAGTACAAATATCTTGAAATATCGAACTTACATGGAACAAATAACCTGTACCCCTAAGATGACATGTATTTTTCTTCCCCTACCTCAAAGGCACATTATCCCACTGATGACTCTTGCAGGGTTTCTTGTATCTCCTTTGAAACAGGAATTACATTGGAGATATTTTTCTATGCTAGAAAAATTACTGGCCTAATGGCAAATCTGCAATGCATGCATAATGAATGGTATCAGTTTTCCATTCAAACTCTATAGGATAAGTGATTATCTCACCTGCAAACCATTGTGAATTTTCTCTGAAAACTCATCAGCCAGTCTTCTTATTTCGGGCTTTGTCTGTCACTTTCTTCAGCATTTTGGGATGTACAGGAGGCTAAAACTGAGCATGTCTTGCCCTGATTTTGCAGGTCTGTACTTTGACTTGTGGGACTGGTAACCTGGAAGAGGACGTGATCCATATTTATACACCAATTTGTACTAAATGCCACTGTGACACCCTAGGGCAGCAAAGACGTTCATATATGGCCAGTAAATGTGACACTGGACCCACTGGATACCCGTGGCCTCCTGGAGCAGCATCAGGAGACCCCCTGAGATATTTCAAATAGAACCAGGAGTCCCAAGAGAGTAACTGAAGCATTTCCAGGGAAGGATTCCTCTGTTATATTTTAGATTCTACATTCAGACGAAATAAATCTTATCTTAGATATTTATCAACTGTTAAAGAAGATAATTAACTTCCTACTGAGATTGAAACTATAACTGTATGTTTCAGTCTACAGACGAGATGTCTACAGGTAGATGCATATAAATTAGGTTTCCACAAGTGATTAATGTGTCTAAACTCTCTGTATGAGAGTTTACCTCTCTTTAGTCAATAAAAGTCTGAGGCCAGGTTAAGTTCCCTCAAAAATATCTAGTTCTGTTTCACAGGATTGAAGGTTTCCCACAAGTCCTCCCACTGGCAGGTAGAACAGGTGAGTAAAACTTCAAAGTCAGAGAAGATTTTTACTTTGTGCTGACCCACCAGGTTTGGGATAAATCTGAGGCAGGATACATCACAGAATAATTTGATTAGAAGGGATTTGTGGAGGCCATTGGTTCCAACTGCCTGCTTAAAGTAGCAGCCTGCAGCTGCCTACAAGCCCCACGCACAAGAGATATGTGGAAAGGGCTACTGAACTGCATCATAAACATCTGTCCTACCCCTTTTGGGGTGCTTCAAATGGACAGGCCCTGACAGAGAAGCTGTAGCTAGACTCCTTGCATTATTTAAACTCAAGTCCTTTTTTTCTTCACATTAAAACAAAGCTCTTCCAAACTTGAATGGACACCCTTTGCCCTCTCACTGATTTCAGTATGAGGCAGCCACTCCTTGGAGTGACATTTTTATAGAAGAGTATACGTTTTAATTTACAGTGGATTCTTTTTAGGTGGTGGTAGGATAGACTCACAACAGAATAAATTAAGGAGAAATAATAGATTTGCACCACAACACTTCAATATACAAAGAAACTCGGACAAGTTTAGGAGCAACAGGTGCTTCATTGCCTGAATGAAAATGCACTGAAGAGGGGCTGGGAGAGTCAGGAAAATCACTTTCTAATGTTTAATCTTCTGTATTTGTCTCATATAGGTACAAAAGCTTTTCATTCATTCAGCGAAACATAATGCAAAAGCAAACTTAAGAATTTTTATAAACTAGGGGATAAAATTTTAGGCACAGACTGCCACAGATGCAGCTCCTTGTCTCCTTTAACCTACTGATTCCCATTAGGATTTCCTAAGTTCTGTTGTAACCTCCAGCAATGATATCTTTGAGTGAACATTTTTGCCCATAACTTAAACTGAAATTACTTTTAAAAGCTGTGATGCTAATATTTTTATGAAAATAGTTCCTAGTGACAAACGTGGTGGTTTTTTTTCTTTTTAGAACTGACCATCTCCCGTGGCTGTATTTGTTCTTGTGAAACATAAGTATTTAACTGAAGGATATTATAGGTTTATATATATAGATAACAGATTTTGGCTTGAGAACAGAAGTTTTTAATCTTCAGCAGAAAAAAAGTTCAGTGCTTCATTTTGTAAAGAAAAAATAGGTAAAGGAATTATTCCTAGGAAAAGAGAACACAAACATTTTCTGACCATGTCTATTAATAGAAACTGTTTTTCCTATTTGAAATATACATGGAAATTCTCAGATGCAAAGTGCAAAGGGGTTTTTTTATTCATAAGAAATTTCAGGAGACAAATGGCTTCTTTGCATTTCGCCAATGCGAAGCAGATCAAAACTGCGTACTTGGAAACGTAGCACTATCTGCAGGGACTGGGTACAAAACTATTTGAAACTGCTCATTTCTTTTTCTGGCTTAGCGAAGCCTCCGATCATCCTGTAACTATAGCAACATAACCATAAGCTGCTCAATTTTAGGCACTTTTTGTGCATTGTCTATTTTTTTTCCACAATATAAAAAGATAATGAGAGAGAGGCAGTCTGCTTTGTGCGCCCTGTTCAGCTATATTTGAATTATATGTGATAAACAGTATGAATTAAAAATTATCCAGTCTCTAAATGCTTTAAATGTTAATTTTATTTACCTGAAGACTCCGAGGAGGTGATCTATTTTCCCGAGTGTGGGCACATCATTCCATTTGAGAAGCCCTATGGGCTCCCAGCTGGTATTCTGCTGCCATAGCACAGGGGTACATGTTTGGGAGCTTGTAGATGGCTTAGGTGGAACTAGACACCCGTGTTTAGGTAGCTGAATTGCACCAAAGACTGGCCATATATTTCTCAAAAGATCCTCCATTCCTACCATCAAGATGACTGGTATTTATTTAACTTTAAGCATCCAGATAATGGTAAGATAAAGCCTCCTGGAAGAGACTGAACAGGACTATATCAGGTCCCTAAAATCCCACAGATTTTTCCATAAAACTTTCTTCTCTTGGAGTTTTCTTGAAATATTGAAACCCAAAAAATTTGAATTGGAATTTTGCGATTTGTGTGCAGGTAGAGATTAAACTCAGCTGCCTGCACAGAGGTTTCTTATGCAATTTAAGAATCCTTTTTTTTTTTTTCGTAGCAAGCTGGAGCAATATGGGTTTGCTATAGGTCTTGTACTTTATTTTCTGATCCTATAAAGATGTCACAGATAGCACAGAGCAACATGCAGCTCTACAGGGGCAAATCAGCTGTCATGTGTGGATGATCATAATGAAAATTCAAGTTAAGTAATAAGATCTAATCAAAGCAGCAGGAGCCAGCATCTACACACACATATCCCTAAATATATGACTTTCAGTACAGTTTCGGTGCAAAGAAGTGAAAACTATAACTGAAACTATTTGGGCATCTTAAAGTATTGATATATAGACACAGAAATGAAAAATAAAACAAGATAATGAGAAGATTGTCTTCAGAGCAGCTGCAGGAAAAGCAGAATAGCCTCAGACATTTTAAACACCATAGACAATTTGGAAATTGTGTCAAGCACTGACCATTTGTTTGCACAGCTACCAGCCAGAGCGATTTTTCTCATTCTTTCAATCCTGTGAGAGGGATGCAAATGACATGCAAAAGGATAGAACCTGAGAAAAATGCCTACTATTAATACTCCAGTTTAAAAAGCAAAGTGAAACATTTAGCAACTATCACACAGCTCACCATATTTCTAGTGCTGGCAAGAGAAATCAAACTTTTTAGCAGTGTCAAGTCAGACGCTTTGGTGTTACAAGTCTTAAGCTCACAGACAGGCCCAGTAAAAGGCTTCTGTCCTCCTGAATGCAGGAGTGTGAACACTGATTGTTATCTGACCGCTCAAGATTCGCAGAGTCAATCAGCACACATCCAGCATGTCTGTTCACACTTCACCTCTGGACTTTCTCTGTAGTCATTGGAAAGAAATAGAAAAACTCAGAGAGCAATTCACCACTGCTGGTGGATTTTCCAGAATAGATTGAATGGTGTGTTATTAATTTTTATTTATCTCCACATTAATAGAGGACAGAGGGAGTAGAGCTGAGCAGATGCCGACACTGAGCCACACAGACCAGTCCTGAAAAAATGAACCACTTTGCAGCATGATTTCATATTCACCCCCAAAGTCTAAAATAGTAATACATGCCTGCAATTAAATGAACCTTATATGAATAAGTAAAGATTCTATTTTTTCACTAAATGTCCAAACACAAACCAGTATGTCTTTTGATTTTTATAGTCATTCTGATAAAGAGAGAATTCTCACACTATAACTCGGAGCAAAGCTGTTCAAATTTTATCTTGGTGAGACAGTGGGTTTATCTCAGGTGATACCCATACCATTATTCTTGTGGAAAACTGCAAAAGCAACTTATTTCTGTTTTTCTAAACTTTCCATTTTTTGAGGCAACTCCAGATAAAGTTCATGAAAAGACGAAAAGCTCCTCCACCTGCTTTTTTCTTTTACGTTTAGGTATTTTTCCTGTTCACACACACAGAAAACTTTTTACACCACCTCCTAGTTCTTAATTTACAAATAATAACACATTACCTTAATCTTACTTTTTGTCTGTGAGCATAAAAATAGGATTACTCATATGAATGAATGCAAATGCTTGCAAAACTGGGATATAACTTTTTTGTTCTTCCTCTGCTACTTGAGTTCATTACTGATATCCAGATGGAGGGGGAGGAAAAACTACTCATGTTCCAGATCTCCTGAAATATTTAGATTATTTAAGTGACTGAATGACATATCTACACCTGTAAAGAGTGAATGACTATAAACAAGCACTAAATAATACTATTTCAGTCACCCAAGGGCAAAATACATTAGCATTGTATCATTTCACATACAGTCATAAAATTGAGTGCTTGCTCAAAGACAATTATCAGCAGAGTCTAAAGTCACCATTTCTAACAAGGATTACACATAATCTGAAAAATAGCTAGAAGCATTGGTAGTCAAATTCCTGCCTTATTTTCAGTGGTTTTGGGGTTATTAGAATGGTTACCAAAAGGTTAAACACAGCTTTGCTTTCTCTCCTGATCTCAGACCTCCTGAATCATCTTAACCCAACTGCCAGTCACCAAAACAGTTACTTACCTGCCTTCTCTCAATTCCCACCTCAACAACCTCTGAGAATTCAGTTCTTCTGTTCTGACAGACAGACAAATGAAAATACTAACTAGAAATATTTCCTTAGAGCAGGCAATTCTGATGTAAAGTCCACCTGGTTTAATTTTCTTCCTATATTTTTATTATGAGAATGAGAAGTTGCAGGTCCACCCCCAGACAACTACATATTCTTGCTCCAGAGCATGCTCTTCTTCTTCTTTTCGCTTTCCAAGGGACCCCAATCCTGAAGCTAATAAGAATAAAAACTTTTTATGTGAAAGTTCTTACCTGAACGAGAAAAAAACTTGAATAAAACACTAACATAGTATAGTAAATAATTCTAGGAAGAACTACAGATATCCAGAATGGTATATTCTTTGAACCACAGAATGGTTTGGATTGGGAAGGGCATTAAAGATCATCTCGTTTCAACACCCCCTGTCATGGGCAGGGACACCTTCCACTAGACCAGGGTGCTCCAAGCTCCATCCAACCTGATCTGGAACACTTCCAGGGATGGGGCAGCCACGATTTCTCTGGGCAACCTGTGCCAGTGTCTCATAGGAAAGTGTTTCATAGGAAAGAATTTTGTCTTAATATCTAATCTAAATTTACCTTCTTTCAGTTTAAAGCTGGGCTCATGGTCCTGCTAAAGCAGTTACCAACAGCGGGTAGAAAAAAATTGCCCATTCAGTGATAGTGATTTTGCTGATAATCTCGTTCAGCACGTCAGTGTTTTCTCTATAAGCTGCATGGAAGACATCTGAAAAGTCTAGCTAATGACATGTGAAATCATACATACAGTAAAAACTATTACACGCTATGAAATGTGTCCTCGTAGTGTTATTAGGAGGCCTTGGTTCATTACAAATATAGTGTGATCATCATGGCTGATGGAGTTTAAACAAGAATTCCCTGCAGTTTGTTTTGGTTCAGTAAAGACAGCGATGTCAAAGGTTTTGTATTTAGCTACAAACGCTTAGACTCAAGGAGAGAGTCTAAGGGTAACCAGCATTCACGCAGTATTATTTTCTTTAACAAACACACCAGTGATTTAACAAATTCACCAATGGTTCTGAAAACAGAACACAATGTGAGAAACTGAATATAAATACTTTAGGATTCAATCCAGAGACCTTTTAGTTCAAATTTCTTTTCAAACAGCTGCTGTGCCTTATTTATGCAGCATAAACAACCTATGAAATTACAATTTAGATTAGTGTATATTCATTCTTCTCTATACATGAAGTAGGAATGCAGAAGAGTGCTAGCTCTTGATTTTAGGTGTACAATTCAAGTCAGGTTTTGGACTTAAACATCATCTATATTTCTGATGGGAATTCTGACTCTGTTTATTCTTTCTTTAATACTAATTTTTGTTGGTTGCTTGTGTTGTTTTGTGCTTTCTCCCTCTCCCCCCCCCCCCCCCCAGAGTGACAGCAATTAAACCAGCACTAAGGGAAACTAAAGTGATTGTGCATTAGGAATTGGTTTAGGACTCCACTGTAAAGGAAAAGATGACTGCTGTGGAACTTACACTGGACATTATCTCCTCAATACATCAACGCACACTTCATTTTACATATAGATTTATTGACACTTAGACTCTATTGTTATACGTAGAGAATTACTGACTAATTAATGTGCCACTCCTTTAATTACCTTGAGTTATAAAGGAAAAACTGCAGAGAAAGTTTGGATAACCTTGCTTTAATTACCATGATTATGGGGTAAAACTGAGTCCATTTCTTAAGGGGAAACCAAATGTTGATGCAGCACACCTTGTCAGAAACCAGATTCAATCACTTGGATAGACTATTATAGTGAAGATGGATACGAAGGGTTTTCATGTATTTCCATGTGCTCAGCTTTGCCCTCAGCTTCTATCTTGGTTCCTTTGGCAAAGCAGGTCCATTGTATGCAAGGATAAAACATTCCTTACCTTTTTGTTAGTTATGATCATATATTTAACTGTGATATCACTGCAAGCAGTTTCTTAGTATGAATGAGTGGCATTTGGTTCATTTGATGGATATTTGACTTTTAATTAGGAGAAAAAATAAAAAGCACAAAACCGGATCTTGAGTCCTTCTATTCAAGGTCTTTCTCACAGCAGCTCTGAAATATGTTGCCTCTATATTTAAATTAAATTTAGAGTACTAGGAGTTGGTTTTTTCTGAGGTCACCAGGAAATATATGAGCTCTATCACTGCAGAAGTCCATTCAAAGGAATATCTTGAATTCTTTTAAATTTATTGCGATTGATGTAAATAAGATATCTAGCAATTGATCAAACTTTCAGCTTGTTTCTGACTGCTGCTAGTGTGTTACTGTGACATGTTGTCAATAGATCATCTTACTTATCACTGACAAGGTTAACTGGGTTCATACTTGCTCCTTGCTAGTAACTAGGGGTTTATATTAAAAAATGGCAGTCCTATTAAACTTCATGTGCTTACTTCTTTTTTTTATTTTTGTATCGGTCAGTAGTAGTGCTCTGATCTACACTTTTAAAAAAAACAGAAACAAACAAACAACACAAAAACTAGCAAAAAAACCCGACAAAAAACAACAACAAAAGTCAGCAGAGCAAAAATAAGTCATTATTTAACAGTCAGGGCACAGAGCTCTGCAATTTTTGAGTGGTTTTTAAGGACTGTCCCAGACCTAAAGCATTAAGATCCTCCATGTCAAAGGTCATGATAAATAAAATTATAAAGTCCAGATCGAGAACAAATAGTTCCGGTTAAGTACGAATGAGAAATAGGAGTTTCTGAAACTGTGAGCAGATCAAGAAGAAATACCTGCACACTGATAAGGAACAAAGCCTGTAACAGCAGGAATCAAACACACAGGCAAAACTAGTTTTTCGTAATGAGATTTTTTCAGCCACCTGATTAAAGGAGTTAAATCCATGTTAAAGGAGGCCTCATTCTTCTTTAAGAGAAAAATATAATCCTTTTTGGCTATATGTTATGCACTTGTGCATTATGTCCCGTACTCCAGATTCTCTCTGCTTACAACTTGCTTAGTAACAGGTCACAGGAAGGAAATGCTATGCATAAGGCATGAAAGAAACTGTTATGGTCTCCTAAATATTTTCTGTGAACTTTCTTGTATAGGAACTTGTGTTTTCATTAAACATGTGCCTACAGTGTCTACTTTTCATCAAACTCAATTTTTGTCAGATAATGAAACATTCAAGATTTTTCATCAAAAAGAAAATTTTCCACAGGAAAGAATTCTGTTGTCTGACTGTTTCCAGAAATTACCCATTTCAAAAGATAATTTGATAAGCTGAACTGCAATAAATGTGATTATTTGCAACCAACACTACTCCTCACTGCAAAATCTGAGCAGTCTTTGGTAAGAGCAGAACTGATGAGCACAAGCAAGCCTTAAAGTGAACAAGTCCAACACACCTTAGCACACTACAAGTGCATGGGATGCTCTGTGAAATTCCCATTCCTCCTGCTGCGGTATCCACCCTGTGTTTCCCTCTCACTAGTTCTTGGAATCCATTCTCCTCCTCTGATGTCAATATTCAATCAGAATTCTTTTCAAATTAAAAAAGTCTCTAAACCAGAGAGTCTAATTTGAATAACAGTCAAAGGGTTACAGTTAATTGTAATGATAAAGGTGTT
Source organism: Pseudotriccus pelzelni (assembly GCA_035584735.1). NCBI lineage: Eukaryota > Metazoa > Chordata > Aves > Passeriformes > Tyrannidae > Pseudotriccus > Pseudotriccus pelzelni. The sequence goes on from JAWMRA010000041.1 coordinate 3,945,420, forward strand.
TAGATTTGCTTTCATTCTAAAAACTTAGAGCACATTAACCTTTTAATAGGCCATCTTGTGGGGAAGGGACACATCCCAGAAAGCTTTGTACGTTTGCACCATCATAAGATGCACACACTGAAAGGATATCAGGGAATGGATGATCTCTGTTTGCCTTCAAGTTTCATTTTATTCTTAATTGGTTTGATATCACGTGCTTTTCTGCTTGGCTGAAGGCAGAACTGGAACCTGGCAACACAGGTGCTTTTTTCCATTTCTTCTGTGTTTTAGCTGTAATAAAAGAACCTTCCCAATTTCCTCATAATCTGCTCCATGTCAATTCCCTCAGGTTGCTGGCTTCATTCTATTGCTATTTTTAAACTAAGGTAGCTGACTCTTGTTCTTCTCAGCTACCCTTTGCTTAACCTCTAATTTGAATCTGCCAGTCTTTCCTGTTTGTCACTTAGGAGGAATGCACCACTAAGTAAGAAACGAGTTCTTTGTGCAGAGAAGCAAAAGTCTGTTTTTCCTTTATTGTCTCATCCTGTGCATCTTGCTGAGGATTTCACTGCACTATTGTATAGTATCCTGTGATAAACCCATCAAACCCCAGAAAATGCAAAAATTGAGGTTGAAGGTGTAATAATAGCCCAGACTAACAGTGCAGTGAAATCCAGCACTTGTATAAATCAGTGGCAAGGTCGTCATTTCCTTCACTAAACCAGGACTTCATGTGGGTCTTTATGGGTACTAAGAGCATAAGCAACCCTTTTGCTTAAATTATGCATCATTCAATACTGAAAATTTAAAATGTTATTTAAAAAAAGCCAAAAAATACTCACAGTCTCCCCCAGAAGCTGCGATCTCTTACATCACTGCTTTATAACCATAACTTAAGCCATTCTTTTTATTTTACTTTAAGATTCACTTAATATTTCAAGCAGTTTTCCTGTGTTATATATCTAAATATGGAATCTGTTGTCTTTTGCAGTCAGGCCTGTGAGTAAAATTGCAGGTATTTCAAGACTTGCTGTAATTCACGAGAGAAAGCTGCCACTACTAAGTTTGGATAGATGAGGATTGGATGAGGAAGAGGACAGACATATAATGATGAATTGTATCTAAGAAATATTGGAATAATCTGTACCGAAGAGTCTCTATAAAATGTATTTATCATGTGCCATATATCTGCTCTAAGCAAAGAAGTAAACTTCCTACCCTTATCTTGAGTGGCACGGCAATTTTTGTTTTCCCATGTAGAAATAGTAACTGCTTTTTTTTTTTTTTACTTTAAATGAAGTTTATAAAATAAAATATCTTATTTGTTACTGGTGTCCAAAATTATTCAAAACTCTTCTTTAACTCTTAGACTATAGATTTTTCCTGGAGCCCATTACAGACAACAAAATTACTGCTCTGCTGGACTGTAAGGGTTTGTTTCCCCTTCTACTGAATTCCCGTGGAGTTTTTAACACTGACTTAAATAGGAGTAGGCTTTGGTTTTAAATTCATATTCTTGATTTCAAAGTAAAGTACATATTTCATAAAAAGAGCTGTTTGATGATAATAAATATTCCCATGTTGGAGGACATAGGAGTGAAGAAATTATATTCCAGGAAACTGAAATGCAAGATTTGTTTCTGTGGAGAAACTTCATGCCTGTGCTCAAAAAAAAGGAAAAAAAAATCAAGAAAACAATAAAACCCTATAAATCAGGTGATGGTGATTCTGATCTATCTGTATTTTAGAAGTATAGCCTAGGGGATTAAAAATGTGATAATAGAAGTGGTGTCAACATTTCAAATAAGAAGGATTGTGTCACCTAGATAATGTGACCTCTGAAGAAAGACTGAAAGAAACTGCAGCTATTTAAGCTTAACAAGCTAAGATGAGAGATGGAGATATTTGATTTCAAATATGGGGGCAATAATTGTGCAAGGAGGATGGGAAAACAACAGTTGTCTTCCATGTTCGTGATGGGTGGAACACATAAAGGAAAAGCTAAACTTCACCAGGAAAGAAAATATCTAGTTCATACAATAGGAAAAAAAATCTTGTCAGGGTGATGAAGTGCTAGGATAGATTATTTCACCTGTTCTGAAAGACTTCTAAGAGGAAAACAGGAGTTCAAGTGACACAGTATAGCTGATCCCATTAAGGGGCAGATGGCTGGGTGAACTCAATATTTTTTGGCCTGTTTTCCTCTGATAAGAAAACACTTTCCTTCTGTAAATAACATTTTAGAGAAACTGCCTTTGTTGAAAGTGAACTGTTTTGGAGGAATGTGCTACCTTAGGTAGAGATCTGCTGAGATTTTCATTTGCGGGATTTTGAACTGAGTTTTTCAGTTGTTATTCTGAAACAATAACTTCAATATGGAAAATGAAAATCCAGAACAAAACAAAATGGCTTGAAAATATTTCCAGTGAGTTAATTTTATTTTTAAGCAAGGCTAAAGTTTAATGATATGTAGGATTTTTTTTTTAATTTTTAGGGAATATTACCTGTGTATAATCAACAAATTCCACTGAGCTTTATGGAAGTGTCTTATTATGTCAAGCAGGAGCTAGAAAAGTTTCACTCCTTGAACAACCAACAGTGTATGTAAGTGATATTGCATAATGAAACATGACTTCATCTTTTTCTGTGAGAGACTACACTAAAAATATCTGTACTTTGACTAGCAGTGATTTTTTTTTTCTAGAGTGCATCTGTTTTACCTGTGGAGAATATAAGTTCATCTGGGTCAGAGCTCTCTCAAATAGGGACAAAAATTATTTGTTTTTTCTACGACTTCTTGTAATATCAACTAAAAAATTAACACCTTCTTTATTTGAACACATAGAGGGGGAAAAAACCCCACTTTTTTTTTTTTAAATGACTTTTGTGTAGCACTAATAAAAGAAATTTTTTATTGTTGATTGATTTATACACTCTGATGTAAATCAATATCCTGACTCTGTTCTTGTTCAGAATGCACATAACATTCAGTGCTGTAAAACTGCCATATATTAAGTTAAAAAGTCTGTATACATGAGGGTTTTTTCCCCAAGCACACAATGAAGGGAGCAGTTGACTGTGAGTCAAATTTGTAATTCATAGGCGGATTCAGCCACATCTCTGAAAGCTTCCATTATAATTAAGATTACAAATCAAAACCAACTATTTTGAGTTGCAATGTTATGTTCCCTTAAGATATTTCAAGTTGAAAATTTCAGTGATACATATGTCATCTTTTCAACACAAAGCCTCATTACTCAGCATCTCATTCAGAAAAGGAAAGGGGGGGGAATAATGACCTGAAGGGAATGTGAAAGGCTGAGCACACCAAAGAAGGCAGAGCCTGTGTAGCATGTTAACATCTCCCCTTCCTCCAAACTATCAGTGCACTCACATAATCCATAGCAGGGAAGGAGGAGAATGCAGTAACCACCCTATGTGCAGCCTGTTCCTTCAAATCTATCAGCAGCACTGCAAGTGTAAGAGAACTCATGGCAATTCAACTTTGGTTTCCACAGGGACCGTTGTACCTTTCCCTGTGTTTTCCATCTGTTTATCCCTGTGCTTTTTTGTTGACTGAACACAGTAGCAGAGTAAGACTAAGATTGGGTGAAAATAGACATTTGGAGCCAGTTCTGCTTCCGGTAGGAGGTGTTTACAACATTTTTCACTTAATTGCATCTTAAGGTGGAACTGATGTTGTATAACCCTCTGAAAGCTAATAATGCTACCAAAATTAAAAAAAAAAATCAAGGAAAACACATTTGTAAAATTTTTGCTATAAATACAGGAAAAAAAACGAAGAGAAATGCCATCACTACACTTGTATAGTTGCTATTTTTGGAGTTGATATGTTTTTCTCAAATTGCCATCCTTAGGAAAACATCACAGACCTGCAAGTTCCATATTATTAAATTCCACTCCCATATGTGAAGATACTGCAAAGTGATTTATAGCCACCCTTGGTCCATTATCATCTTACAGCTTTATGCTTAACGCCATCTCTAGTGAGGGCCTGCAAGACTCTGTGAGCCAGAAGCAGGACAGAGAAAAAGAAAAAAGACCTAGAGGGTCTTCAGAGCTGCCACGGTGAAGACTGTGCCAGCAGGCAGGGCAGGCTGGTCTGCAGAATTGGGCCATGTTTATTCCAAGCCTGCCAAAGTAAAACTAGATATGGGCTTCTAGGAAACATTAAACTGCAATATCTACCTTATCCACCTTTTCTCCTGGCTGATGGCTCATTTGAGGGGTAAATCAGGACAGAAGCTGAGAGACTGTGGTGCAGCTCATATGGCAGCCTCCTCTCTCAGTGCGTTGGAGACCTGGAGAGTGGATCAGCACCTTTTCCTTCTCAGTCATCCAGGTGCTTTCTTAGAATCCACACAGTCACCGTACAGATGTTATTACAGACTCATAGAACCACAGAATGGTTTGGGTTGGGAGGGGCCTTAAAGACCATCCAGTTCCAACTCCCTGCCATGGGCAGGGACACCTTCCACTATCCCAAATTGCTCTGAGCCCCATCCAACCTGGCCTTGAACACTTTCAGGAATGGGACATCCACAACTTCTCAGGGAAACCTGTGCCACTGTCTCACCAGTCTCACAGTAAAGAATCCCCTCTTGTCACTAAATGTCCTTGTAGTTTTGCAGTGTGGCTGCTCACTACGAGCAAGGCTTGATTCAGAATCTTTACTTTTTTTCCCAGCTCAGGTAATAAATGGAAATGCTAATTAGCTGACTTCATCCTACACTCTTTGATGACATTAATGTCCCAGAAGAGTCACAGTTCCCATATAACAATAGGTTGACCAACTTGCTTTGTGTGTGCTGCATGTGCAGCCCAGCAGTATGAACCTCTCCACCCCTTGCACAAGTGTTCCATTCAGTGTTGCCCTGGCATGACCCTCAATCGATGTAACACGTTCCGAAAAGACATGAAATATGCAATTCTGAGATTCATTGAAAAGGATGCTCAAAACTTTACACAGGGACAAACATTATAACAGCTGAAGGTTGCCTGATCAGGTAAGAACAAAGCTGCAAGATTTTCATAACAGCTTCACTCACATACTTGTATCTTTGAGCATAAATTTAAAGCATTTAAGACCAAACAGAAAAGAGTAGGAAACCATATTTCCTTTACCATCGTGGACAGTTAAATTCTATTCAATTAACAATAAGCTCAGTGATCTATTAAAGACATCTTCCAGGAACTTGGAAATATCCAGTCTTGTTTTCATCTCTTTCAGAAACCACAGGATATTTATATATCCAGGTTTTTTTCTTTGAGGAGTTTATGGTCAAAATCAGCTCAACACACCCTCCTGAGCTGCTTTTTGCACTACTTTTTGTAGTGCATTTTATCTGATATTCAACTAATTTCTGTATCTCTTTATTCTGCACCCACTCCAGCCTTTCAACAAGTGTTTTTGAACTGTGAACATTAAAATAGGACCAATGCTCCAGAATCAACCTCCCCTGTTCTACGTTGAGACAAAGTCATCTCTCTGTATATCTTTGTAAGTCTGGATTGTACTCACAAAGATTGCATTAGCCCTGTGACCACAGCACCACCACAGGAGTTCAGGGCCTTTCACAGTTATGGCTTTCCAGGACAGAGTGCCTCAATCAATCAGCACAGCCAAAGTCTCTGACCAGTTTTGGCTGTTTGAAAATCCATTCCTATCTGAATTATGTATTCATAGCAAGAAAAAAACCCAAGGCTCTGTCTGATTATTTGTGATGCTCAACGTGTGTGGAAGTGGGAGTGAAGGGAAACAAATGCAAAAATTGCTACTAGTAGAAAAACTGAATTGCATTTTTTTACCTTTTCTTCCTTGAGTTCATTTGGCAGATCTACCCTGATTCTCCTTTAACTCTCCAAGTTACAAGTTATTGTTGACCAGTTTTCTGTGGAGTGGAATTTCTCCTACTGCCACTTTCACTTCTTTCTCTTTTGGATACACTGTCCCCAGTTCTTTTTTTTTTTTTTTTTTTGAGTAGAGATATCACATTAGCATGCTTTTAATTTTCCTGGGCACCTTTTAACATATTAGTTATGTAGGTATTTCTGAAGTCTTCTAGACTTCCCTGATCATTTTCTAAATTCATTAAACAGCCTCCACTGGGAACCAAAACCTCAAAGAACTCATGGCTTCAAAACATTTTTTAACTGCTGATTTGAATTTCTCTGTTTTTAATGGATTAGAAATTACTTGGTAATAATTGGCATGCTATTAACAAAAAAACAATGCAGAACAAAATTTTGTACTGAAAATTTCTGCCTTTTCCTGCACCATCATGGTTTGCTTTGCCGTGCCACATCTTCTAAGAGATCGGTTTTCTTTACTCTTAATGTTCTTTCTCATTGTGTATAGCCCATCCTGAAATGACTTTTTCTCTTTATCAGACATGTCTGTAGCTTGCATAAATATTTCTTGAGACATAACAACTTGTTTATTATTATTTATATTGTCTCTTATTTGCTAAATACTGCTTTTCCTAACATTATCCTAAATTCTGCCCTCATCCTATTGATGAAGTTGGAGAATATTTTATCCAGATTCTCATTTTTCGTAATAGAGCTATAGAATCATAGTCTAATTCAGGTTAAATGGGACTTCTGGAAGTCTTGAATTCAACCTCCTACTTGAACACAAACTAACCTCAAATTTCAGTCAGGTTTCTTAGTGCCTTGCCCAGTTCTGCCCAGCTGTAGTTTTGAAACTGTACAAACAGAGATATCCCACAGCCTCTCAGGGGCTACACTCCAGCCTGCCCGCCCTGCAAAATCATTTGGCTTTATACAGTGAGAATTTCCATTCTGACAGTTTGTAGATGGCACCTTTAATTTTTTTTTTTTTTTTTTTTTTTTTTTTTTTTTTGTGGTGCACATTCAGGAAAAGTCTGACTCCATCCCCTTCTATATTTTCCCTTTAAGTCTCCTGAAGATAAAGAAGACTCACTCCATAATGTCCCTTTTTAAAGTATTTTTCTTCACAATAGATTTTGGTGGTTTTTTTTCAATTTCAAACTATATATGATAGAGAGTCCATATTATTATGAAGATCTGCATTTTCTCCTGTGAAATAAAGGCTATCACAGCAGCTCCCATAGCAAACTGATGTCTAGCCCCATGTTTCATATTTATCCACCATAATGAGATCCAAGGTAATTATCTAAAAATGCTGAAGGTAATATTTAAATGCAGGAGCATGAACTCTTAATGGTAATTTTCAACTCAGTGATATAAGACTATGTTATACATTACACGGACTTGTGTGATTTACTTTAAGGACATGACTCTACAGCAGCCTAAATCCAAGCAAATTGAATTTCATCTGCCCACCCTTCTTCCTGTGTGGGCTCATGTAACCAGCTGGTGAGCTTGTTAAAGGTTCAAACCCAGCAGCAATCATATCCTGCAAAAGATGGATGTTTAAGTGGCAACTGTTGAGAAGAAACTGGTAACTGAGGCCATTAATGACTCTTTTCCCAACTGTGGGCCAAATTCACAACAACCTGTGCGTTCTTAAATAAGCACCAGTGTTTGGCTCCATCTCACAAATCATTATATTTTACATTACTTTCAGTGTTGTAAAGTAATTTCAGCTGTTACTAATAATGAGAGGAAACCCTAATGCTCAAAACCCCCTCAGAAAGATGTACACTGTGTGAGTTAGTAGAAATGGATTAAACACTCTTTCCAGGGTCGTTAAATTTATTCACCTCTTTTTTTATGGGCTGGAAAGAAGGCATCAGATCAGTCATAATTATTCTCTCCAGCAAGATCTTCATAAAATGGAAAGGGAAAGGGTTAATGTGATGCCATTACATGGAATTTACAGGCTTAGCATGATGAATGTTTCACTCATGTTGAAGGTGGTTTCATTGTTATCCATGAAGAAAGGCTAACTTAATTCTCCAGTGATGAGGCTCTACTTCCATGATTAATGAACAAATTGCTGTTTTCACAAGGCCTCATAGGACAGCCAGTTGTTCCTCCCTGATTATTTAGGAGACCCTTAAGGCTTTCACTGGGGACTTCATTATTTTCTATATTTCTAGAGAATGAAATAAGCAGAGCCCTAAAGGACATTTATGTATACATAAAGCAGAGCAAGTTATCCATCTAAGGGGAACCAGGATGAAACAGAGATGACATCAGCAGCCACAGAATCACCACCCTTCAGTTTTCAATGATGTGAAGGACCTAGGTGTGATCTTTAAACTTACTTATTTTCTTATCAGGATTTAAAAGTTCATAATTATCAGGAATCAGTCAGGGTTAAATCAGAGTAAAGAACAACTTGTTTTGATATGGGGAAAAAAAAACCAGTGAGCCTGAGTTTCAGATTAAGAAATTGAACAGAACTAATTACAGCAATATTGATTTGTTCCAGCTGAGCATCAGAACCCCAAAGACTTCATAAAACACTTGACTTTGTTCCATCCTGTGCTTAACCAGGTGAATGACAATATTTCACTTTATTATTGTTTGCTAATGTGCTGAGGTTCTCATGCTAATATTCCCTTCCCTGACTACAGGCAAACGAGAACTGTGTGAATTTACAAGTGATGCACAGATTTTTATTGTAGGAGTTTGTGTAGTCAGTTCTCAGCACATAAGTCAATGAGGCCACACTGACTCTCAGTACACTTACAATAATCTGTACTACAATTTTTAGTCTTAGCTTCAAGTGCATAAAGAGACTAACTTCATAAAGCAAAACAGAAATCTAACAGTTTGTACATATTTTATTGTTTTTTGGGGTTTTTTTTTGTAGATTCACTTCTTAATTTTATCTATATTTGATGAAGTGATATAGGCATTAAAAAAAGGGATTGGGTGAAGAAGAGCTTAGCAGTGTCTTCAAGGGGATTGCCGTTCTGAATGGCCAACAAAGAGCTGGAAGTATCTCAGTACTGCTAAATGTATTATATGATGCAGTGGAAAATTCATGGAAAACAAGAAAATAGAGATGATCTTTAAGCTCATCCTTCCACCTCTTGTCCACCAAAGGCAAAGCTGAACACTCATGTAGACCCCAAAGGAGGTGTGAGAGCATTTCTGTGCCAACAGGAATCCCACAACTTCAGTAAGAAGTAAGGCACTATATTGTCCAAAGACATAAACCCAGACCGTCTCTAACAGAGAGCTGTCAATCTAAGTATTTGTTCATGATAATTTCCCCTCCAAAACTAATTCAGAAAAAAAAAAAAAGCCAAAAGAAGAGCATGATCCACTTCTGCATATATCATGTGTGTCTCATGGCTGAAATAAAAGAAAATGCAAGATTGTTGATAAATGTTGTTACACAGTCAACAGAGCCACCTTTTCTGTTAAAGGAAGAAGCTGTCTACTGAATTTTATGCTCCATGGAAGTTCAAGTGTGCTGGGCACAGTGTTCTAACGTGGGCTTTTCAGGCTCAAAATGATTCACAAACACTTCATGTTTTGTTTCAAGAAGTAGCTCTTATAGCCAAGTACAGTGCTTGCAGAAGGTGGGAAGAAAATAGAAAACATTCTGGAGAGTTCCAGCATCTCTGAAAGAGATGAAAAAGTATTTTTCACTTTGCTTCATTTGTTTTCCTTGTAAGGGGAGGATGTTTTAATCACCTGTAACCTCCTGTGAAAATACAGTTCATGGAGGGGAGGTTAACATGAAATAAAGTAGGACTGGTGTCATCTGTTCAGCCTTAAACACAATATAATTAAAAGAAATCATAATATAGTTTTGTTATAATTTATCTTTCCATTTGTTAAGAAGGATTTCATGGAGATTTAATCCCACAGAAACTATGGCAAAGTTTTATTAAAATTAGATATAAGGTGGATAATTTTCTTGCTCCATGAAAATCTCAAAGTCTACTGCTTTTAGGATCAGCATTGGCCTTAAATTACAATCTAGGAAACTTATTACAATTTAGGAAGCTTTTTTTATCCAAAGAGATAAACAAGAAGTCACACAGTTTGCTGACACAGATTTGTGTCAGTGATACAAGTCTCCCATTTGATTTTAGGCACAATTAGGACTTTACTTCCAGTTACCATGGCTTAAACAGACTCCTCGGTAAGACTTTTGATCATTCTAGAGCTGGGAAGGAAGGCACTCTTTTTTTTGCTTTTGGGTTTAGCTCTTGTCCAAACTGACATGTTTTCCCAAAATATTTTTATTTTTAATGAACCATGGGGTTCTGACAAAACAACATGTTGCTGAAATGTGACAGAACCTGGGGTCTTAGAGAAAAGAAAGACTGCAAGGGCACTCCGTGAAGGACAGTCTCAATGTTTAGCAGTGATTTTAAAAAAACAAGTGAGACTCAAGGCTAAATTAAAGTTGAAGAATCCTTTAGCAAATATTAAGGCTATTATAGGAATAACTTGCATTCACTCACCATGAGTACTGTGTTTGAGTTCAATCCCTCTGTTCGAAAAACAGAGGGAAATAAATAAAAAAGTCCTGAGAAGGGCAACAGAAAAGTTGAGAAGCATAGGTGGTGGGGAAGAGGGCTTATGTGAAAGAGAATGAACACAACATGGTTGGTTAAGTTCAGTAAAAGGGTAACAGGAAAAAAGTAAGAAATATAAAAAATATAAGAGCAGAGAGAAGATTAACCTGAAGTTTCTCTAAGTGTTTTCTTTCCTACTGTATTTCACAAATCTGAAATGGCAGGTGGTGTAGGCAGAGGGAGATGAGAGCCGTATTTAGGCACACAAATTTGTACCGGGATATTTTTTGAGACATACACATTTGAATGTTAAAAGAAAAATTATGATGATCTGTAAAAGTCACTCATTTTGACACACAAGCCACATCTTGCACTGAGAACAATCTTTCAAAGAAATGAATAAGCTTTCCTTATTCCATTTTAAAAACTAAGGCATGTTCTTAATATACAAAGATGGGGTTTTGTTTTGTATTTTTAAAAATTGTGTGTTTTTTTCTCATCCCAGGTTTATGCTCTTAGTGGTTTAACTCAAAATCCTCTCTTGTTTCAGGTGGCATTCCTGAGTTTGTGTGCATTTTTAGAGACTTCTGTATGTTAGACAGCACTAAAATAGTTTCCTTGCAGAAATCAAAACCAGTTGGTATACATCCCTGAAACTGCTGTAATTTTATATAGCAGGTACCATGGGCAGCTCTAGGGATAAGCATCAGGAGCTGCTGAGGAAGCACCAAATCTTTCTTGACTCTTCTCTCTCCTTGCAAGAGTGTAGGAAAATCAGGTTAGATGCTGTGACTGATGGTACTGCAGGAGGACATTCAACAAATATAGGATAATAATTGCTCTTGGGGTGAGTGGGTTGAACCTGTACCAGGAAATGTTGCTGGTTTTGCCCTTCTTGTGCTCTGTTGACAGGAGAAGCAGAAAAATCTGTATCCCAGTTTTTTGTACCACTTTCTTCAGTTTCTCCACTTCTTGAGGTTTAGCTCTGGCCTGAGCCTTAAGATGGTCAAATTCAGTGTTTCCTACTCAGCTGAAAAGTGTCAAACCAGGCCTCCACATGTGTCTTCCATTCGTCAGACTAACACTGGCACAGCATGAATGTCATTTTACTAGGAGGAAGTTGATGCAATGCCTTCAGGTAAGCACTCTTGAAATTGCCCTCTCTTTCAGGTCACTGCCAATTTGTTTTTGCTGGTTCTTTTCCTTTTAATGAGGAATAACTTGAACTTACAGTAGGAGCATTTGTTCTTTGCTAATCTGAAGCAACAACCAGTAAAATAAATAGAAGGACTTTCATCAACTTTGTGAACTATGGATTGAGCCCTCTCTGCGGAAGAACTCTATCACCTAAATTAACTTGGCCTCAGTAATGTCAAAAATTGAGAAGTCAGTTGGTCAGTGGGTGGAGGACTGGTGCTGCATCTCTCAGTAAGAAAATCTGGTGTGGGTGTAGGAGGAGAAAGTGGATTTTAGTGTCAAGAGCAGGACTTTTTTTAGAGCACATAGACATGCAAACTGTCGAACAGTGACAGCACTCTTTTATTCTTTTTTAATGGCTCACACATCCTCAAGGCTAATGATGAAAAGCCAGAGGTCAGCAACATCAGCTATTTTCCTGCCAGTCATGCTCCCGCCTTCAAAAATGAACATAGTGTATGTCAGGTTTCCCTGATATTAGTTTTTAACTCAGATAATTGTATCAGCATTGGGACGGAGCCACCCTGAAAAGAGAAATGCCAAATGCAACATTTTCCCTGCTGTAAATGGAGTCTGTCTGGTTTCAGAAGGCAATATCACAACTGGCTTCACTCACAAGTTCTCTTTGTAGCATGACAGTGAAAGCGGTTTCAAAATATAAAGCTTCAGTTTATTTCCTTTTTAAATAAACCTTCATAATTTAGGAGCTGTTTTGGGAGACACAACTCACTCCACCTCCACCATAGATGAAATTAAAAGCAACAAACTTTAAATGAGTGCATGCATTTAGACTGTGCATGAGTAACTCCCCAGGAAGGAACCTGCTGCTGCAGAAAATAATTGAGGAAACATTTTATAAGATTTGAAAAAAAAAGGTTAGATAAGTGCAAAAAAGTTTTGCAGTTGTGTTCTCTCAGTTAGGCAGAGATTACAAGGCCTGATGGTTTTCTTCCTTTAAAAAATAAACCAAACACCACCTTGATTTGAAATAGGTCTCCTATTATCCTGTGGGACATGATACTGAGTATCTTTTTGCAAGCTGCTTTTCCATAGAAGACCAAAATCTTACTGTTGTGGCAGGTTGACCCTGTTTGGACACCAGGTGCCCACCAAAGCCTCTCTACCAGGTTCTCCCATCAGCACAGGGGTACGTTTCGGGTCCCTTTCAGGTCCGTCTTGGAGCTGTCTGGCATTGGCTCTGTCAGACATGGGGAGAGCTTCCACCAGCTCCTCACAAAAGCCCTTCTAGAACCCGCTTCTACCAAAACTTTATACTTCTGTGGCTCTGAAGTTGCGAAGCCATCAAATGCACACAGTCCATTACACCTGCTCAACCTTTTCCTCTTCCTGGCCAAGTCAGACACAGAGCTGCTGACTGAAAGTCTGAAACAGGCTTCACGTCACTGAGGACATGCAGACATAGCCAGTGTGGGATCCATGCCCAAATCTTGTGTATCTAAACCAAAAAAATATGTGTTCCATCATGATGATATTTGGTCACTTCATAGAATCAAAAGGTCACAGGATCATTAAGACTGGAAAAGACCTCCAAGTTTATCAAGTCCAACCTTTAACCAAATACCTCCAAGTCCACTAAACCATATAATGAAATGCTATGTTTACTCATTTTCTGAACACTTCCAGTGATGGCGATTCCACCACTTCCCTGAGGAGCCTTTGCTCATCTCCTTCTCTCATATCCACATATATTATATTAGATAAAACTTTTGGACATTTCCAATTACTCATAATCTTTCTAAGTTAGAAATTATACTTGATTTTGGAAATTAAAGTAATTTGAAAAACATAAAAGGTTATGCTGACCGTCTGTAGCAATGCTGAAAATTCAACTTTGCATTTTCATTTAAGAAGTTGTCACCTCTGAGAACACAGTATATTGTCTGAAACTACCCACAGATCTCTTGTGGTGTTTTACAAAAAAACATTTTCCTACTCTTTCAAATACTGAAGAGCAGCTGGGAGCGATTTAAAGCTTCCAACAGATTTCATGACAGACACGAAGCAACAGAAAAGATGAGAAATGGAAAATGACACCAGCAGTTTGTGACCAACATGGAAGTGAAAACCAGGAGATATTCAGTGTGGTCAGGAACACTGAATTCACTACTTAGTTGTCCTGTAGAAAAGCAAGTCAAAGAGCCCTGCAGACACACTGGAGTGTTTGGGACAGGTCTTAGTTTCTGCTTTGAATGCTGAGAGAGAGCCTGTGACATTTCTTGAACCAAGCCTTGGTGAACAGAAAGAAATACAAAGATGACTTTGATGCACAAAACAAGCCATGGTAGAAATTGGGGAAAATTGTGATTGTGTATGGTCTTTGAGAAGACAGCACTTCTCTTTAATATGAGTTTGTATTAGGACTAATGTGAAAGAAAGGGATTGTTCCAGATTATAGTCTGTGCTGACTGATTATCTGCTCTGTGAGCCTTCAGTCACAGATAATGTGTCTAACAGCTTGGCAAACTGTATTCTCCAGGAGTCCCATCTCCCTCTCATTCAGTAGCTGTTTTCCCCTCAAGCAGCTCGTCTTTTCTGGCTGCTGGAGTACCTGGGTGCTACCTTATATAAATCACACTAGGTGAAAGACTGAACACATTACCTGGATATTTGCTTGCGTTTTGACAGAGGCCGTGCAAAGGAAATGCCAGCTACTGGAAATGGCACTACATGTTGAAAGAAATGCAGTTTTCTTAACTTCTCTTTTCTTAAAAGCCCAGGGAACAGGATTATGCACACAAGACATGAGGTTATTAGCCCAGATGTTAAAGTCCTTCTCTTACTTGGATTAATTTAAACTAAATTTTGGTACTTATTTGAAACAGCAACACTAGAAAACTGATTCTTTTATAGTGAATGGAGAAAACCATCATACAACTCCAAAGTTTCCTGCATTTTTCTATGGATGACAAAATCACAGAATGGTTGAGGTCAGCAGACACCTCCTCATGCTCAAATGGTTTAACCTACACCAGGTTGCTTGAGTTTTGTCCAGTTGGGTTTTGAGTATCTCCAAGGATATATAATATCCCCAAAAACTCCCTGAGCAATGCACTCCACTGCTTGATCACCCTGCTTCATGTACATAATTAATACAGTGCAGAAATATAGGTTGATTAGGCTTTCAAATTATTGTTGGAGTTAAATATTTCAGGTCAGACAGGCTTAACATATGTGAAATAGTCACTTCCTAAAAGCTATTAATACATTTTTTTTCTAGAAATGTCCATGTGATTTAAATATTTGTAATCAGAAAGTTAATGGGAAGAAAAAATATTTGTCTCTAAACCAAATGTTTTCCCAGAAAAAAAAATAAAAATGGAGTGTGTCTTGCTCATATTTCTTCCTGATTTTGCATGGCCACATTCTTGTGTCCTTCAGCTTTTACAACTACAAAAAAGGCTACTTCTTTCTAAAAATTTCTTAATATCATTTGATTGTCAAGGTAGCAGACACAAAACTACAACAAGAAAGAAAAATCTTTAATTATTTTTCTTGGTCTCCCTTAGGTCCCCTGTTTTCACCTTTCAAACCACTTCCTGTAAGGTGCTGGAGAAGGTCCAACAATGTGGGCAATACATGGGGTGGCTTAACAAAGTTCAACTGATAAACTGACAGAAGATTCAGGGTTCTTGCAGCAATTTATGGCCTTCATGTAGTGTGATGTGAGGTCTGGTTTTGCTCCATACTAGGCCATAGGTTCTTCAGTTTGGAAAGGATCTCAAGAGACTTTCTAGAAAATTCATTTTTCCTGAGATAGAATGAACCATATTTATATCATGACTCACAGCTCCTTTCCTGGCCTGTTTTAAAAACTTGTTGCAGAGGTGGCTGAGGGCTCTGTAAGCAACTGTGAAAACATATTTGGTGCTTCACTAACCTTATCAATAAAAAGTTTTTCTTAACATCTAATTTTCTTACGATTAAATTTTTTATTGCAATTAAACATCCATTGCACTTGTCCTGACTGCCATGGCCAAGAACAGGTTTTTCACTTGAAATTTGTAGCATCTTTCCATTTTTTTACTTTTATCAAGCATCCATCTCCTACTCTTCTTTTAGACCCTGTTTACTCAGCCTGTAGACTGTGGGATTTTATCATTGTGATCACTGACATAGCTTTTCTTTGAAATTTATCTAATTGAACCCAGTTATTTGATGCTTGCTGGGATCTGGACCATGGTGCATGTTGTTTACTCCTATTCTACAATGTTTTTCATCTTTGGGGTGATTTTTTTTTCCCTATATGTTATTTATAAAAACTATTTTTTCTTTATTCCTGCCTGAAATTTCAGCCCTATCTTACATGCTGAAATAATAACAGCTGAAATAATAGTGCCGCATGAATGTGTGTGATTATTATCATCCATCAGTCAGGCAGTAAAAGACTTTATTTCTTTTGGAGGTTTGAGGTTTGTTCCTTCAGGTCACCCCAGCAGCTACTCATGAACCCTGCTCTCAGTTAGCAATAAGTCATAGTAGCCAGCCAGCTTTCACAGAGCAGAAAAACTGAGATTTCTTAGGAAAGCTCTTCATAAATGACGGGCTGTGCTGAAGTGACCTCTCTCAGAGCAAGCACCAGACATAGGAATCAAATAGAAAACTTCCAAACATAAATTAGGATTAAAATATTTAAATCTATCTGTAAGAAAAAAATAACTACATATAGAAATCATTGCAGTTGACACTGTAAAAACTAAATTAACAAATTAGCACTAAATGCTTTAAAAAAAAAGTTCACTTTTGGCAAAAGGATGCATAAGAATGGGAAAGAATTTCCCATTCCCGAACCCATTGATTCTCATTTAACATCCCCACTATACACATCTAGTGGGTTTGAAAATGATGCTACAGTTGCTAGAGATAAGTATGAATAACAGAGTCTTAATTATTGCAGCCAGGGTAGAATGAAGCAGAAAATTTCCTGCCATTCTTTAACATTTTTTTTCTGTTACCTAAAGAAATTAACTGTAAAAATACGTGTGTCATTAAGGAAATGTTATTTAGATTTATGTATCACGTTTCAAATTAGCCGGTCTTCAGGGTAGCTCAACCTAACTTGAATGATATAAAATTATATCCTTCATACGCCTAAGAGAACATCAGTGCAATTCATTGCAATCAACAATCATCAAAACAAGCTGCCCTTTTGCCCACACAAGCATGGATATCGCCCATATAGTTGCCTGTTTTGATAACGTCTTTACAGTTCCCATGAGTTTATTCTTACTACCCTTCTGAGAGACAAAAAACGGATGTGTTCTTTTATTCCTAGTTGTAGATGTACCACTAGATATAGACACACTATGCAACTTGTTTAGGAGAATGGATAGAATTTATGGTAGGACAGGCTATTGATTTTATGTTTAGAGTTGCTGCTGTTAGAACTGCAGTGTAACACTGAAAAATGATCTTAGCTCTTCTTTGAATTCCGGCAGTCTCCATGGCCTGAGCAGTAATCCAGGGCATCTTTTTTTTTTTTTTTTTTTTTTGCAAAAGCTTGTGTGCAGACTGAGCTGAGGGCTGATTGTGAATTCCAATTTAACAAATTGTATCAGAGTCCTTTGAGGCAGGAAGAACTACAGGCCTCTCTGCAAGGAAGAACCCAAGTTATCTTCTCACTGGCATGAGACCAAGAAGGGATATCTAAAGATTCCAGGCCCGTTTAGGCTGAGGTGGGAAGAGTTACCTGTAGCTAAGGCTTCTTTTTATAGGAAAAGCTATAGAGGTGTCCCAGAGCATCCCAAGATAAGCAGAAAAGTGGCTGTTTTAGTCTTGAAATCACCAGGAGGAAAAGGTGCACTCTGTACAATAACAGATTTCACAAAGATTATTGATTACCCTTTTCTCCCCCACATCCACTTCTGTGATATTTGAGGACAAAGACATTTTTGCCCTGAAGTTATCCAACTGAAGGAGGCTAAGATTTTTACAGTTGGACTTTAAATGAAGTAAGAAAAACACCCACACAGTCCAATACATGGAATAAATTGATATAGCAGAAACTCCTTCCTATTATTAATTGAGTTACAAACAAGACTCTTCCTCTTACACCTACATGGTCAAACTACACCTCGTTATTATCCGCTTATTTGTTCTCTACCTCTTTAATAATACCAACTCAGTCATTTGTGCTGTCAAATTAGGAAGAACATATTTACTCAGAAGGAAGAAAAGAAAAAAGCATATCCTGACACTAAAGTAAGATGGATTTAGTTGATATAGTCCTTACTTGGAGGTCACTTCTTTTCTCAAATGAACACTTGGCTTTATGAGGAAGTAAGAGATTATATTAGGCAATATTACTTAGAGTATATTTAATGAAACACTATTTATAGGCATGACTGTACTTGATGTTAACGATTTTGGTATAGTAATTATTCTATATTTCACTTTTGTGTCTTAAACCTCCGATTTACAGGGACCTGAAGCTCAAACTGTGTGTTCTTCAGAACAAATGATGCCAAAGGCAAGGTTAAAGCAACATAATTAAGGCACAGATTCGTGTTTAAAAGCTTTCAACTCTGCAAAATTCCACTTTCTCTCTTACAACCTCCCCATATTATTTTCCTCGCCTTTCTCCTGGGCAGTTATTGCATGACTGCTTTGGTGTACTTTTGTTTACAGTGCGGGCTTGCTTCAAGAAAACGGGGGACTTTTCCTTTAAATATTGCTTTAAAGGACCTGTGAAGTTTCTGCAGCTGCATTTCCTGGTTGAACAGTCTTTGATGGGACTGGGAGGGAGGGGAAGCCTCGTTACAGAAGCTGGAAAACAAAATCCACAGGACTTGGCTGGCCAGGCACAGCCTTTTGTTGGAGTGCACACAGCTGCGGAGTCCCCAGAAACAGGGAAGTTTTTCTGAGGCAAGACGAAGAAAAGATAATATAAGCCTTGGGAGAGTTATTTGGCACTTCAACATAGAAGTGCTTGTAGTTCCATCTGGGTTGTATGCAAAATTAGAGAAGCCAGAGCTATATCCTTCTCCTTGGGCTGCTGACAGGAGTTTGGCTCACACTTTAATGGGTTTTTTATATGTTTGCCAGAAGGTTAGAACCGCAAAACCTGTGCTGGAAATGGCAACCTATATTGTGCATATGAGTTCACACTGCCAGATGGAGGACAGAAAGTCAAACCAGTTCTTTCATGTCCTTTGAGTCTTGCAGTTATACCTCGCAACGTTTCTACTCCTGAACACTTCCTAATCCTTTCCCAATATTGTTTGCATTAGCTCTTTCCCCTCTAACTAGGGGGTGGTTTTTTTCAATGTAATTCATGCCTGGCCAAAGTTCTGCCCAAATTTCTTGAGCAACCAGCTGCTTCTTTTACTTCAGCCTTCACTTGACAGGATTAGAATAAAGAGCCCATCCAGCCAATCCACTGTGTTCTCTTCACTATCTTTTCAATATCAATGGGAGTTGCTTCTTCAGTTAAAATCATACTCTGTGCTGCTGATGGAATTAATGAGGGTGCTGTAAGAAAACATAATTCCATCCTGACATAATGGAGAGGTCCACAAGTGGTATAAATGTATGGAGACCCACTGACCTCAGTTGTGTGTCTGTGTGTACGCAGGTATATATGAAATTATGGAATCATAGAGTGGTTTGGGTTGGAACGGACCTTAGTTTTGATCACTTCTACAGACATGGGCACCTTCTACTAGACCAGATTGCTTAAAGCTGCACCATCCAGCCTGGCCTTGAACACTTCCTGGGATAGGCATCCTCAACTTTTCTGGGAAACTTTTGCCAGTGCCTCACCACCCTCACAGTAATGAATTCTTTCTCAGTATCCAATCTAAATCTATCCTCCTCCAGTTTAAAGACATTCCCCCTTGTCCTATTACTATATGCCCTTGTTAAAAGTCCCTCTCCAGCTCCCTCATAGCCCTTTTAGGTACTGGAAGTCTTCTATAAGGTTTCCCTAGAGTTTTTCTTCTCCAGTATGTACCTTTACTGTCTCCAGTGATATGTAAATTTTAGCAAGAAAAGGATTACTCACAGAATTTTCAGTCGTAGCATCCATTTTTCTTCTCCATTTTCAGTTTCTAAATCATTATTCTCTAAGAGTAACTCTTCCAACTACATTGTTTACTCAGGTTTCCCAAACAACTGGGTAAACTAAGCCATGATAGGAGACACTGGGGAAAAGAGAGGCTGAGTTTGTTGTACCAAACATCTGAATATTCTCTCTTCTACAAATGTGGAGAAAAATCAGCTGACCACTGTTAAACTCAGAATAACTTCTATAGTGCTCTTTAATATCACATTAAAAAAAAGGGAGAAAAAATGGAATAAACTTGAAGACAGATGTTAGTGCAGTGAACAAAAAGGAACTGCAATAAAACATTGATTTAGACACGAGATTTTAAACATAAGATAAATCATTTTGGTCTTGCTGTCTGTTCTGCTCAATTCATGCCAAGTGTTTTCACCTAATAGTTTCTGTTCTGAGTCACTGGGTATGTTTTCTTTCCACTTTTTTCCTGCAAATTTCACTCTAGAGATGGCAACAGTTGTGGAAGAGCTGGTAATGGTGTCCATAAAGCTTCTTATTGGTACAAATGAAAATGTTCTCAGTGAGAAAATGGGACTTTCGGAGACTTCATCCGGTTGAGAATCACTCAACTGCTCATCAGTTACCAGATCTTAAGGTTTGACTCATTCAGTGCCACTCTCTCAAACTCCAAGAAGGTCAGGAAAAATAATTTTAAGTTAAACTGAGTTTACTTTTAGTGTTATTTTTCATTACCTCCAGAATCAGAGTTTTAGCTGATATAAAATATTCAATATTTTGGAATATTTTCTTAGTGTTTGGGTAACCATTTTTGATATATTTACAAAACCACAAGCAATATTATTTCCACTTAGAAAAACCCTACAAATTCATGAAAAATGTTCTGCATGCAACAATTCATTGTTTACTTTAGAAAACACTCATTTATCTTAGTTCAAGCTTTGTTTAACGCTTTTCAAAACATAAAATTAACAAGAAATAATTTTCTGTGGGTTTTAAGACTTGGGAAGTAAATCTTTCAAAACAGATTGAAAGCAACTGTTGATTTTCTTTGTAAATCCACATTCTCTGGAAATTTAAACTGGTTGATCTTGATGATACAAATTAGTTCAAAACACTCCAAACCATCTCTATGCATTTGTTCCCCCCTGCCTTTCAGATCCAATTGTGCTGCTCATTATATTTACTACAGAATTTTATCTGGGGACCTGAAGAACTGAAAATACGAGATATGCATCTGTAACAATTTGCAGTGATAGGAGACTTCCACCTTCTGCAGAGGTAAAAGAGGTAAGAAGATAAAAAAGAGAGATTGCAGAAATAAATGTGTAATTCTCTACAACTATTAGTTTGCATAGTCATATATATCTTTGCAAAGGTAGATGTGAAATACAATTTTCTGATGAAGTAATTGCACAGTCCAGTGTCAGATAGAAGTGGGTTTAGGTAGTAATACCATCTTCACCTTCTCTGTGGACTGTTCGTGCCTCTCCTCTGCCCAGCAAAATACTGTGACTCTGATAAATACTGGTAAGAAAAATCTTTAGCAGAGATAAATCCACACAGATCAATTGACTCCAGATCACATCCCCTCAATATCTGGCTTAGTGTTAAGACCTGGCACTTAGAAATAAGGACAAAAAGGATTTTTTCAGCAAAAGAGATGTTATTGGCTGCCTCTGGGGAGGGAAAGGGGACTGAGTTGGGACTGAAAACTGTCCAAACCAGGAAACTCATAAGGCTGCCAGATTCTTAATCTCTCACTGGAAGCAGACCTGTATTTGAGCAAAAGAGGGAGAAAATGTGATTGTCCTAAAAGACCTCTGGACAGTACCCTGAGTTCTTTAGCAGAGAAAGGAAAAAGTGCTCTAGCAATTTCTTTTGCCAGTCTCTTCAGACTTCATTTTAATCGCCAGATTCCCAAACAGTCCTTTAAAATGCCAGTGACGCTCCCTGTGATGCCACCTGCTTACAATTGAAATTACCTGACATATCTCCAACTGCTTCAATGGGAGCAGGTTTTACACAGACCTTTGAACATGTGAACATAAAAAGGTTTACTACCAGGAAGCTCCCCAGAAAATAAAACACTCACTAAAGCAGTCCCTCTTGTATTCTGAAAAACTTCATTTTACAGGTGCAGATATACCAGTCCCCCCATGGGTTGGAACTAAATGAGCTTTAAGGTCCCTTCCAACCCAAGCCATTCTATGATTCTGTGATTCTGTGATAGCATTATTTACAACAAACTGGTTGATCTCTAAGTTTAGCCAGCAACCTTGTATCTAATAGCATCACTCTATTTTTTTCCTGTCTTTGTTGTAAGTTTTCCTGAGGGGAATTCATCAGTTTACACAACAGAAACTAAAGCACAGAACTTGGGGGGTATTTAAACATTTAAACTATATGACTTTAGGAGGCTATGCAACTTGATGAAAGATGCAAAAAAGTCATTGCACATTAAAAGAGTCAATAACAGTCCTGTGAGTTCTAACTTAGAGGCATTTTTTTTGCTCTCTTCACACTCTGAAGAAATATTGGATGGATTTCCCACTGCCATGGAAATATTTAGTCTTGCAGTATCTCTGAAGACAGGTTAATTTACAGGAGCAAGCAAAATTATTCATTTTTTAATTCTGTGCAAAAACTGTTGACTTTGTCAGAAAGTTCGCTACTTTCAATTTCCCTGATTTTTGTCATATTTCATCAATGATGTTCACTTTACGTAAAGCCCCTGGAGATCAGAATTTGATAAGCATGTCAGCTAATGCACAACACCTGCATGGATCTCACAATTGCTCTTCTATCTTTTTCCTACCCTTGTTCATAATGCCCATCTCAGGATGATAAGAATATTTTAAGATAATAATATTAATTTTGGAATTTTTGGTGGCGCAGTGTTTGGAACTGGAAGCAACTGCTCGAAGCAGGCAAATAAATGTTGCAGTGAGGGACAAACCAGCCTTCTTGAGCCAAATCCCCTCAATGATTCATGTTTTCATTGGCTCACCCTTGAGAAGGATGAAGAACACCCAGTTAGTTGTGGTGAGTTGAACCGACCCATTTCTAAAGCCAAATCAATCAAAGCTACTGGTTATTCACATAATATTCCCTTCTGGCCTTAAAATTCATACCTTTTCCTGACAAGCTCAGTCCTTTGGCTTGTATTGCATTGATTTATACAACAAAAGCACAGGAGGTTTCCTGTTTCAGCCTCCCAGGCTGTGCATGATCGGGGTCACTGCATCCTGAGGTCCAATTGTACTGCACATTTTATAAGCTGTGGATAATACATAGGTCACTACCTGGAACACTGCACATTCATCTGATTTTCTAACTGAATACAAGTAGGGTTTCAATATTTGCTCATTCAGGATTGTATTTCTAGTTTTCACAGTTCATAAAACTTCTTTCCCAGGAACAGGGATCATGCTGGCTAAAGGAATCAGAGCAATGTTTATTCCCATATTTATTCCCTAAAGGTTTCCCTTCAGTCTTGTCCCCACTGATTCAGAGGTCTGCTTTGTATGGAGAAGACAAAGAAAAGGTTATATGATTATCCACAAAAAGCCAACAAAACACACTTGGTGGCATGCCTTTTTCATTGTTACTTGGAAACCATTAAAATATTAAAATGTCTACAAAAGCAATAAAATGATCACAGGAGTATGCGGTGATATTTAATTTTCCCACAAGTTAAATATCACTGATAATTAACTGTTAGAAGTTTATTTTGAAATGACATTTCAGTGGAATATCAGACCTTTACAACATAATTAAAGGTTTTCTCATTGTAATGGTGCCCTATTCCTGGTATGAAAGCTTTTTGAAATTATCTGTCTGCTTCATAAATGATTTTTTTAGCCTCCTTTTTTTCCCTTACCATTTAACTCGGCCATTTCTTGTTTTGTTTCTCTTTTAACTAGTGATCACAACCATCTCACTGGGTAATTTGGACCTCTAAGACAGTAAAATGGCTCAATTTTTTTTTCTAATTGCTTGATCTGATACTTTTTTCTGATTAGGTGGATTTTTACTGCCAGCCTGGAAAGAGTTTGCTATTAGTAGTGTCACTCCAGGACATGTTTTTCTCACATTAGGACTGGGGAGATTTAAGCAAATAGAGTCAAATTTTAAAAAGTCCCCAGCTCTTACCCATAATAGGTTTTTGACCATCCTCAGATGTCACACACAGGTGTCACCTGTCCTGTCTGTTGTTGCTGGAAATTAACGTGACATAGCCAAATGCAAGTATAAAGGGATTTTAATCTAACATGGGAGTGTTTGTGGCATAACCTCACCATTGCAAAAACTCTTCTCTACCAGCTCTCAGTAAAACTGGCTAATGTCTTACACAATAAGGGGTTTTTTTGACCCCTATCAGCACATTTATTCCTCTTTCATGATATTCTTTCTAGTGTAATCCTGCCTGCTTAAGGCACACATCATGACTTGGTCCAGAAGTCTTAGCAGGGCATTTCATAGGTCCCAGACTCTAATCCCAGTCAGTCAGTGTTGGGGTTAACCATGGCCAGGAGCTCAGCCCCGAACAGCTGCTCACTCCCTCCCATCCGGTGGGGTGAGGGAGATACTCAGAAAGGGTTAAAGTGAGAAAACTTGTGGGTTGAGATAAAAACAGCTTAATAAGTAAAGCAAAAGCTACACACATAAGCAAAACAAACAGGAATTAACTCACTACTTTCCACTGACAGTCAGGCTATCCCCAGGAAGGCAAGGTTTCATCACGGGTATCAGTGACTTGGTGAGACAAACACTATCGCTCTGAATGTTCCCCACCTCCTTCTTCTTCCCCCAGCTGTTATTGCTGAGCATGGTGCCATATGTTATGGAATATCCCCTGGGTAATTTGGGCTCAGTGGTCCTGGCTGTGTCCCCTCCCAGCTGCTTGTGCTCCTCACAGGTGGGATGGGGTGGGGTGAGGAGCAGAACAGGCTTTGACTGTGTGTAAGCTCTGCTCGGCAATAACAAAAACATCCCTGTGTTATCAATGCAGTTTTCAGCTCAGATTCAAAACACAGCCCCATATCAGCTGCCGTGGAGAAAATTAACAGTATATCCCAGCCAAGATCAACACAATGACTTTCTCCTCCAACCCTCCTTTTAAGTTTTAGTTCAAAATTGAGGTCAACATTTTCAACAGAGGCTCCAAAATTTCATGTGTTACATGAACAGGATGGTGTAAGTATTATAATCATTTTATGGATCATCTTGAAACATCTTTGTGCACGGTTATCCAGTGATGTGCTCAGAAAGGGATTTCACTGCTATTCAGCAGTGCCACAAGGACAGGCTGGCTCCACCAACACTACTAAATTAGATTATACCAGAAAATGTTCCTCAAGCTACTAGACTGTTAGAGCAATCCCTGGCAATGTTTTCATGAAAGGAAATAAACATCCTCCAAGCATTTCCCAAACACAGCCTGAGATTTAGCACAGACCAGGGACTATTTCCAGCAGACAATTGGAAAGCAACTGTGCTGTCTTTGAGTGAAAAGGGTTTAAGAGTCTCAGTGTGAGTCATTGCATGGAGGGAGGTCTCAGTGCCAGATAATGTTAGAATTTAATAGAATAGATAAAACCATGATGTATCCAATGTTTTGACATCCCAAGAGCTGACAGGGTGTAAGAAAAAGCAATTCAAGTTTACTTCTGATTGCTCATCACTCTGCTCTAGTGTGGCAGGACAGAAACTTGCAGTGGAGTTGCAAAGTAATTTGTCATGCACATATTGTCTCTGAGGTGTCAAATGGGATCCCAAACACCACCAATATTACTTTATATAAAGGAGAGAGTAGTAATTGCTGGTGGGTGCTAAATTCATTTCATACAGGTCACAAAGCAACCTTCAAAAGATGATTCCAACCAGCAACAACTGTAATAGCAGGCGCTGGGATACACAGAGGCTACTCTGTGCTTTTGTGGCAAGGATACACCTCTGAACCATCTTCATTTTGCAGATATTACTCACTGGAGTCCCTAAGCTCCATGACTTTCAGATATATTTCTTATCCTCTGTGTTTTATTGGTGAAAAGCTGAAATACAGAAAAATAAAACTTTTCTCTTAGAAAGAACAGACTATCTCAAGAGGCTTTCCAAAATATTTATTTTCATCATTACTTTTGTTTCTTTATGGTCTCCCTTTAAGAGAACTTGGTTCAGAATTTAAGCTCTGACAAGTGGAAAAGTAATGTAAAGGGCATTAACATCCCATAAATCTATCCTGTGCTGGGCAATAGATGTCAGACAATCTCTTTCCAGACCTAAGTAGAAGGAAAAAGAGAAAAAGAACAAAAAGTACTGTAACTTTTTTTTCAGGGAATTGTGGTATTATCAGGAGGATCACCCCTCTTATTTTAATATCAAACAAAATCCTTCAGTCAAACCAAGTTATGAAAGAGTTGTCTTCCAAGAATCTGGAAAAAAATTACTCTAAGGGAAGTGTGCTAACTCTACTGTCTGTATTCATATTATATTCCAAACAGGGACCAGCTGGAAACATCCCATAATAACAATCACAGGATGCACAACAATGTCAGAATCATCTACTGGAGTAGACACAGATGTTTTTGGAGAAGTTGAAGAGATTTATGCCATCGAGTGTGAGAACAATGGTGTCTTATTTCTTAGATAGATAAATGCACTGTTTCAAGGGAGTTTTCTCATGTTGACAGAAGTAAGACAGGACTGTCCAAAACACAGAAATAATCAACCAAGTAGATAATGAACTTGGATTTTTTAAGTCTGATTAATTTTGAAGGGTTTAATTTCAGCAAGGGAACTAGTGTCTTCAAAAACATAGATGCTCAAAAATATCAGGCTGCCAGGAAACTTGAAGACATCTTACAAAGCAAGCAACATCTTTCTCTCCATTATACTGAAAGGAACAAAATAAAAGAAACTGAGAAGCAGAAATAGAGATAATTTGCAATTAAGCAAGTGGCAGACATAAACCCTGCATTTCCTGGATCCCAAGGGACCTATAGTACAACAAACTCCAGTACCCCCACAGTGCCATTGAAGATATTGGCAGATAAGTTACGTCATAATTCACTCTCTGTCTGTGAAAAAACTCATAAGGAAAATTTCATTCTAGAGGGAGGAAAAAAATGTAAACCCAAAGACTTAACCCCAGTCTAGCTGTCCGTGAATATCTCTCAGCTCTTAATACCTTTAAATAAATGTTAAGACATTTAAATTATGTGTTATGACTTTTACTTTTATGTCCTTTATCTCCACATGCACTTTCCAGAGACAGTCAGACAACAACGTATGGTACATTCAGTTGAAAAGCACAGGCAGAAAAAGATTAGATGTTTAAATCTTGAGTAAAAATGCTGAGACATTTCATAAAACAGCCCCACATCACACTCACTGGTAAGCCATGTTTGAATAAATAGTGGTACTTGCCTGAAGAGTTCTCAGTTGCTTTTGTTCCCTTTCTGTTTGTTCTTATTCTCTGTAAATGGCTTATATCCCATCCCTGGAAGTTTTCGTGGATAGTGAAAGGTGTCCCTGCCAATGGCAGGGGTTGGAACTAGATTGTCTTTAAAGTCCCTTCCAACCCAAACCAATCTGTGATTCTGTGATTTTAAGATTCTATGATATTGATTGCAAGGAACTGTGGATTGATAAAGACACTCATTAACACTTTGGAAAGTCCCAGACACATAAAAGAGGAGGGTGACAAAGGAGCAGAAATCTCTTGAGGAAATTTTTTAAGTGTGGCAGAATTTTACTCAGCTCACCTTTCCAGGACTTCATACAAGCATTATTTAGTAGAGATAAACAGATAAACAGAGCTGCAAACCTTGGAAAAAGTTTAATCTCACAATAAAAAGGTAATTGTCTTTAACATGCTTGGGAGTAGACGGAAGGGTTTGCTTAGTAGCTGTGCTCTTGGGCAAATTTATGTGCACAGATATCCTATTCCAGCTGATAAAGGGGCATTCATAACTCACTGCTACATCTCCATTGGAACCGTCCCTTTGTAAAAGAAAACAAAAATTATTAGATAGCTATGCCTAAAATAGTTGCAATCTTTCTACATCAGGATTGTCACAGTAATTTCAGAAATCTAATCTGCAATGTCTGGAAAGTCTTAGCTTGCTTAATTTCTTTCCTTTTTTTTTTTTTTTTTTTAATCTTAAACACTGAATTCAAACTCTATTTGATTCCAATCTACCACAAGTTCATAAACACATCCCTCACTAAGAGGATATGAGTAAAGACCAGCAAGTAATTAAATATCTTTGCCGAACTGGCGCTTGGGAACTGAGGGATTCATTATTTTTGTTTAATGAATTTTCCTAACCTTTGGTTCTGTAGCTGTGCTTCCTCTTCACTCCCTAGAGATGCTGGCAAATGGATGCAATCGACAGCAACAGTTTGTTCACTGACCCCAGGGTGTGCCGAGGAACAAGGGCTACCAAAAGGGGTTCGATAGATTCACAGGTGCCAGGCTGTTAAGAGTTGTGTGTGAATAACTACCGCTGAAAATCAATCTGATGCTTGCTTGGTGACAAAGGCAGTCAAGCCCACTCGCAGGTAATGTGGTGATTTTCTTTCAAGCAGGTCAGACACCATACATAAGAATTTATGATGGAAAGAATTAAAAAGGAGTAAACCTATGATTACGCAGACCAGGAGAGGAATTCTGTAGCGGCTGAGACACAATCAGGTGTGGACAGACCAGCCCAAACTGTTTCAAGAAGTAAAAGAGATTTTTAACTCAGTAAGAAAAAACAAACAAACATATATGTTGAAAATAACTACAGGATGCAAAAACCCCATTTTGATTTTAAATTGTAATGATAACCATGCAATCGCATTACAGGGAACTTGCCAATGTCTAACTGCCATGATGTCAGTTGCCTAAGTGCAGAGGTACAAGCTGTAAACCTGCATCTAATCCTTCTTTTCAGTGCTTTAACTCCCCACCCACACAAAGAGAAAGGGACTAAAAGACATGGCCAGTCAATCAGTGGTGATAACACCCCCATACAATCAAATAGCAGAGTCCAGGGGAGGACAGAGCATGGGGGAATAACAGGGTTATCAACCAGAGAAACAGCAAAGCAGCCAAAGAAAGGGAAAGGACGCAATAATAGTAAATATTCTGGGAACAATTCTAAGCATTGAATTTCAGCAAACAAAACCTCACACTGTATTCAATCAATGTGTTTTAGGAAAATATAATGTGGCCAGTGGGTAGAGCACAGGTGTCAGAGTGAAATGAGTTGGTGTCATGAGTTGTTACCTCTCTTTTCTGTATATTTGATGCAATCTGTTCCTGTTTATCTTCCTAAACACACTTGGAGGCTGAATTTCAGCAAAGATCAATAATTCTTAACTATGATTTGCACATCCAGTTAATGTATCTCTCCAAGATAGAGCTACCAAGAAAGCTGAAATTGAAGACAGGCTTTGTTATTTGTTTCGATAAATGCCCGTCTTGCTCAGTCTAGTGGGAGCTCTTAAGAAAGTTTGTTCTGGTTTTCAAGAGAAAAGAAATTTTAGAAAATACACCCTGCGTGTGAAAAAGAAATATTTCTGAAAGTGAAAATACCTTTATGAATGCAAAAATCTTCACACAGACTCCAATTTCTAGATCCTGTTGGTAAGACGTTCAGTAAAGTGACTGTTCACTAAAAAGCTCCTGTGCACAACCCAATTTCTTCCAGAAGTGTTCAACACTTTAGATGGGAAACACATCACAAGCCTATGGTAAACTGGAAAGAGATTCACTCTGGAGTAGCTAACATGCAGAACCAAGGCACTTGTGGAGATGAATGAAGTGCAGGATCCAGCCCTGACCGACTCCAATTATGGATGTAACAGCAGAGCTAAAGCCTGGTGAGTGTCCTGAACTGATCAGAGTGGGACAGATCTTTGTCCTGTTTTCTTTTCACCATAGAGCAGACACACCACTGGATTCTACAGAATTTTAACAGGACAGAAAAAAGTTACTTTCCATGCTTCCTTGTTTGTCACCTCAGACTTTGAGCAGTTCTCTCTCTTTAATGTGAGTATCTTCATAATTTTCTGCATGTTTGGGAAATGGTGATTACCACTGCTTCATAGTTCACAATACCTGACAAATGAAGGGGCAAGTCCAGAAAATCTGTACCGACTAACTCTAAGGGGTCTAGATTAAAAAATAGAATCCAAGATCAAAATTACTCACCTGAGTACCTTGTTTAGTGCTGTGTAAGAGCCACATACCTTGGACAGAAGATATCAAATAAGGAGCTATGTAGAACCAATTAATATAAAATATCACATATGCAGGTTGAGTCTGAACTTCAACTCTGTGTGAAGCAGAAGATCTCAGTCAGGTCACCAGAAGAGACTTTACATGACCTTGGAGTTCAGTCTGGAATAGGTGATTCTTACGACACAACTGGAGAAGAAAGACTGAGTCATATCTATCTTTTATATATTATGTCCCCAAAAGGGGCAGGAGCTCATATTCCCCAACCACTGCTACATTTCATAGAGCACCAGAGGAGTGAATTAGCTGAGATCACTCCTTATTCCTCCCCTTAAGCCTGCAGCTGTTGAGGAGAGGAAACCAGGACACAGAAAGGGAGCGGAGGAGCTGCACGACTTCGAGGCATGGTCACACAGAAATGGGGAGTCCTTCTTGGAACCGCCTGCTCCTATGCTCTTTCCAGGTTCATCCAATGGTTGTACATGTGGGTTATCAAAGACATGACAAAAATTCAGGACATTTTCTCCTAAATAAAGATCTTAACCAAACCTGCTGGGTTTTGTGTCTTCTATGGCTCCTTCCTTTTTTACATTCTTTTCTCAGCAGAGGCACACAGTGCTCTCACTCTTAGAACAAAAAAATTAGTAAATAAATAAATAAATGAAAGAATGAAAGCCAAATCTCTGGGTCTTTTCTGTCTGCCTTTTAAAAAATGAAGCAGCTACAAGCACTGCTGCTTTTGTGTGAGCCCTCCAGCCCTATTAGCCTACATTTGCTATTGTCCTATTGTAATGCTACTGAGGAGCTGATGAATAGCATGGCCTAGTGTCCTATTGTCCAAATGCCAATCAGATACACTGACAACAGCTCTATAGCCCAGAGTCCTTGAAAATAACCAGGTCTAAGGTATCTGGTTAGTGTTGAACTCTACAAAGTTTGGGTGATAAATGCATCCACCTAAATCATATTGTACTTGGCAACATCATTGGTTTTAGACTCTTATAACTATTAGCGGGAGAAATCTTGGGAGAAAGAGGAAACTGAACCGCAGCTTTCGTCTTGCCTGGCACAAAAAGAAACTCTAGTTCTCTCTCTTCCCTTTCAGACACAAATTAATAACACCATTATCTAAAATAAACCTTGTCTTAGAGGGCTTGCAGGGTGTTGAAAGAGTCAGGAACCACTGGAAGTTCAGAACACCATTCTGTGCATGTTTCTTATATTTCAGGATGATGGCAACTGAGATGATACCATCAGTGAGGTCTCTTAGACAAGTTTGCTCCATCTTGTGCTGTAGCTTTATAATGTTGTTTGCTGCCAGATCAGTCAGAAACAGTCTTAGCAGTCCTGGGTCTTGCAAGACATATTGGTGGGGTTGCTTAACTGACAGTAAGCCTCTAACACCTAACTTTTAATTATTAACTGTTCAGTGATAACCAGTAAGACATTGTTAGATTTGTATAATGGTGAAAAGGCAGTGGGCATTATGAATAATCTACTAAAAATGGTTCATGCAAAGTGAGAAAACTCTGCTGTGCTTAAAATGGTTACTACAAAATATTGCACAACAGAAATTTGAACAGTTTTCAGTTCCTAAAAAGAAACTTGTAACTGCCTCTTGATTAAAAAAAATCCATATTTTGTTAATTACACCAATGATGCAGTTGAATTCCTCCTTATTCCTCAGCCACTAGGGACCACAAACACATTGCCTTCAAATCTGCCTGAACCATGTGCCTGACTTCAAATTTTTGGGCATAGAGAGATTACCTTCTTAGACATTTGATACTCTCCATAAGAATAATGAGTTTTTATCGTATAAGTTCCACAGCATGAAGTCTTCCATTTGAGAAAAAGCAATGTATGGTGTACTGCTGACACCAGAGAGAAAAATAAAAGATTGATATTACTTCCCTAGATCCATTTGATGTATCTTGTGGCCACTGTAAAAGGTAACTGGCACATTCACAGGTTTAGGCAGAACCGTATGAAAAACTCGTGACTATTCTTATTAGAACTAACTTCCTATTATCATTAGAATGTGAGCAGCCTGACTGAGATTCCTTTCACTCTTCCTCCCAAAAAAGCTCTTTTCTTGTTAATTAATCTATCTGCCATCTCATCATAGCTGGAAGCTTTGATTCACAGTTCTTATTAATTGTCACATGTTGCACTACAGCCAAAATAGAAGATAGAACTGTGAAAGCGGAAAGTGTCTGGCAGAGAATTGAACTTAAGGAGGTGCAGTGGGCACTTGTAGGAAGAAAAAAACTACTTCCTTGGGAAAAAAACACATTTCTATCCCCTTTCAGAACCACGATGTTGTTCAAATACTGACTGAGCTGAATACTACCTGGTGTAATCAGCTTTGCCACCAATGATCAACTCTTCTTTGTCTAAGTTTCTGGGAGTTGCCCAGGGTTGCAAACCATGAACAGACACCATGAATCTAGGATAGATAGCCAATCAATCCCTTTCCAGTGTGTGAGAAAGGACAGACTTACTAGTAGGGTTCCACGAGTTAGCTGTGCGCGTACACAGAGAAGTTATATCAGTCAGACCCAGTGTGAAAGCACAGCAGAAAGTCCTTACCTCCACTTCCTGCTGAGATTCCTTCCTTACAGTCATCACCAAAAGTCAGAAAAAACCTCAGTTTCTTATGTTCTTCGTGGTAGTTGTTTGTAGAGTAGAACAACAGTACAGAAGGAGACTTTGATCCTCCCAACCAAAGCACCTCACCTTTCTCCCAAAGCCCTTCTTGCAAATTCCCCAACATGTGTCTGAAACAATTATTTATTTACTTACTCCTTGGTGTTGGCAACCTTCTTCCAAACTTCACTCTCCTGCTCAGTGATGGGCAGAATTCATCTAACTAAACGTGGAGAACTGGGGATAGACATCCAACCCTAAGCTAGTCACTCTGGGCTCCCTTCATGATCAGTGGAAATGAAGACCTGTCTATTGATTATGGTCCATTTCCATTCTACTTTGAGATGAAACTAACCACGTCCTGGAATTAAGGATCCCTACCCAGGACAAGGCTCAGAAAACTGAGATTGTTCAGCCTGAAGAAGAGGAGGTGGGGTGGCCTTATTGAAGCCTTTCAGTATTTGAAGGGAGCCTACAATAATGCTGGAAGTGGATTTTTTACAAGGGTGATAGCACAAGGGGAAATGGCCTTAAACTGGAAGACAGTAGGTTTAGATTGGCTATTAGGAAGAAATTCTTTGCTGTGAGGGTGGTGAGGCACTGGCACAGGTTGCCCAGGAAAGTTGTGGATGCCCCATCCCTGGGAGTGTTCAAGGCCAGGTAGAATGGGGCTTTGAATAAGCTGGTCCAGTGGTCCTCTTCACATTCTGGTGAAAAACACCTTGTGACCTTTTCCTCCTTGCATTCTGATAATTGTATTAAAGCTGAGAGCTCCCAGATCACATCACACAGCTATCAGCCATTTTTCAAAGAATATCATCATTCCTTTATGCACTCCTGTGTTCAAGCAGTTGGACGTTGAGTCACAAGCAAATTTGAATTTACTTGATTTACAAGTAAATTGTAAATCACAGCATACAATAACTGCTCCACAAGGAAAAATAATACTTAAAGCTTTTCCAAATGACAAATACACCCACTAAGCAGACTCATCAGTGTGAAATGTGGTGGTGCTGTTTCTTCAAGGAGAGGTGGCTTTGTCTGTTAGTAATTTTCTCTGGATTTCGAGGATGGCCATGATAACCTTGTTGCTTTCTTCCAAAGTTTTCTTCTTCAGGTACTCAACCTGTTTTGAGCTGAACTTATTGTTCATTGGAACTATGGACTTAATGACTTGGAAATTTTCTTGCAATGACTTGGCAAGGGTTATGAAGTGACTCAGAAGCAAGGCAGGCACAAGCACTCAAGCAGCTCCGGCTCATGGTCTTTCTTGGAGGCTCTCTGCCCGGCTTTAAGTACTTCCATGACCATCATCACTCAATCTTTCTTAACAAGAGCATTTTTCATTACTATTATTTTAGAAGTGCTTTGTAATAACTCAGAAGTACTGGAAAAAACAGATCTGAAATGCTTCTTTTTATTTTTTTCCCCCTTCACCCAAAATATATGTTTCCTTCCACTGTGTACAATCTGTTTCTGTGACAGTGGCTTGAGTTTCCTTGGAAACGGCTGCAGGTCAGACCTTGATTGGTTGTGTTGTCAGTTTGATTGCAGTGTTTCAGGCGATGGGACCTCTAAGTGCAGCTCCAAAGCAAGTAAATAGGGGGCTATCCAAGGGCCCTGCATTAGTGGTCTGAAAGAAACCACACAGATGGCATTTGGGGGAGTGTGTGACACAGGGCCACTGGTTTGAAGAGAATGGGAGACAACAAAGGGTGAGAAAAGAGCCCAGTCAGAGCTGTGGGCAGGATGGATGGGATGGAGGGCTTTGGAGGACAGAAGCTGGGCTGCAGTGAAAGCTGCTGTAGTCTCATGTCTCACAGAAGGTGCAGCTGACAGCACAGTGTTGTGGTGGTGGTCTGGAGCCTGAGTCCCTCAGTTTCTAGGACTTTAACTCTTTGTTTCACGTTTGATTCCACCAATTGAACTGCAAATTTTCTGAGGCACATGAATGTATTAATACAGTGTTAGTGTTCCACTGTAGTGTTTAGAACCCAGTAAATTTAAACACATAATTATAGAAAAGAGTAGCAGCTTTGTATCCTGCAAACTTCTGGGAGAAGAGGAGGGGATTACCTAAAAGGGACACCCGTGAAGCTTTTTTGTTTATGAATTAAGGTACAGGAAAACCACATAGGAAGAGTACATACATTAAGAAAATGGGAAAGATGTGAAGAGCAGTTCAGAAGGGCTCCCTGAGCTTTGGCTCATTTCGTTTTCCAGTCACCCAAGTGCTCGCATACTGAAGAGCTTCCTGTGCTTCACAGTCACATACACAGTCTGGTGGTTGAATCCCATGTGAAATTTCTAAAACATCATCTCAGAACAGAAATTAAAGAATTATAAAACATCCAGAATGAACTTAAGCTTCTTTGCCTTGCCTTGCTTTAACTTGCCTTGTCTTCCTTCCTTCCACCAAAAATTACATTTAATTTTAAACTTCAACAGCACAAGAAGGGTGTGTGTTTCTGACTCACTCTGCCAAATAAACTGCCACATGCTGATTATGTCCTGTTCTGACTTCTTAATGTACCTGATAAATTATTTGGCAAGCAGACATGCCCAATAACTAACTGTGAACCCACAGACAAAAAAGAAAAAAGAAAAAAAGGAAAAAAAGAGAGAGAGAAAAAAAAGGTGTTGGTTGTTTTCCGTGTGTGCAGTTTCATTTATTTTCTCCCCGATTCACAAGCAGATCACTTTCTGTTAATTAAGTAAAAAGTACTTAGTGGAATCGATCTGAATTCAGGCCTAAGTGCACACGCTAATTCTGCTGTTAGTTTTAGGAAGCTGGTGGCAAAAAGCATCTATCAAGACAAATTTGCGCAGGCACCACCCGTGGTTAGAGTCACAGCCAAACGTCTGCAGTTTAACAGCTTGCCTGGGTGTCAGCTGAGCACCGGGGACTGCAAGAATACCTCAGCCTATGGAAAAATGCAAGTTAACGTCACCTTGTATAACCTGCTATGAAACAGATAGAAAAAACCCCACATTTTTCATTATTTTTACAGCCCTGTGCAGAAATTATCTCAGTTCACCCGACGCACAGTAATCAGTTGAATTATGTTTAACCTGCACAGCCCATAGTGATGGACACATTTCAGCCCACGATGAAAGATCAAACCCACTCTGACACTTCAGGAGTTAAACAGAGAGAAGGGAGGGAAGGCAGGAAGACAGGGAGAGGAAGGCACCCATCTGCTGTCACACAGAAAAGAAGTAACAAGTTAAAGGAGGATAAAACCCTCTTGATTTCTTCTCTAGTGCCCTCCCCAGTTAACAGTGCTGCTCTTCTTTTAATAGTATATCACTCTTTTTCAAGCAGATGTACAGCTCTCATTAGAGATAATCCTCCATTCTCCCTCTTTTTCCCTTTCCCAGCTTTAGACAGAGAACATTAGTAACTGTCCTTTTATTGCATTGTTCCATTTTGTGTACTCAAAGAACTGTCTGCATTACAATAATCTATGTATGTCAAATGGGATTAAGAAGGAAATTGAATGAATTAGCCAGAGTTATGCAGTAAATAATCAAGGAAATTTTGAACAGGAAAATGCGTCACTATAATTATGCAGGTAACACCAACGATGTTCTTTATTGAAACTTTTTTAATCCCCCTTGTAGACAAATTAAATGACACAGAAATTATCCTTTTTCTTAAATAATATCTTCCTCTGTAAGATACATATTCCATGCAATGCATTTGCTAGCATCCTTTTTATGGTACATAGAGGGAGCTGTTGGCATAGGTTTATCAGCCCAATCACAGTGAAAATTTTCCATTGTTACCAAACCCTTTGTAAGATTGCATTATTACTTTAACTAGGAAAATCATACCCTCATCAATATATGAATAAATAGAATCTCACGAGTTTCAGGCACATAAAGAAGATCTGAACTGTAATACAACGTTCTACTTTTTGCTGGACGTTGCGTTCATTAGTACATGAACTCCAACACATGAAAGTTTTTTGCTACCCAGTAACACAAATTCAGGGAATATTAGCTTTACAATTTATTAAAGTATATGAAAACTTAACATATAAATGAGACGACTGTACATATTGCAATGTATATGCATGAGAAACTCTTCTAGTTTTGCTAATGCTGCAGAACAGTCTGAAGGCTGGGAGCTGGGACTTTTGACTTAGCAGAGTGCAGGGAGAACAGTATCCCTGCCTCTCATTCTCCAGCCTTCAAGGATTTTTTTCAAGCTGCTGCTGAAACAAGGGGCATGAAAATATTTTAAGGGGCTGCTCGTACCTCTAGAGATGGTTTAGATGCTGTTAATTACCCTTGTAAAGGCAGCAGGACTCTTATTCTACAGTTCTTTTTTCTCCTCACATGGGCACCTAAAATTCCTACTAATCCTTCAGGATTAGTATGAACATTTAAAGTTTGCAAAAACCAGACTAACAAATGTACGTTATATAAATGTGAAAGTCACAGGAGCTGCTTTTAAACTAGTTAATGAAAGATCAGTTAGGGAAGGAATATCTTTAAATAATGAAATATAAAAACGAATGCACTCTTTTTTTCAAAACTTACAGAATGTTTCATTAACTTTTTAGCCCATCACATTTCATTGCTGAAATTCCCTAGGTTTCCAAATTCCTTGTGGCACTTGTAATGCTGACATTCTGAAATCATAACTATTCCCTCTGCAGTCCTAATTCAGAAACCACCAAGCAGGAAGTTCTGGATATGATAAAAGAGATATTATTTCCCAACAGATGTTTGGAAAAGTCGGTGACAATCACAGCTTCAAAATGCAAAGGAACCTTGGCATTTTTAGCCAGATCAACACTGTGTTTCTTAAGGTTTATCTCAGAGCTGGACATCACACAGAAATAACATTTCTACATTTTGTGAGATGGTCTTCGGAAGCCTCTTAAACATATAATGTTTTTGAGACATGTCATACATTTTAAGGGCTGAACAATAACAGTGGGGTTACTTAATTTCACGGGGAGCCCACAGATGTTAAATTGCATGTCCATGTTCTCACATCCATTTTTCAGTTGGCTCGTAAATAGATCCCTTTTAGGACTGAATAAAAAGGAAGTTCTTTACAATGCCTACTCTGTGCCTGATCTCCATTTCGATCAGTGAGAGGTTCGACTGCCTTCAGTATGAGCAAGAAGAAGCCTTTTGTTTCAGCTCACGTGTAAATACAATTTTGGTTGCTGTTCAGTGCTGTGATGAGCAGGTGCAGTAGACACCTACCTTGCTGGCTGGAATAACAAGGACTATGGAATGATTTGTCTCTATCTCAAATTTATATCTTTCTGATACTTAAAGTTAAAAATTGCATTTCTTACTTGAGGCCTCAATTCAGCATGATACTTAAGCAGGACTTGCCTTCAATGCATGCACATTCCCAGGGATTCAAACCAAGCTTTCTGTATATTTAAAGAAAACTTCACACTTTTTGAACGGCAATAAAAGCAGTTGCCTAGATTTCTACTTTAACAAGCACACAATGTATGAAGAACCCATTTATTTATTCAGCAACTTGTTCTTTTTAGACCAAATGCTTTAAAATAATCCAAATGGGTGTTGGGTTTGTTTTTCTTTTTCATTGTTCAGGCAATATTTGAAACCATGGATCCTCTAGAGGAAGGAGAAGAGGAGGCTATTTGGTTTAGGATAGATGTGCTGAAAAATAAAAAGTGGAAATTCTTATAATTTAGCCATTTAATGTTTGGAAAAAAACCCTAAAAACTAATCTTAACTAAAGTGCTTTCATTCCAGTTCATGACACTAACAGCTGCTGTAATTGTAGTGTGGAGGCAAAGAAGTTCTGTACTGTGAAAAATATATAGTAAATTGTTTGTAAGTATCTCAGATCTTATCTTCTGCCAGAAATCTTATACAGTCACAGTGCATTTATCTTTCATTGAACGGTCTTTTCCATAGCAATAAATCCCAAAAATTCATACATACTTATTGTGGAAAAAGTCAAGATACACATACAGCCTACACAATTCTTTAGTGGTCCATAAACGGAATCATAGAATCACAAAATGGTTTAGGTTGGAAGGGACCTTAAAGATCACCCAGTTCTGATGCCCCTGCCATGGGCAGTGACACCTTCCACTAGACCAGGTTGTTCAGAGCCCCATCCACCCTGGCCTTGGACACTTCCAGGAGTGGGGCAGCCACAACTTCACCGACCACGAGACAAGCCTGAGACACTGACCATGAGATAAGCATTTATGATCCATCTGCTCCCTGCTGGGTCAGGACAGAAACAAATGATGATTAATGACAGACACCACAGATTATTTAGGAGAATGGGAAGGGATGGAGTTGTCTTATCTGTGTATAGGAGACATCACAGTAACTGTGAGTCCAAGTTCAGGACACTGGTAGCTGGTAGGTGGTGTTGGAGACTGCTTTTTTCCCAACTTTTCCATAGCCTTTGTTAAATAAAGGGAAATAAGATGCTGATGGTGCTTTATGAAATCTTTGGACACAAGTGGACATGTTATGAGCTATGGCTACCACTCACCCTGATCATTTTCTTTACAATTTACTCCAAATACATTGTTTTCTCTTCATTTCCCAGAACCCTACTTAACCATCATTACTGTTTTATTTAATCGTAAATATAGACTGCAAGTTTTGTAGGAATTATCTAGGGATTATCTTTATACTCTGGAATTCTGAGTACCAGTTGAAAATTCTTGTTTTATGTTCTTTAATTTCTTCTGTTAGGGAAGACCTCTTTGGTATGAGAGAGCTCAGTTCGTGCGTTTGGTTTTGTTTTGTTTTTTCACATAGAAGATTAATTTTGTCCAAGTCTGGTACAGAGAAATAGCAAAGAAAAAACTGAAGATTAAAAAAAAAAAAAAAGGAAAAGAAAAAATCTGGAGATGTTTTCTTGGAAGGAGGCAAGATTATAGCAATGCAGATTGCAGAATCCTTACCTTGAAGTGTCCAGTCATACATCCAATAAATGGTGAAAACCTGAAAAAGATGATTTATAGTTTGCAAAAGAGGAAATTTAGACCAGCCAAAAGTGACTCAAAGCAGTATTTTGGCCATTGTGTTCAACAGTACGTATGTTACAGGTAAAAGCTCCTGGTACAACTAGATTGGATGGTTCTCTAAGATTGCATAAGCTTTACATTCTGTGCCAGGATGAAATTATACCTTTTCAAAGGCCTTCTCATTTATGCATTTCCAGGTGAAAGATGTGGATTTTCTTGGATTGTTCCAGGTTGGTGTTTTTGTGAGTGAAAAGCTTAACAAAACCCAACCCCGAACTGCCTCACCACTAACTCCACTTGATGAAGACCTGGGACTTGAATCTAAAACACCCTGTGAAATCACCAGAGTATTGAAAAGATTCAGGTTAATCTTGCTCATTTTCTCCCGTTGGAACTCTTCCACTTTGAATGAATGGTACAATCACCCATCTTGTAGTTAGCTAAAGCAGTTAGACCAAAAAGAAGAAACGACCAGAAAATTGATGGTTCAGACAGAACACGATTTTTTTTCTTTTTTTCCTAAAACCTCTCTCAAAGACACATAATTGGTAAGTAAGTAAGAGTGGAAATGCAGATTTCTATTTAAAAAATGAATTCTTTCCCTTGCTATTTTGAGATGAGGTTCAAAGAGACACAAGATGTGGCTGTGGAGAGGGGAAAGCAAAATTAAGACTTTCTGAAGGCACACTAGAAATTCTTATGATTTATCAATTTAGAAGCCTTAGTGTGGAATCAATGAATTTAAGTCCAGTTCTGCACAGTCAACAGCACCAGCTCTTTAAGGAATATAAATCACTAGGTTTGTGCTTCCCAGCTAAGTCCTCTCTTTAAGGTTACATTTATTTGAATTAATATGTCAGTTTTAAAATAGGTTTTACCATGGTGTTGAAGTCTCCTTTTTTTAATCTCCCATTTATAATCAGGTATGACTTCATAAGAACCACTCATTTTTGGATTATCTTTTGAGGCATATGCTTCAGAGAGAGCACAGATGGTCCAATAAAGGGTACTTTTGTGCTACTCCCATAGTGTAAGAGAACTCAATCGCTTAGATAGAATTTAATGAAGACTCACAACAGTCTCATACCATCCCCAAAACAGGACAAATAAATGAGAGTAATACAAACCAGTCATCTGGGATAGATGTTGCCCCAGCAATTTCAAATTT
The DNA here is from genome assembly GCA_035584735.1 of Pseudotriccus pelzelni. NCBI lineage: Eukaryota > Metazoa > Chordata > Aves > Passeriformes > Tyrannidae > Pseudotriccus > Pseudotriccus pelzelni. Next base: position 3,986,131 of record JAWMRA010000041.1, read on the forward strand.
CAGTAAAGTTTGAACCCTGATTTAAATCTAAATAATAGGACACCATTTGATTGGAATTCAGCACACTGAAAAGGGGTCTGGAATAGAATCCATAACTTGAATCAGTACTTGTGCTCTTCTAGTGACTCTTTTTGATAAAGACAATAGCTATTAAAACCTATCATTCCATTTTTGTCACTCTTTTTCTGGACTACACTAAAAGTAGTCTTAAACATTCAACTAATTTCCATTCAGGTTTTTGTTTGGTTTTTTTGTGGGTTTTTTTTTTTTTAACTTATAGCTCTCTTACTCATCTTATCTGAGAGCTGTGTAACCTTTGACCATGCTGTCACAATATCTCCTGTCAGAGGGAAGTTAGTTTTTCCTGATTTTGCACCTAGAGGAGTGAGAAAGAGATAAGATGACATGTACTGGCACTCAAGTCTCATCGACAGCAATGGTAAGAAGGAGTCCAAACACATTTAAATATTAGTATCCTTTTAGTCCTGAAGGCTGCTCTAAGGTTTCTCCAGAGCCTTCTCTCCTCCAGGCTGCACTAACCCAGCCTTCCTGAACTCTTCATTGGAGCTTATCGATCTGAAATCTTTAAAAATGACAACTTGGTTGGCCTTTCTCACATTATCCCTCCTCTTTCAGAGTATCTCAGCATCGGGGGAGGTTACAATACTTCAGTAGTAGAGTCCAAGACTCAGTGAACCTCTAAGCTGGGCCCTGACAACATGTATGGTAGAGACTGGTGACTTGAGCTTGGATACTTGTTGAGCCTCTGAGTATGAGGTTATTAAACATGATTTTTCCTTCAGTTTTTTCCCTCTCAACAGTGTGGTGGTTTGTTCAGAAGTGCAAGTCCTAAGGTGCAGGAATCCCGCATGATGCAATCCCACAGTCACCTGTATAACCTTCTGACAACTGAGTTCTGTTTTCTTCGTTTTCTCCCTCTAAAATCCCCAAAGTTGAGACTTTCCAGGAGTGAGATTCAAATGTTGCTTGGACCAATTCCTAGAAACACTCATCTTCACACATAGTGCAACACAGTTCCTTTAAAGATGTTGCTTACCTTTCATAGCTTGAGTATTAACACATCATTATAACTTAGTATGGATATGTCCCTGAGTATTATTCTTAGTGTTTCATAATATCCTTGTAGTTGTTAGTTTGTAATTTCCCAGTTTAGTTGTACTATAGAACAAAAGTCTTCTGTTTGCAGCGTCTTCTGTATCTGTGAGGTTATAACAGCTCTTTAAAAGCCAGAAAGTTCTAAACATTAGCTCATATAACAATATATTTCCAGAGAAATATACTAAGATATCTATTAATTATTTTTCTTTTGAATGACTTTAAATGTTGGTGGGGTAAGTTAACGACCCAGTCCTTGGCTTGTTGTGTTAATTTCCCATCATATGAAGCAAGCAGAACTTACAGTTCTGCTCTTGGTTGTTTTTTGTTTTTTTTTAACCACAAGTCCCAGGTGTTTCATTTTTTAAAAGATGTTACAGCAATAAAAATGTTATTAAAGTGTCTTTGTTCATGCTGTTAGAGTTGAGGTTGTGTCAGCATTTCCATTACAAGCTCATCTTTTCCAGAGAAAATGCTCTGGTCCATTGGGTAAATAACACATGTTTTTCTATGACACACACAGAGGAAAGCTAGAAATATTAAAGGATAAAATTGTTTAGGATCCTATCTTAATTTCATACCCTGTTTGTTGTGCTGTAATTTTTCCCCATGAATGAATAAATCAAGTACTGCCTGCCAGTGATCACGATTTTCCTTGTACCACAAACTATGTTACCATTATTTTTATGGAGATTTTTTTTTTTAATTAAAATATGAAGAAAATTTATTTTGCATTACTATCATGCATATTTATCATTAGGATAATGCCTTGAAACTTCAGCTAACCCTTAGAACTGTTGTGGAAATGAATGATGTAGTGGTCCTCTGAAAGACAGGTTAAAAACAAAGTTTTGTGAGGTCATTTTTGGTTTTGAGTTCTCACCACTGCTGAAATAAAGTCTTTGTCTCGGGCTTTATGTAGCACCATGTAACTACTCCAAATCACAGCCAGATTTTTGGTATTCCTGTCTTAAGTGACAGGAAAAAGGCTGCAGAAGGAGCAGTGCAAGAAGGAATCAGAAATCAGGAGAAACTTTCTCCCAGGAAACTGCTGAATAAGTTTCACCTCAGTCCATTAATTTATTAGCTAAAACTCTCTCAAGGGCCAGCTGACAGACCTTTCAGATTCAGTTTATATGTTTTCAGTCATTCAGTACTATTTCTAGACACCAGCCCTGCTCTTAATAACACCACATCTGTTAAACCGAGTTCTGAGCTCTTCCTCTGCTCTGAGATTGGATCCTGCAGTCTGATGGGTTTGGCCATTACCATGACCCTGTCATATTTTCACACTCCTCTTGCCTCATCTGACCCCGTGGAAGGTGAGGTTTCGTTACAGCAGCCTGTAAAATAGTTGAATTCTATGCCCAAAGTCTTCACTCAGGATTTGTTTTTAGAATGGACACTGTCATTAATGCAAGGGATGGGTGATCTGTGAGCTTAATCTGACTTAGTAGAGGAGGCCAAAATCTTTTGTTGTTGTTGTTGTTTATTAATCTCTGAATCCTTTAAGACCAACTATTATATTTCAGCCAGGTTTATTGTAGGAATATTTAGAAGTTGCTTCTGGAACTGATGTGCCAGAAACCATACAAACATATAGGAAGAGTATTTCCTTACCTACCTTAGACAAGAAAAAAATTAAGAAATATTTTCAGGGGATGAAATAAATAGAGAGGAAAAGTGGAAAGGAATATTTCCATTATCTTTTGCACATAAGAAAGGGTAATATTGGGTAATACACCATAACCCACACTGTAAGCCACTGATAGAGGAAAGAATAATGCCCATGCCCATCCTGTAATCAAGTTCTGCCTTAAAACAAAATTTCTTATATTTAAATATTAAGAATTTGCAAACAAAGAGGAGACTTGTTTGTCTCATTTAAACTTTTGTGTCTACCAACAGACTGTGATTTCCTAATTTTTGCACTATTTGCAATTGTCCAAGGCATGTTTTGTAGGATCATCATTCATCTCCTGTACTGATTAAAAAGGCTTCCCTTTGACTCTTCATTTCAATATTAAATACCAGGTTCTGTGATTAGGTGCAGCTATTTTTCTTCTTATCTCCTTGCAACTTTTGTGAATGGATAACTCCTTGGAGTTATCCATTCCTTTCAGGACACAGATTGCTCTTCTCTTGCTCCAAATTAAACTGAAGCCCTGTCCTAGGCATAAGGTCACTACATGTTTTTTGCTTTTCCTGCATGAGGGTGGGGTGAATCATGAGCTGGAAGGATCCACTTCTCTGTCTCTATTAACTGAGGGAGGGAATTTAGATTATGAGCTTAAATTAGGGACCTCAGTTTTGGATGTCTGCAATTCAAAGTCCCCCATTTCTGTCTTTCTGTAACTACAATCTAGTTTTGCCACAACAACGCACTGACCTTTCGGTTCACATCGCATTTCTATCATACTGTGGATCATTCATTTTTATCATATGAGGTATCTTTGCCTTTCCTATCCTCTCTCTCTCATTACTAATAAATGGCCAAAGGGGTCAGTCTGTTTCCAGAGGTTCACGGGTGTAAGGAAGATTCACCTCTCTCTGGCTAAGTTAATTCGGAGGTGCTTAAAAACAAAAGGTCGAAAGTAAACTATTCATGACTTAAGTATGAATTGTTTTGAACATCTTTCCTTAAATTCTGTTTTCTGGAGTGAGGTATTTTTGGCATTGATAGTTCCCATAAAGAAAAGGCTAATGATTTTCCTCGAAATATGAGGATAATTAAGATAATATTTTTAGCTATTTGAAATGTTTAACTGGCTTAATACATATATATTTTTTGCACCCTTCCTATATTTAATTTAACTATGCAACAAAAGAATAAAAAGAAATATGATGGTTTGCATAATTACACAGCTACTTCAGCATCATATTTTTTAGTCTTTTTCCATGTTTCATGTGGAAATTTTCTCCATAACTGAACCATTAAAGATTTTTCCTTTTTCCTCCTCCTATCTGCATTAAGTGTCTGTATCTAAGAATGAAGCATTTGCTCTTGGTTTATAAATGTGTATGGAAACAGTGAGGAATGGAAAAATATGCATAGCTGTATATGTTGTTCTCTGTATAAAATGCAGGCATATGCATTTATTATATATGTGAATACACAAGTGCATTTGCACATAAAATTTAGGAGGTAAATACGTTCATAAAGAAGTATTTAATCAACTGTTAGACCCTGAAAGTATAATCATTTTTAAAAGTCACTTATTTTGAAGTTACATTGTAGAGTGGCTATTTATAACTTTGATAAATTGAGGAAAGCTTTGATAACATGAAGACAGTGGAGGGATTTGTTCTGACGGGTTTCTGAAGACTGGGGGAGAATAAACAATTTGGGCGTCTCTCCTGATGTTATTCAGAAAGAATTCCAAGGCACAATGCTGAGTTTAAGCTATATCTCACTGGTGAAAGGGAGGTAAAATGACAGAAACAACTCCAGCTGAAAATGCTGCTTTTGTCTCTCAAATGTTTTCCTCTAGATCCAGGTGTCCCTCGTGTACCTTAATCCGCCGTGGTTGCTCAGTGCTGTTTGTGAGAAGCTGATACAGGGCAAATCTGACTTGGCAGCTGTGCAAGGGCCAACAGGCGTCACTCAGCTGCCAGCATTCAGCTACAGAAAGGGTGGATGTTTCTGCACTCAGGTTGTAGTCATTGTTCCAGGAAAGGGAGTTTTTGGGTCTCAGCCTTTGCATCCTTGCTCAGAGATGTGCCCCTGCATTAGCCAAAATGCCTTAATAACAACAACCATTCCACTGCTGTACCAGAGAACCTGATGTAGTGTATAAAAAATCAGTGGTAATATTTCCACCCACACTTTCTAAAAGAATAATATTTTGGAGGTTTTACTGTATTTTTGTAGAGGGATTGCACATTTTTTCCTTGCAAACTCTCTAAAACCCTGAGTGTTTTCAAGGTTTTAAACTCTTCGGTTGTTCTCTCTTTTTCAACAGCTAACCAACGTTCCACATTGAGAACCTGAGGATAAATTGCTTTTTAGTTGTGAAATTCTGCTTAGAGATCTGTTCTGGCAGTGACAAAACTCTTGCTGTGAAACCCTTCTCTGAGCAGTGAGACTTTTACCCTCAGCAGTGGTCTGGTGAGATCCCACCTGGGGTGCTGCATCCAGCTCTGGGGTCCCCAGCGCAGGGAGGACACTGATCTGTTAGAGCAAGCCCAGAGGATGCACCAAGATGATCAGAGGGATGAAGCAGCTCTCCTACAAGTAAAGGCTGAGAGAATCAGGATTGTTCAGCCTGGAGAAGAGAAGGCTTTGGGGTGACCAAATTGCAGTTTTCCAGTGGCTGAAGGGAGCCTGCAAGAAAGATGGAGAGGGATTTTTTACCAGAACATGTAGTGACAGGACAAGGAGAAAAGGGTGTAGGTGTAGACTGGATATTAGGAAGACATTTTTCCCTGTGAAGGTGATGAGGTCCTGGCACAGGTTGCCCAGAGAAGCTGTGGGTGCCCCAGCCTTGGAGGTGTTCGAGGCCATACTGGATGAGGCTTTGAGCAACCTGGTCTAGTGGAAGGTGTCCCTGTCCATGAAAGGAGATTTGGAACTAGATAATCTTTAAGGTCCCTTCCAACCCAAGCCATTCTGATTCTATGATTCCTTGATTCACACATAGCAGCATTCCCATGGATTTCACTGGAAGCATATGAAAGGAATTACATGCATTCAGATTCCTCTGAGTGCTTTAACCTTTAAAGTGACCAGCTTAAAATTAAATATTTTTTCATAACAATTTTTCATTTTTCAGCAAAGAGAAGCATTGGTGTTCTGTGCTGTCAGCTGTTAACACGCAGCCTGACTCAGAAGGGAGAGTGTTTTGTATCTGTCAGATAAGGGCTTACATGTAGTTTGCTGAAACTCCAGAGAATTTTAGATCTTGTAGATAGACTGGATTTAGAAACAGCTGAGAAATAAGGGAGTAATTTTAGTGTAATTTTGCCAGTTTTTGTAACATTCTGTTGCAAAGAATGATAAAGCTGAACTCAGAGCGATTTATTGAGAATTTAGGTCATGATCACTATTTCCACTTACAAAAGTCAATTTATCCATAAGTCTCTGGGTACCTTTCGGAGGAGAAGAGGAAGCATTATTTACATTTCACAAACAGGTGACATTTGAAAGCATCCAAATAAGTGATTTCTCCCACTTTTACACACAAAGTCATCAACACCATGGCAGGGGCATTGCAATGAGGTGATCTTTAAGGTCGTTTCCAACCCAACCCATTCTATGATCTTATGAACTAGGGCTGAGAGTAGAAACTTCGGCCTCTTAACGTGTACAGGCTCCACACAGACAATCACAGGTCTGTATAAACAGCCAAGGCTACTTAGATTTAAAATTATTAACCCCCCTGCTTGCAATTCCTCTACTAACAAAGCATATACACAGTGTTCAACTGGAAACTGCAGAGCATGACAGTCAATGTGTTGCTATAATACTTGTTGTTATGAATTAATTAGCTGATTTACATTTATATAGCACACTTCATGCAGAAGCAACACATGGCATTATACACTTAAACTACATTACAATTAAACAGAAATTCTGCTAGAGGAGTCAAGACGAGGCATCCAAAATAAACCACCCAGAACTCGAAAAAATTAAATTTCTCAGAGTTGTGATGGGAAACAGTTTACAAAAAAAAAAAAAAAAAAAAAATTCAAATCTTTGACAAAGAGCAAGTATAAGTCTCAGTTACAAGGACAGTTGATGATCAACCATTCAGGGAGATGAAAACAAGATGTGAAGAGTATACAAGTATTGTAAAAGCAATTATGCATTTGACAGGAAACCTGTGTAGCATCCTCAATCCATGTGATAAGCCAATGTATGCAAGTGGCCATCCTTGACGCTGAATTTTGTGCAAACAAAGGACTTATATAATGAATGGTCAAGGAAGGCTGCAAACATAAAGTGGCAATAATCCAGCTGTGGTGTTATAAAATGTGAATTGGGAGCTGTGCATCCCACTGAGACACAAATGGTCTTAACCTACTAAATTCCTGAGATGACTAAAATGAAGTCTGAGCAGCACGGCTCACTTCAGCTGATTAGGAAATTAAAATTCCACTCCCAGCCAAATGTTGAGTGAGGAATTACTTGTGAGAGAGTTATTTGGCCTAAGCAAAAGAGAGGAAAAAAAATCTGTTTAATTTTCTCTGAGCTAGGGAGTTAGGAAAAAAAATTTAAAAAGATCCAGGGTTTGACTTCTAACAAAAACTATTAAAAATGGAAAGGTACGTCATCAGAGGCTAAAATTATTTTTAGAGATTTCACTGTGAAAATATGAATATGCTATGTCTTCTTGACCTCTCTTAGAAAGAAGAGTAAAATATGTGAGGCACCTGTTTCTGGCTCTGGGGTTGAAGGACTGGCCCATGCAAGAGTTGTCAGAAGTCAGCCTTGGTGCATTGGCTGAGCCTTTTCTCCAGAATTATCCTTCTCTGAGTTCATCCAATGCCTTATTTAATCTTATTAATAATTTTTGACTTATTGAACTTTTCCTTTTCCACCAAACTCAGTTCCTTCATTTACCATTCATATTTACCATTTTATTAAGTTCTTGTTCCAGTGAGTGCTAAGTTTACAGACTGAGCAATAAAAAGTATTAAAATCTGTGATCCTAAACAATATTATTTTTTCAAACTACACAGTGAACTTCCAATTAACCATATTTGGCCTAAAAGCTGAGGACATGTTTTTCAGAAAATAAATGGTTTTCAAGGAGAAGAGGAAGTATTTTCTACATTTCACCAAGAGGTGATGTTTGAAAGCATCCAAATAGGTGATTTCTCCCACGTTTACACACAAAGTCATCAACATCATCCTTTTTTCTTTTCAGTTAAGAAGATTCACATTTACAAAAGACTGAAAAAGCAGAGAAAAAAATTAAAACCAATCAAAACCAAGAAGATTTTTTTTTAGAAAATGTTGAACCATCCAACCTGATTAGAGACACGGCAAGTTCTTGATAGCCTGGTATTGGCAGCTCTGTCAGATAAGAGTTCCCACTCTCTGCATTTTTTTTTGTTCTTTTGTCTTTTCATAAGCAAACCCCTGCCATCAGTGGGCAAGAGAGTGCAAGCTAAAGTTCACCCTCAGAAGCTGAAGATAATCCACGGTGTTGCAGTTCAGATATTAAATGAAGCTTTTCACTTGGATCTCATGGATCACATACACCCCATATTTCTCATTGCATTTCTCATGTCCTTCAGACTGCACGAGTTGCCTGTGGGATTTTGCAAATGTGCCTTTCATCTTCTAGAATTATAAATTTGGGGGTTGTCATCACCTGAGATATCTTCTTTTTCCTCAGCTCATACTCAGCTGTGATCCTAGGAGAGAGGAAACGATAATAGGTCGTTCCCAGTGTGTCCAATCTCATTCTATATCTCTGTGCCACAATCCAGGAAAGCTGCACAAATGCTGCAGTGGGGATTTCTTTCCTGGGGCACTGGCATAAGAAATACACTGTGGGAATGAGGGAGAGCTTAAGGTATTTGACCAAAATGAAATTATAGCCATATCAGTGGTCAGCAATAAATTTGAGCAGCCCAGTGTAAATGTTGACAGCTATAAATTACACATGAATGGACAAGTCATACCAGGGGATTGGATGAAACAAAAATAGAAATAAGTAAATATATCAGAGAGAAGAAGGAGAGGGAAAAAGAAAGGGGGGGAGAGGGGGAAAGGCAGGGAGAGAAGGGGGAAGTAACAATCTACACACCCAGGAAAAAAAGGAAAAACATGTCAGAGTGTCCCTCCAGCCACACTGACAGTTTAGGCATGGAAAAATTACTGAAGGCAGATAATCATTATTAGAGCGAGAAAAATATGTCTCTAATAACTGTGTTATCTGCCATCAAATCTCCAGAGACAAAAATAGACTCATTTGCTCCAAGGTTTCAGGGTTATAGAGTAAGGCAGGAACCATAGAAAAAGAGATTGATACCAGGGATTAAAGATCACAGCTGTACAGAGAGGAGGTGGAAACAAATTGGCGCTGTTTCTAAAGCCCTGATGAAAGAAAATGGTGCCTTGCTTAGGGAAGGTGACAACTGAAAGATAAAAGTAGAAAGGAAATGTTTTAATACTAGAGCTGAGCAAAATGTCGGTAATGAAACAGAGTTGCAGCCTCGCTTAGTTTTGTGCTTCTTCACAAAGAGCGAGCTTGGGTCGCCTTCTCAAGGTGAGCAACCCCGAGCCAATTTGTTATATCTTCAGGTGAAAACGATGCAGAGGAAACTGTGATTCCCCTGGCTTAGATACAAGCCCAGCCATACGGTTATCCAGCCCGGTGCACCGGACTGTTTCACTTCGTTATTGAGTTACCTCGGGCCTGACCACGGCCAGGCAGAGCTCAGCTCATCCTTGCGCATCCTTGTGCCAAGCTTTGCAAGGCTGAGGCTGAGCTGCAACTCAACCAACCGAGAGAGCTGCTCTAACGGCCCTCAAATCCCCCTGACATGGCAGGTATTAAATTACAAGCCATTAAGGACTAGGCTATGAGCCACTGCGGGAAATGCTAAAGAGGAAGATTTCTGCGGGCTCGTATCTCTCGTGGGCAAGAGAGATGGACCCAGTACACATGATTACCAGTGTACTGAGCTTGCTCACAAAATGGAAACCTTCTTGTCTTAGCACTTGACCCTGAGAATTGCTAAGCAGGCAACTCCCCCTCAGGCTGGTGGGAGCTGAGAACAGCAAAAAAAATAAAAATATTTAAACCCTTCCTTAAATCTGTCTGCTCACTTGAGACTTTGAATATAGAAACCTAAATTTAGCTTCTCAAGTTACAAATTTTAAATAGGGATGGACAAAATCTGAAGGAAACATTTCAGAAACTTTCTCCCATATTTTTTCCTTTTTTTTTTTTTTCCCAATATGCCAAAATTTCCTGAAGTATCAGCCCTCGTTGATTTTGGCTGCCTACTGATGTAGTGATCCTGATTCCCTAAAGCAATTGGATGGTATTTGCACTGTAAAAAATATAAAATATATTTTAAAATATATATTTGTAAAATAATATTAAAAAATATAGAAAACTAGAAATATAAAATCTAGTTTGCATTATGTGAGCACAGGCTAGATGTCTTGATACCAAATCTTTGTCTCTGCAAAACCACTTGCTTTTGTTCTTGGAGCCCCATTGTGGTTGCCCATGTGGTAAGGATACATTGCAATGCTGGAGGGGAATTTGGAAGAATTTAACATGTTTCTGGGCACTTCATCCTGCAAAGGCATTCTTCTGTAAGTACTCAAGCAGCTTCAATGAACTCATTTTTAATGTGTGTGGATAAGGACTTTATGTGTATGGATATACACCCTGTAGTAAAGAAGTGCCCATACGGTGGTTTTGAATTAAAATCATGGTCTTACAGTACATTAGCTGTGACATTTTCTTCAGTGAATGATAATGGCAGGGCTGGTAGTGGATTAGGCCAAAGAGACAAGAGAAATGTCCCCAGGTTGTAAGGAGCAATTTATCCCCATATCTGGCTGGGCAATCCCAGAGCAGAAGAGGCCAATTTGTTATTTTAAGTGAGGTGCTGAAAAGCTTTGGAGCAGAGAAGCATGTTCTGTCTGCTGCCAAAAAACCAGTTAAAATGGCTAAAAATTATTATGAGTATTTGTTGTAGATGAACTTCTGTTCTTTTCAAGGTTTTGAAAAATACTCAGAACTAATATTTTATGATGATTAACCAACATCCATTGGACTGTATAGAAATTACTCAAAATAAAACAGTTTGTCATCCCTTGCAGCCAGATACTATTGGCCAAAGGAAGTTAACTGAAGACAAAAATATTACTGTTTATTACTTCTCCAGCTCAGTGTAAAATTGAAAGATATTAAAATAAATATTAGAAACTTTAGAAAATATATACAGTGTTGACTATTTTCTGGTACTTCTGCACCTTGGTCCTTCCCCAGGGTGCTGAGCATCCTCTCTGCCCACTTCAAAACAGGGTGATGAGGAGGGCTGAGCTAAGGGCATTTTTGCCTCAAGAACACCTCATATACTCTTCAGACTTATCTCTGCGTATGGCCATACACATCTTGGAGCTTTCTGCTGGAGAACATCTGTCAGTCCCTGTTACCACCTTCCCTGCAGATGTGTGTGTCTCAAAGAGTTCTGATCCGGCACCAGTTCCTCCACGCTCTCTGTGCAGTGAGTTCCTGGAGAAGGCAGGGCTGCTCCTGGATTTCTAAGCTGTCTGAGGTGGATAAAGCGTTTTTGATTCATACTGCCTGCAGATCCAACAAGATGCAAATACTGCCCTCCCAACCGTAAGAAATGCAAAGCAATTAGAAGGGAATTTTGAAACTCTTGTTTTATCATGTATTTCTGGCTAATAGGCTCAGGGAAGCTGAGTTGACTCGAGTGACGTTTCAGCCGTTTTAGCTGTCAGCATAAGGAGGGGCAATTCTCATTACCAGGGCCATTTTATCTGCTTTCTCTGCCTGCAGAAACACAAACTCTGATTAACACATTCCAAGTGTTCTTTCCCTTAAACCTTTCTCTTGCATAAATGAGCTGGTGATGGATTTCTGCTGAACAGTCTTGAAGCATCTCTGCACCTGACTTCCCAGCCCACGGGATCATCCAGACTCACAACTTCAGTCTAAGTTGTTCTATGAATAATTTTAAATGATGAGCGTCACTCATAGACCATTGGTTCACTAGGAGTCAGATCTAGTGTGAATGTTTTCACGAAAAACGCCGTTAAAAGAAGAGCTCTGAATAATTACCCACGTTATATTGCTTCTTAGAGATTACTCACCATTAAACAGATTTAGGTCTTGTTAACCGCAGGAAAAGAAATTGCTGAAATTCTTTACGTGTACATGGGGACACACTCTGTTCCTTGTAAACTACCTCATGCATTTGGTAGTGCTACTTCTAGCATACAGTAATTAAGATTTATATTGCCTGAGGATGTTTGATGTTAACACTGGAAATTATGTTTTTCTGTAATCAGAATGTAAATGGGGAAAAAAAAAGGTACACTTGAGACTCCTTGCATTTGTGAATGTGGAACTGTCATTTATATTTTGTTTGGTACTGCAATTCAAAGGTGTTGATGAGAGAGCAGCCAAGGACATATCCAAGCTGAGATATACTGGACCCACAACTGTTTAGGGAGTTCTGTATTTTAAAATAAGATTTAGTAACAGCAGAAACCTCTCTGTTCTCCAGAGTGAATATAATCCTTGTTCCTATATCCTAGCACTTAGTGTGTAATAGTATCTCTATTGGAGGAATACACAAACTAATAAAAAAGTGAAAAATCTTTTAGGAAAATTCTCTTTGTCTATTTTTTCCCATGACATTATTGTTTTACAGTAACAGTCTCTCTACCCTGAAAAATATGCAGTAATCATAGGGGAAAAAAATAGAAAAAAAATAATAGAATCAGCTCCCCATTTTTTTTTTTGGAGGTAATAAGCTTGTGAACCTCAAGGGAAGACAGAGAGAGAAAGGAAATCAAAATGTATTTTGGTTGACATAGAACACATCCTGCATCATCCCTTCTCTTTCCAGATATGGTAGTCAGAGGAGCAAGAACCTGTGTATTACTAATGATGGCTAAACAGCAAAAAGACTTATTTCTAAGAGGCTTTTTGCTTGGTAACTAAATGTCCTTGTTCTTAGCAAAGTGAAAAAAAAAGCATTTTACAGCTAAATTGCAGAAAAATCTAGAACTAAAAACTGGAGAACTGAAGTCAGATGTGATCTGACAAGCTTATGACTGAAGGAGCAGCCTGGAGTGACACAGTTCCACTAAATTCACACTGGAAAGAGGAGAATGGAGCTCTTTTGTGAGATAATTACATATCCAATGATATAGGCTTGCTTTCTTATTCAGGAGAAGTGATGTATTTATCTTGTTTCCAGAATCTGATGTGTTTTATTTGAAAGGTAGTTATGGGTAGATTGGATAGATATATTTACATAGCTGCTTTTTTCTTTTTTTTTCCTCTTTTTACTTCTTCACTTTTTTCTAAGTTTTTTGACAGAATGTTGATCTTCTAATAACTTGCTCAGGGTCAGAGAGGAAATGAGCAGAAGAACTGAAAACACAACAGCAGTACTGGGAAGCACATAGACGAGGTGTTTGGGTTTTTTTCAGTAAATCATGACAGTGTCCTTTCATAGGTGTCATTCTAAACTAGTTAGAATGAAAGCTGAGTTTAATAAACATTTTTTTGAATGCTTAAATGACATTAGTGGGTCAAAAATGGAACCCCCAAAACTATAAACTCTAGTGCACAAAAATGCACTTGACATCCTGACATCTAGTTGCTGATTTATTTTTTAAATCTAGATTAGATTGGAAGTGATTTAGTTGAATTAATTTCCCTTTATAGACTATGCAAGCAGAAGGAATTCAATTGAATTTTCCTCTCTGTTAATTCCTCTCACACCAACGAGCTTTGACTACACTGGTTACTTTCAACCAAAATTTGACAGAAACCCCAGTTTTTAATTAAATTTGTGTGAATCCCAGCAATCAGGAAGAAGACATAGGTTCAAATGAGTGAGGAAAAAGCACAAAAGGCTCAGTTAATAAATATTCTGTTTGGCAGAAGTTGAGAGCAATGAGCACACAAAGAGCTCCCAACCAGCCTCCTGCTCATGTGGTGGATCTATCCAAGGAACACAGGGCAGAGCTGATGTTGCTGTTGGAGTCAAAGGAGGAATAAAAAAAAGATACAAGATGGTTCATGAGAGTGAAGGTTTCAGTAGCTCCACTGCTCAGAGAACTACTCAGGTTTAATGGTAAAAAGCAATTTCCAACACTTCAGAGTGTCACTTGGCTACAGGTGAAGAACAGTGCAGCTTATGGAAATACCAAGGTGCGATGATTATATCATCACTGATCCTCTTTGGCATTAAAATCCCTCTTAAGAAGAATTCACTCTGTGAGGAGACTCTTTGATTTAGAGCCAGGAGATTTAAGATAACCATATATAACACTATGACTTGAAAAATAGTTTGAGTTTTTTAGTACTAAGCAAATGTTTTTAAAAAAAAATTACAGTCGTGCAAGAACTCCTGAAGAATAAGCCGAAAGGTAGGAGATAAACAGGGTTTACCTAAAACCATAATAATGCCTTTTAAATATAATTTTTGGAACTACTCAAAATATCCCCTGGAATAACAGTTACTCTAGTCATCTTGAAGTTATTAATGCATTACCCAAAGTTATAATATATTTTGGATGGAAAACAAATGAGCCCTTTGTTGTAAAATCATGAGAAAAGGGGATATCCTGTCTTAAGAAAATGCCATAAACAACAGGAGAAGACCTTTCACTTCCTCCCGTTAAGACTTCTCCATTTTACCCTGAGCAGTGAATTAAACCATGAGCATCATCTGGAACCCAGATGTGCAGTGACTTGAGAATGTCCTGTTCTGGGTTGAGTATTATAATCACTGAGTTGCTAACCATGAACAGGGTTTTGTTTTGCCAATATCTTCATCAACAAAGTTCTGTGAATCTAAGCTCTCATTTCTCATTTTTTTTGTCTGTTCCTCAAAATCGAAATATTTCATCTCAATCTGAATAGAAAGTTTCATATGCCACTGGTTTTCTTTTAACAATTTACTTAGGAAAGACAGCAAAACAAATTTGATTCTATATAAAACCTTTTTTGCTTTTTTGTTTGTTTTTTCTTTCCTGGTTTGACTAAGAGAGGAATAATCTATTATTTATATTCCTATCCACTACATACACAGCTCTTTCTCTGGGGAGGAGATGAGACAAAGAACAAACCACCTGCGACAGACGTTGCTCATATTCTTTCCTGCACTGTGGGAAGGTGTTCAGATCCTGCCACGGTGAAAGTGGCATGTGGAAATAGAGAGAGTGGAAACTATAATGGTCTTCTGAGGAGGGGAAATAGTTTATGTAAAACATTCTGCCTCTGACAAATAGTCCTATAAGCTGTTGCATCAAGGCAGGCAAACCACTGGGACACAACTCTGCGTGTTACACCTTGTTCCTTGATTGTGCCACCTGCACAAACCAGCTACAGGACCCAAAACTGTGGCTCAATTCAAATCACAGGGAGCAGGAGAAATGGGAGCCTCAAATTAAGGAATTATCAGAAGAGAGCAAGGGAAAATGCATTTTCCATAGTGCAGAACACAATGCAATTGATTAAAGAGAGGGAAATGAAGTGATGTCAATTGCTGTAAGACAATAATAGTACCTCGTACACACGCCTATGTTCAAATTGCCTTTGAATTGCTGAGATTTGCTAATTGGGAAATCTATGTGTAACCAAGATGATTCTGTGCTCTTTTCTAAAATGAATGCCTGCTCTTCCTCCAGTACACACTTCCTGTGTATTTTCCTTCAGTAGCAGCTAGGATATTTTTCAGCTGTCTTCATTAGAAAACTCCAGTTTTTCAAAAGTGGAGCTGTCTACAGGAAAGGTTCATTTTTCTTAGCTCCCTTTACTGAAATATGTTTGAAAATATTTGAAATTTGCCAAATATATTATCTCTGTGTTTTCAGGAAATGAAATTTGAAATTATGGCCCCCAGTACTGTCCTAAATTGTTCTGAGCTGAAATTAATTTTTAAAAAAAGTTTGAAAAAAGAGTAAATGTGGAGTATACTGAAACTATTAAAAATAAACAATTCAACTGACCCACAATGAAGTTCCTTGAAAGTTATTTCAGAGCACAAAACCATCATCATCATCAAAAATTAGCCAACCTTTGGATGGAAAAGGTCCTTGAAATCCTAATGATGCTCATATAAGTTGATCTCTTATCACTTTCAAGACCAGAGTCTACCATGAATAAAGATATTTTGGAAAGTTTACAAATGACAACAAACTACCCAGTGTCAAGAACTAAGAAATTAATGAATAAATTTGGAAAAAATTCCAACCCTTTTGATCAACTGAGTTTTTGATGCTATTGTCATAAATAACTCTATAAACCAAGAATCCGTGTTATGATCAAAGTCTGCATGGGAAAATTCACTGCAGTCCTGACTTGACTGGAGCAGCTCATTTTTCAGAAGTATGAGAGAAGGTAAATCTCCAGGAATGGTTTGCAGGCAAGAAACGAAAACCTCTTCTGAGTGGGCTTCTTTTTTGTCAGCTCTGGGATGAAAATACATATTACAGGAATTTGGGATTCAAAAGTGTCTCACTAACCATGTCAGCGTCAGAAGCTGCTTCTTGCTCAGTTCCTCCCCCAGAGAGAGATTTGATTACCCATCTGTACTCATTTGTCCTCTCAAGAATGAGCTAGAGAAATGGAAGCCCTGGAAAGTCCTCGCTGATAAAACTTGAGGTACTTATCCTATTCCATAGAATATGAAAGAATTCTAGGATTTTAAGTTTTATATATTTATGTGAACCCTTGTACCTCAGTTGCTACACTGCCAGCCTCCTTCCTCCCTGTAGCTTCTGAAAGATAAGCAAATAAAAAAAGCCCTGGAGTTATGCAATTCAGGTTTTTCCTACAAGCTCTTGTTTTCTGTGTGTGTGCACAGTCTTTAATGGAGCCAAAATCAAGTGGAGATTATATGTGTTACTGTGAGACAAAGAATATATTAATAAAAATATTCAGTTTGCTAGTAAGCATTTGAGAAAGTATCTTTATGCAGCTTGCAGTGCTTCAGTCTGGAGGTTTTTTGTTTGGGTTTTTTTTTTTTTTAGTCATCAATAAAAACAACATGGAATGCAAGTGAATTTTGCTATGCTGAAAAATCAAGCTTTCTCTCCTGTTATTTAAAAAAAAAAAAAAATTACAATTTTGGATTGATGAAGACCCCCCTCTGCTTTTGCATAACAGCCTGCCTCATATTTTTATGAGCCACAAAGTGAGTTGCACAGCATACTGGGCAAAGAATTCAGCTGGTCAGAACCTTTACTTTTATGCCAGAAATCCATTTATCCCTGGGCAAAAAGTAGCAAAAAACAAAGTGTGTATAAGTATGTAGAACCCTAGTAATTTAGTCTTCGCTAGGTTATGCTGCTGCCCAGGCTTAAGAGCTGGTTCACACTGTTATTGAATAAAAGCAAAAAGTATGGTTTCCATAGCAACGGCCACAACACATGATGCTGATATTTCCTTCTGAGATTTTAAGGCTACTCACATTTTTAAGGAAATACGCATCAAAACATCTCATCTGCACTTGAAGGCCTTGGTGTTTTTTTATTAAAATGCACTGGATTTGATGTATTCAGCAGCCGCTATTTCTGCGGAGTGATTTTAAAGAAGGCCAAGTTGTAAGAGCACTAACAGTTTGAACACAGAGACTGCACAGTTTTGTTGTCACTTGCTACTGGAAAGATGGACTTTCATGTCTTCCTATGTTTGCAAACAGAAGGAAAATGGGAAGCTGTGTAAAGTAGGTCACATTGCCAAAATCAAATAAACATCATCTCATGCTCTTTCCCTCTGGAGTGGTGAGTCTGACATAAATAACACCAGCTGTGTGTGTAAAGTCCTGGACTCTTTTGGATGAATATCTACGTTTATCCTATCACTTTCCTCCTTTCCTATTAACTATCTCAGAATGGAAGAGTGGAGAGCATTTAATATGGGTTGTCATATTAGTTTAAAAGGAGGTAGGAGCTGAGAGTATTAAACTCGTACTAGATAATGTTTTACACGTTTCAATGGTTTATATGGCATAAACTATAATTATAAACCAGCTATTACAAAGGACAATAATGTAAAAACTTCTGTCTGTTATCTTTTAAAAACCCTCCCAGCTAGTCTTTAGTTTTGGAAGAAATTCTGGAGAGATAACCCAAAATTACTTTGTCTTGGCATACAGGAATTACAGCTGGCAAAAAAAAAAAAAAAAGGTATTATGAAGCATATTTCTACTGGTGGCACAGTCTTCTGGAATAAATGTAAATGTAATTTTTAGAACAATTCAGCTTCAGATACCTCTTGCTGCTTTCTCACAGAGCAGGTTTCACTGAAATTTCACTGAAATTTTAATCAAATTCCATTGGCTACACAAACACTTTCCTTCAGTTACTATTTGATGAGTCTTTTTTTTTCACTTTTCATGTTAAACCAGTGGTGCTGGATCTTTTTATGGATCTTTGAGAAAACATCAGTGTTGATGTAGACTTCTTTACAGGGAATATCAGCTTAGAAAATGTACTGGTTTTCCTTAATTAACATTTGTGAGTGGCTCAAAAACAATGCACAGTCTGCAGATTGAAAACAGATGCCCTGAACTATTAAAAAGCACTGCTGTAGTCTATATATTAATTATTGCATTTTACCTCTGCAGCTGATACAGATGTAGTCATGTGTAGGCATCCCATAGCTGATATATAAATGAAAAATACTGGTTTTTAATTTTAATAGTAATCCAGTGTAGAAGACAGTCATATAGAGACAGAGCAGTAAATGTCTGACAAAGCAGCTGAGTCAGGTAGAGATCATTGACAGTGAATAATGGTTTCATATAACACAAAATGTCAAAAGAATAATTTACAGATAATATTAGGAAGGGTAAATGAGGAGACAATGGTTTAAAGTGAAAATAAACCCAGGGTGCACTGATCCAAAAATTGTGTTTGAAGGCTATGTAATGCAAATACGAAGCTGGCAGGGCTGCATCCCTTTGAAACACAGGGAAGTCTGCAGCCTAATTGTAAAATATGGCTCCATTTACTGAACAAAGAATGTTATCAGCAAGACAAGAGGAAAGCTAAGAAGAAAGCACTAGTTTATACTGTGTGTAGTCACCTCTCCACAAATGGGCAGAACAAAGACCATGGATTTGTACAGTCCCATTTAAATTCCTAGGGATTATCTCATACAAGGGCCATATCATTTTTCATATCTTTACACATAATGCTGAAAATAATGATTGGGTTGTTCTGCCTATAGTGCAAAGACATAAATTTCCTTTTCCTTCTGAATGGAGGTGTCTTCTTAATTGCATTCATCTGTACATCTCCAGTCCGAGTAACACGTTTATTTTCGAGTCACTCATTTAACAGGTGCTTGAAAGCAACACAAAGACACTGCAAAAATGATGATGAAATTTAATACTAAAAGCATTCAGTCAGACCCAATCAGGGTAAGACAGGCAGAGGGAGATAACTTTTGAATCGAAGGACTGTTGGTGGAAAAGAGAAGCAGGATTTTTTTTTACTGGTGAGTAGGACTGGACCCAGTTACCTGCCAGTTCTGGCAAGTAGATAATCTCATCCATAAATGTAATCACCCTTGTTTTGAAAGTAATTAAAGTGTTATCCTCCCCTTTTCATGTCAGAGAACTTCAGCCTGATGTTTAGCAGCTTCTTTCCAGGTTCCAGACTGTAGATTTTCCTGATCAACACAGGAATAAGCCACTATTATTCTCTTGCCTTTCTCCTACTCTGTAGTATTTTGAGGAGTGACATTAACTTTGGTTCAGACTTTAATTTTCCTGATTTTGCGAGAGACTTTTAGTCTCAGTATTAGAGCATGGATATTTTTCTTGAACAAGCTACTTTCCTTCTCATGTGAGCTTTAGAGCCTGGTTATAAAATTTTTTGCACACATCTATGTTTCTAATGAAAATAAATTTCAGGAAGGTGTTAACATTAGACTTCCTATAGCAGAGTGAGTTCTGCTATGATCAGCTCAGGAGTTTCAGTTGGTTCCATGGGGAGATCAATATGAAGCCTCATATTTTGGGATAGTCTGAGAGAGTATCCTTTTAAGCAGCCATACAGAGCATGCACGTTGGCCAAAATCTCATCATTTAGTGTTCTTTCATGGCACATCTACAATTAGGTCCCTCTTGCTTTGGTTTTCCTTGATTTTGCAGCCACTAAACCAGCTGGCACAGTTGCTATCCCTTTAACACACTGCCTCTGTCCCAGTCAACGTACTATGTTTTTATTAAATCCATAATTCATATTTCCAAGTTTCTTTTCTCACATCAGGAGTTGTAAGAAAGAATAGTAATGACACACATCAGGAGTTATAAGCAAGGATGATAATGATATAAGGATGTTGCAACAAACAAAATGTTGTGCAAGTGCAGTGCTGCTCCCCGTGAGCCTCCATAGAACTCCCTTGCCTGTGTGTTGAAGAATCACAGACTGAAAATGCTTCCAGCTAGACAAATGTTTTGGGAATTTGGATCTTTAGAATGAAAGGTTCAGTCTGTATGTTTTCAAGTTGTCATTGGCCACTGTACACTGCACAAAGATGCCAAGGAAGCTGTTAGTTGGGGGAAGATTTGTTGCAGCCTATTTTCTTCAGCTGCTCTTGTAGAAGGTTAAAAAGATAAAATGGGCTTAATTTTACAGCAGTGGTGCAAAAAAAAGTTTGAATATTTAACCTCAAAATCTTTGTTGTAGAAGTGGATGATCACACATACTTATTTACTCTTTTTCTGTTACTGAAAAATCACTTCCATGAAAAAAAAAAGAAAGAAAACATGGGGATATGTGCATTACTATGTAGGTCAACTATTAATTGGTTTCAAAGGGCTTTATTCTTTAAAAGAAATGATCCTTCTATACTTACAGAAGACATTTGTTCCATTTGCAGTATAAATTGGGACACATGCAGTTTCCTTTGTTGTTCTCCAAACCGTGATGATTAAGGAAGCCCATTAACTCAACAAGCAATACAGTAAGGCCTTTTGCAAACTACTTCAGAAGAAAAGCAGAAAAATCTCTATAAACACAGGTGAGCAATAAAATACCAATAAGGCAAAAGTGTTGGTTGCAGTACACCCTCAATCAGTGGCTATTCTTTTTACATCTCAGCATGAGATCTCTGTCCCACTGAAGTTAGTTTCGTAAGAAATAATCAAGAGAACTTTGTAAAACCTAAAGACCACTACAAATTAGATTTTTGTCTATTCCAAATATCCATTAAGGGTTCAAAAGCGGACCACTCCCATTTCAAAATAATTTGGCTTTCTGTCAAAACTTGAAATTGTCTGAGCAGCAAAGGATGGGGTTAGGAAAGCTAAAGTCTATACAAAAATTAAATCTGGCCAGGGATGCAAAGGGGAAAAAAAGAAAAGATGTTACAGGTATATTAGTCATAAAACGAAGACTAGAGAAAATCTGGTCCTCTCCAGAAGGAATTAGGAGGCCTGCTTACTGGAACATGCAGAAAGTTGAGGTGCTCAATGTCTTTTTTGCCTCGATCTGACCAGCAAATGGTCCAACCACATCACCCAAGTTGCAGAAAGCTAAGGCAGGAAATGGGACAATGAAGAACAGACTTTTTTAGAAGATCAGATCTAAGACCTTTTAAGGGACCTGACAATATACATCCTTGGGTCCTGAGGGAACTGGTGGTCCTCTATGATGGGGTTGCGGTGTTGGTGGATAAGGGAAGAGCATCTGACATCATCTACCTGGACTTGTGCAAAGCATTTGATGCTGTCCTGGACAATACCCTTGCCTCCAAACGCAAGAGACATGGATTTGATGGATGGACCACTCGGTGGATAAGGAAGTGGCTGGATGGTTGCACTCAAAGTCAGTGGGTCTATGTAGAGACCAGTGGTGAGTGGTGTTCCTCAGAGGTCAGTGTTGTGACTGGCAGTTTAATATCTTTATCAGCAACAAGGACAGTGGGACTGAGTGCACTCTCAGCAAGTTAGCCCATGACATCAAGCTGTGTGGTGTGGCAGACACATTGGAGGGATGGGATGCTATCCAAAAGGGCCTGGACAGGCTGCAAAACTCATGAAGTTCAAGATGCTGCACCTGGATTGGGATAATCCCAAGCACAACCAGAGGCTGGGCAGAAAATGGATCAAGAGCAGTCCTGAGGAAAATGACTTGGGGGTATTGGTGGAGAAGAAACTTGACATGACCCACCACTGTGGAGTTGGAGCCCAGAAAGCCAAACATGTCCTGGGCTGCATCTAAAGGAGAGTGGCCAGGGAGGGGATTCTTCCCCTTTATTCCACTCTAGTGAGCCCCTGCCTTGAGTACTGTATCCATCTCTCTCTAGGAGAGGACATGAGAGGAAAGGACAGACAAGAGAGGACGGACAAGAAAGGAAGGACAGGACGGGGGAGGACAGGAGAGGAGAGTTTGGGGTGACCTAACTGCATCCTTAAAAGTACCTTAAAGGGCCCACAGGAAAGACAGGGAGGAACTCTTTATCAGAAAGTGTAGTGATAGGAGGGGGGGTAAGGCTGTTAAGCTGAAATGGGGTAGGTTTAGATTTCATATTAGGGAAGAATTTACTGTGAGGATGGTGAAACACTGTAACAAGTTGTCCAGAGAAGTTGTGGATGCCCCATCCTTGAAAGTATTCAAGGCCAGGTTGGATGCGGCTTGGAGCAACCTGGTCCAGTCAAAGGTGTCCCTGCCAGTGGCAGGGGAGTTGAAACAAAATAACCTTTAAAGTCTCCCACTCCAAACTATTCTGTGATTCCATGAAAACTCTGGCTTGAATGAAAAGTGCTTTGTATTTTTAAAAAAGAACATGGTTTTGTAATACCTCCGTTTTACTTAAAGCACACAATGTTGCCTTAAGCAAAGCTGTTCACTGTTTAGATAAATCTTGCAGAGCAGGATCAGAAGGCAAAGGGAATTAATAATTGCTTATATTAGAAGCTGTCCTCTGTGGATGGCTGGTTTGAATCCAGATTAGCCATGACTGGACAGTGTTATTGTCATTTCAAAACAAAGTACTGTCATAACTCAAAATGTTGCTGCTTGCATGTGTGATATTACACAGTACTTGCATCATTATTGTACCATGCTGTAGTTCTCATGCCATTGTAAAAGAAATTTATTCCCATAGCCTGCTGTCCATCATAAGTTTCACAATTTGCTCCTTTATTTCATGCTGTTTTTTCTTTTTCAGAGAGCACTGTGAATGTAAGGGGGAATAGATGACCCCAGGGTTTGATTGTGTCATCGATGGTATAGCTGTTCTTAAATGGGTCAAGTTCATAATGAATGGACAATAATTATATTTGCTGGCCTGAATTTCTGGTGGCTACCAAACTACTAACAATGGCTCTTGAACATGAAGAAAATTCCTGATGAGGCAGAAAGATGGCTGGTTGCCTGAGCCTTTTCTGTCTACATGATTCATAAGCCAGGTCATAAATTACATTATTTTATTGCTCTCACTACCACTGTTTTGCTCCACCATTGCCCAATATTGCCTGCTAGTTCCTCCAGGAGAAATCTGGAAATGGTTAAGAACTGACTTCCATTGTAATAAATTAATAACTGTAGTCCTGTAACTGGAAGAGAAAACCAGACTGGCTCTAGTCAGGCTGGTTTTTGCTACTACAACACAACAGGAACCAAGGTTGCAGCATTACAACAACACAGCACTAATTATATTTATGCTCTCTTCAAGTTGAAGAAATGCCTGCTTACAAGCAGAGATATATATGTAAAAGCCATTTGGTACTGATAGCTATAAAGAGAAAATAAAGCAAGAAGAGTAGTCTTGGCCAGTGCAACATATCAGAGAGTAAAATGTAATTTGGCCTTGTAGAACATCATGAAACCTCAGTCTCTTGCAAAAATACTTTCCCTACAGGACACACAAAATGAAATTGCATACCCTCTTCAATGGGAAAAAGAGAAAGCCCTTTATGTGCTGAATTCTATAATCGAGAATTCTCCAAGATATTGAAAATATCAAAGAGTTTGAAAACAGAATGATCTGAACAGAAAATATTTTCAAGTGAAAATGGGGAAGTAACTCAGACATTTGTGAACATTCCTGTTCCCTTTCTTTCCCAAGCTCCTCTTAACCAAGACAAGCAGCCCATAAGAGACAGCTTGACAATGTCACAATGTCACAATTGTGACTAAGCTGACCCAGAAGTGCACAAGCAAAGTTCCTCAGTTAGCATTCAGATATTGGGTTTTTTCTATATATGGATTATAAATGGGTTTTTTTGGAAACAATAATTACCACCACTAAACTACCAGTCAAAGGTGCCTATAATTAGAAATGTATTATCATTTCTACTTATTATGGAGAATATTTTCTTCTCTCTCTGTAACTTTGTCCTTACCTCCCCTGCTAACTAGGATCTGATAATATATTTTTAAAGTAAGCACCTATTTTCAATACCCAGAATTTTTAGCAGAGTGATTTTAAACATTTTAGTTGCCTCATTTACCAGCATCACTCAAAAAACTTACGTTCATTTACAAACGTTACTGTGTGAAATATCACTACAGTGAAGTCAGCAAAATTACTCTGGGCTGCAGGGTGCCAAAATTCCCACATCCTCTTCCTTGACTTGTACGGAGCCAGGATTTCTCCCCTGTTGTGTTTATTGCTGAGTGGAATGGAGTTAGAGCCTATAAGCAATTTGCCACTGTGCAGGTGTTTCTGTAACAAAATTCCAGCAGTTTCCCATCAAAGGTGAGAGTAACTAAGTGTTAAGAGGGGAGCTGTAGCTTATTTATAAATACAAACAAGTGAAACTTATTCTAACCTAAGTGCACTATTGCTGTTGTCTAATTTGAGGTGGTTGAAAGGTGTTCGTGTAATTATGCTGAATGTATCCAATTTGCACTTTTCTGGCTGTGTCACTGTAGTGATACAAAGGTCTGAAGGTGCAGCACGTGTGCAGGATAGATGTCCAGTGAAAGCTGCACTAAGAAATCTAAATGGAAAAGATACAAAGTGGTGCTTTGGGCACGGTTCCCTTGAAAATAACTTCAGTCCATTCATGACAACTGACGATTTTTCTTCAAGTCAAACTTTTCTCCAACTTTCAGTAAAAGGAAGGGCGAACGCTCTCTGTCGTTATGGTATCATAGAAATTTAGGACCAAAACGGATTGGACAAGCATAATCCTTCAAGCAATTGTCATCATTTCAATAATTGTCAGCAATTAAGTACCTAGACTTCAAGAAGAAAAAAATAATTCAGGTAGTAGACTTGTGGTAGGTCCACTGTCACAGAATGGATTACATTGGAAGGGACCACAGTGTGTCACCTGGTCCAACCTCCCTGCTCAAGCAGGGTCATCCCAGAGCACACTGCACAGGATTGGATCTAGATAGTTCTTGAATATCTCCAGTGAGGGAGGCTTCACACCCTCTCTGGGCAATCTTTTCCACTGCACAGGAAAGAAGTTCTTCATTATGTTCACATGAAACTTTTTGTGCATCAGTTTCTGCCTGTTTCCTGTTGTCCTATTGCCCAACACCATGGGGAAGAGCCTGGTCCATCCTCTTGGCACTCAGCCTTCAGTTACTGACAGATATTGATGAGGTCCCCTCTCAGATGTCTCTTCTTGAGGCTGAACAGACCCAATTCCCTCAGCCTTTCCTCACAAAAGAGGCGTTCCAGTCTCTTCATCATTTTTGTAGCCCTCCACTGACCCGCTCCAGGAGCTCCATGTCTCTCTTGTAGTGGGGAGCCCAAGACTGGACAAAGCACTCCAGACATGTCTCACTAAGGGCCAGGGTCACCCTCCTTTACCTGCTGACAATGCTCTTCCTGGTGCACCCCAGGATGCCGTTGGCCTTCTTGGGGTCCTCTGGTCACAAGGACACACTGTTATTAAACTGTATTTAAACTGAGGTTTCTGCAGAAAAGACAGGGCAGAGTCTGTCTCATACCACAGATGTGCAACACACGGGAAATTCGAACATGCACAGAGAGAACCACAGTTACACAGCTAACAAAAGCAACACCTTTCTAGGAGACGCTTCTCCATGGCATCTTAAAACATTTTTAGCAATAGCCTCCCTGTGTAGAAAGGTCTTACTTAACCACTAGTCTTTCCTATATTTAGTACTAGGTACTAAAATGCAGGTGTTTATGCTAAGGAACATCCTGCTGCAAATGCAAACCTTTATAACCCTGACTCTTTTATAACCAGAAGCCACTACAGCTGTGAAAGGCAAGCCACAGAAGCTCAGATGGCTCTTTCACTACGTGCATGCTGTACATACATATGCAAGAATGAGCCACTGTCCATGAGCCTTGTAGCTCCCAGACATACAAATCTGCAGGGTAGTTTCTAGAATACAACTGCAGGCAGGATGGGAATTGTACCGTGAGAATATCGAGAGGGGTATATGTAAAATAAAGAGTAATTGCTGTGTGAGAAGCCCTCAGATTAAAATTCAGCACAGGAACTTTATAGGTTTCAGGAATAAAAGACCTTAAATGGTGCCAAAAGATATTAACTAAGTGTTGTCTTTGCACAGGAAACAGACATTATTTATTAAATGTCATATTTTAAAGTAAGAGATTATCAAAATTCTGTTATAACCCTTTATTTCCCAAATAGGCTGATTTTTCTCAAGCTGGTCTGGCTTATGAAGAAAAGAGAAAAAAATGTTTATATAGAGCAAGTTTGTTTTCAAAGAAAACACCTCTGAAGTGAAAGATTCTCTGCTCCTTCTCGTATTTTTTTTTCCCAGTGTGGATTTTGTGTCACATTTTGATTCGGAGTGTAGTTCCAGAGAAGTAATAGTGATTGAGGCCTAGGACAGGATGTGAAGAGGGATGTCTTCTGCCAATTATCTACTTCGTAGCCATCTTCTTGTGCCTCTGTTCTTCACACCGGCTACATGATCTGCTTGAATCCTAAGCTTTGACGGCATGGTGGCTTTCCTACTGTAGTTAATATTTATCCAGCATAATGTGAGAGTTTAAAGCCTTTTAGTCTTTTTGTAACACTGATTATAAGGATATTTTTGCTTATCTGTACTCTGCTTCATTTGCAGTAATTTTGATGGTACTCCCCATGAATGACTTTCAGGACTCCAGCACATCTGTTGCAGCAATGATAAAATCAAAAAGCCAATGTTATTTAGGCATCCCAGGAGCACAGAACACCTTAGAACCACTACCAACTGAAAGCCCCTGGCAGCAACCAGGATGTCAGAGAAAGGCTGGAAAATTACTGACTTCTAAGGTATTGTGGAGTAAGTAACACCTTTTTAAAACTAAGCCATAGGACAACAATGCCTTGAAATGCTTTATTTCTGCAAACTCTTTTCTCTTTTGTCCCTGTCATGTGAGTTTTAGCTTTCTACATCATTAGACTCTTTCTGTTTGGAGGCTTGTAGAGCTTGAGACAGTCGCCAGTCATCAGCTACCTGCTGCCTGTGGTATTTCTGATGTGAGGCAGAGGAGCAGTGTGGGACAGCCCTTTCCTCCTCAATCGTTTATTAGGTAGATGATGAATTATTAGTACCTAAATTACCCATAAGTGCAATCATTTAGTTTTACCAGAAGCACTTAAATACATCATGGAAGTTGTGTGTTTTAAACACGATGCTGAAAGTAAGGTGAGGCTCTCAGATGTTACCTCAGGGTCAATTCAGTCTCTGGCTTTGTAGTTTTCAAAGGTCTGCTTAGTAAGATGATGTTAGGCAGTGTAGAGTTGTAACTGAATCTGTTTATGCATGTCCTAGAGGGAAAACTCCCAGAACATGATCGATCTATTCAGGGATTTAAAGTGTGATTTATATAACTTACAAGCTATGTTTAATACAAACTATCATCCCACTTATTTTTTTAATTTTTTTTTTTTTTTAAGAACACCTTGAAGGTTCAAAGAGTTGCACAAACACTGATAATTAACTCTGGGATTTTCAAAGAGGCTTTAAAGTGAGACCCCTATCAACAGTTGAATTGGGTAACTCATTCCTGAAGACCACTTTGAAAGATCCTATCCTTGACTATTTTAAGCACAGCTCTGTTCCTGAGAGCAGAAAACACTTCCTTGCTCACCCTATCCATTTTTCTTTGCAAGCCTCAGAATGAAAGATCCCAGCTGGCCACTGTCTTTATGTTGTAAATAAGATTTTCAAAGGATCACTTGATCCCAATCTATAAGGACAAATAAGGACAAGGAATGTTTTGTTTAGAGATTCTTCATAAAATCACGTAGAATGGGGACCACTGACACATACTGAAATGTCAAGATGAAAATGAGAAATGTTTTTTAATAGTAAAGATGATTAACAAAGTAATTTAATGTCAATTGCTAGTCAATTGTCCATGATCAGCAATACTACATATATTTATCCACAAGTTATGGTACAATTCAATCAAGAACAGATTCTTAAAACTCCAAGTGTCTGTACTACAAGCAGTAAGCAGTAAGATTTGATTACATCACTCCTTTTTTGCTTTATTACTTCTGAATTTCTTTGTGTAGAGCTTAATTTCTTTATATTTTTACTGTGTTTATACTTTTAATTTTGTCCTTTTTTTTTTTCATCTGGAATATTTTTTTTCTCTTCTGTCAGCAATATATCTGGAGAAGTTTTAGGTGATATATCCTGTTTTTCAAACTGACTCTGATTTTGAGCCCAGAGGAAACAAATAAATCAAAATGGTGTTGGGCTGCTATTTGTGAAGGAATGGAATATTTTTGGGGAAGAAAAGCAAAGAACTACTATTCAATTTTTATCTTCTTTCTTGTCATAAGAACTATGAAGTCACTGTAGGTTTTAGGAGCACAAATACCCGATACATTTAACTTGGTTTTCATTGAAAAATATCACTGATAATCCTGAGAACTGCAAAGTGATATTTTATAGCAAAAACTTTAAGCAAGAAGTGTGAGTGTTGTAAGTCTAAAAAGGATGCATAACTTTTTTTGGGGTGAAGTTTCTATGTCCCATATGCTGCTACAAGTTATACCCATGACTGAGCATTTGGTGGTGAGCTATGGAAATAAAAAGTTGTATGTAGGCAATAAGTGGAAACACTGTCCTGCAATTAATGGTTTTTGTTGAAACAGTATGAGACTTTTTTCCTAATCCATTAAAATCTTATTTTTCTTCCTCACAGTATGTGTTGTTCCAAAGATAGAAAAATAATATAAAATATTCTTTTTTGTGAGCATCTATTTTATGGATATTATGGCATCGAAGGCTTTTCATATCATATAACAGAATCACATAACGGATTATTAGTTGGAAGGGACCCACAAGGATTATCAAGTCCTACACAGGACCTTAGCCCTACACAGGACCACCCCCAAGAGTGACACCATGTGTCTGAGAGTATCAGTATATGAGCAACTACAGTTTTAAATTTGGATTTTCCATAGGCACAGTGATTGCACTACTCACAGGATTGGCCACCCCACACACACATCATCTGACGGGGCTCTCATGTTGCAGCTCTGGTTTGTTGGGGAGAATTAAACAGACCTGTGGATGCTGTTCTGTTTGCAACAAAACTTTGTAGGAGAAAGGAAGGTTTTTTCAGAATTTTCTGAAGTTTTCTCCAACGTTAGGTCAGTTATCTGAAAGTGTCTTACACTTCATTTCCTCGTTTTTCACCTTTAGTGCCCCAGAGGTCTAAGGCAAATTCTTTGGTTTGTTTCCATCCTATGCCCAAACTTCCAGGACTCATTCACCTGTGACTGAAGGGGGCAGCAATTCCTGTGGATGAAATGATCATTACTCAGCTTCTAAACCACTTGTAACCCAGCCAGCTGGCTCAGACCTATACCCTCAGTGTCAATGGGCAGACTGCTGTATCATTTCTTTCTGCATAACAGAAAGCATCGCCCACTTTACTTTCATTGCTCCTCCTTTCTGCTGAACAGCACTCAAGACCTTGTGAGTAATGCAATACTTATTTATCAGCAGTTTTCCCTTGTTGACTGTTCCAAACCCGGATCCTTCAGGTTTTGAAGCATTGCATCCAGCTTAATTTGTGGTTATGGTGTGTAATAACTCAATAAATGCAACAATAACAGACTAGCGTGGTGATAGTCACCTGCCATGCTTATATTTTCAGCCCTGGCTTTCCCTGAAAGATGCTGCGTAGCATAATCCATACAGAAACCTGTATTAAATTGTCTTGATAGACCTCAGTACTGGAATCACTCAACATATGGAAAGTGTAACTCTGATCTCACATAAAAACTATGTTTCAAAAATCGGAAATTGGTTTACACAGAACATGTGACTTTTACTGGAAAATAAACTCCCCTTGCATTACTGACCTATTATACACACATTTTACAATCTGAAGGCACAATCTGAGCTAAAGAGAAACATAAATAAGTTCTTATTTTGGCAGTTTTATTCCAAATTGTGTTGCAAGATAGCAGATGAGCAATTTTATTCATTGACAAATGGGTTAGATCGGACTAGTGCAATGGTTCATTAACCTTATGATAAGTTTGGGCTATCTCAGAAGTGTTCTTGCTGTGAATTTAGATTTGATGATGGTTCACACATCAAGAAAACAAATTGCCTTGTCTTTTATAGGAAAAAGAGGGGGGGCAAAGAAGTTAATTGATGTCTTTTAAATCCTATCACTAATAAAGCATTTTCTCTTCTAGATACTGCCTTCTAATTCTTATGAGAGGCATTAGATAGACAGAATGCCAGAAGCACAGATTACTTTAGTTCTGTTGTTACCAATTAGAGGGAGTCAAAGAACTCTGATTACAATTATCAGATTTTAATGAGCAATTGTCTGTCAAGATTTTTTCACAACTCAAAGGCTCATACATGATTTGTATGCGAGGTGCATGTACTTTTGCATACTGAGTTTTTCTTTAGATAATCAGTACCTGATTTTTAACTGTCAGTTTTCAATGGGCATTTTGAATTATTGTTTTTTGATCTCTTGGAAGAGCTGCTACTTCTCTTGTTTAACCTACAAAGTTATGGACTAAGGAAAGATTAAAATCACAGTAAGTCAGGAAAAGCAAAACTTCATTTCAAAAAATCTGCTGATATAAGCCTACATTGATTCAATGTGCCAAATGAAATTGGTCTGATCTACATCACCCAAAAATTCCCATGCCTACCTGATAACCTTTTGCCAGTCCTCTTCATCTTTAAAGGTAGTGCTTGTAGAGAGATGCTGGTTTAAAACCTTACAATTCATGTTACAATAGAGTTCTTGTCTGTTATATTTATTTTACTTATAGTAAATTACAGTGGAAAATGAGGAAATGCTAGCTTTAGTGTTTCTAGATTAACCTACAAATAAATGGCCACTTATTCCTCCAGGCAACTCAAGATGTATCTCTTCCATAATGCCAACCTTGCGCTACCTACTTCCTCAGATAGGTTTTTTTTTGCAAGCACCTCTCCTTGAAACACTCTAAATTTTGGATGTTAATGAAGAAATTACTACTAAACAGGCTGTATTTAAGGCCCATGATGATGAAGTTGCGAGATATACAGAGGAGGATGTTGTAAGTCCTTTGTGACAGTGAATGTCACATGTGAGGAAGGATGAATACGGAAGGGATGGTATTTTCACTGCTTATTCTGGATAATTGATGCAAATACCCTGAGCTGCTGTTTGGTAGCATCCTACTGCTGTCTGTTTTCTGTATAAGAAATTCAGGCTTCTAGGATTGCCAAGTAAATGAGGGAGCTGCTCGCTGTTCAGCATGAGTGCTCTAAATCTTTCTCTCACGCAAATAACTCAGAATCTTAAGAAAAGGAGAAATGCGCTCAGTATGTGTGTAAAAATCTGTATTTTTCTGTCTGCCTCACTCTCCCCCACCTCACCCCAGCCGGTTTTTAATTGTTTGGTCCACTTAAGCCAAATTTTACTGATGCAATAACAATCTCAAGGTTATGAAGGTCTGACATACTGTAGGGAAATC
The DNA here is from genome assembly GCA_035584735.1 of Pseudotriccus pelzelni. NCBI lineage: Eukaryota > Metazoa > Chordata > Aves > Passeriformes > Tyrannidae > Pseudotriccus > Pseudotriccus pelzelni. Next base: position 4,017,850 of record JAWMRA010000041.1, read on the forward strand.
GAGGACAGAGGAAAAAGCAGCTACTGATGAGGGAAAGTCAATGATAGGAGTTCTTATCAGATACTAGAAAATCCACATAGGAAAGGGAAAAACAAATCATGAAAACCCCAACCACAGAACTGTCTTTAAGCAAAGTTTATGAGATGGTAAAATATCCATCCCTGAGCTGTATTTGTAATGCAGATTTCAGAAATTCAGCCAAAACCTTTGTGTGTTCTGCTTGTTTGGGCTTTTGTTTCCTAACATTGAAGCGTGATTTCTTTTATTCCCTAGAACACAAAACTTTAAAATTCAGACTTAAGATTCCACCAAATGCTCTATTTTTTACTTGTTTTATAAAGAATAAGGGTTGGTTAAAAAAGCAAACAGTTCTCTTTTTTTTTTTCCTTTAAAAACAACTTTTCATTGTCTTCCTAGACAGCATTTTATTAAGTATTAATATTTATGGTTTAATATTTAGCAAGGCTGAAAGGCTTACCTGTTTTTATCCAGTAACCACTATTTCATTCTTGTTCTAAAGTATTCTTTAGAAATGTATGATGGCTCACTCCTGCCACCTTTCTTGGTGATAAACTAGATAAAGCTTCACATGAATCCTGCTTTTATGGCCTATTCTTGTCTTCTTTTCCTAAGTGATATAGTGCAGAAAGAAGATCTTACTCTGTCACTGTCATTTTTAGAGGAGGGTGTTACGCTATTAAATACCTCTATTGAAATAGATATGGCTACTTCAGAAATAAGGTGCTACTTGAGTTGAGTTAATGGAAACACTGGTTCCAAAATGTCACCAAGCTACGAGGACTGAAGTTGAACACAAAGGAGCTGTAGATGATAAATAGGCACAGATGTTAAATTCTATCACCACCCAGTTAAAAATCTACCAGAACATAAAAAGAAGCTTCATTACAAATGCTAACAGTGCTGGTAGGCCTTGAAAGAGCAGTTCTGCTGTGTCCTTAAACGTGGAAAGTTGCTTTTCATTCTGCTTTCTGTTTGCTTTCCATTGGCAGGTCTGGTTTGGACAGTTCTGAGCCCACCTTACGCTTGGACATACTAGATTCACCATCCACTTGAGGAATTCATTTAGGCTGCGCTTGAATTTTTACTTGCAAGATTGTAATTGCAAGTTGAAAACAACCCAGTCTGGTCAAAGAGCACTTTCAACCCACCTGTGATTGAATGCACACACATACACGTATAGATCTACAGGTACATGTGCAAGCCTAACTGGGGAGCTTTGGAGCAATCACGTGAAAAGGAGCATTTCCTCATGGCTTTCTCAATCCACTGCAAATAAACACCCACATCTTGTTCTCAGTGGTGCACAGGAACTGAGGTAAAACAGTTTGGGTTTGCAGCTGTGTGTGGGTTCCTTAACCTCTGAGTGTGTGAACACACAGGATTTTCATTGGACACGTGTTGGCGATGGAGTCTTGGTCCTCCCATTCCTGACTAGCACAGCTAATATTAAAAGAAAAGAAGAGCTTGCTGCTGTCTTTGGTCAGCAATTATTATCAGTCCTTAGAAATACAGAGGAAACAGTATCTTTGAATGAAGCAATTTCTGGTTAATGACATCTTTAGTTCTTTATTTTGAATTCTTATCTGTTGTCACCCATTATTTTCGGATGGAACTCAGCTGCCCTATTTTAGCTGTGTAAGGATGATGTGACTGTCCCAACTACTTTGAATATCTATGTTAGGATTAGATGGACTGTTCTGTGAAGCTGCCCACGTTTTCCACCAGTTACATGAGACCTAAAACATGTGGGTTTAATTTAGATAGCTAAAATAATGTAATTATTCCTCCTTTCCCTATACTTACCTATCTATTCATTAGCACATATGAAGTAGTGAATTAATATCTACTTTGCATAATTTTGCCTTTTCTTAAGTTTTGGAACTGGGAAAGGTAATTAAATAAAGAAAAAAAAGAAAAATATAAGTTTCTCATTCCTTACTACACAAAGTATTGGCACATTAATGTAAGATATTCCAAAAGCTGTGTTCTTAAAAGCAAAAGGCTTATGTTGGTTCTTTAAGGTGGGAAAATTTAACTTCTAAATTTCTGAAACCTTGCTGAATTTTATAACAGAAGAAAAATACCACATTTTCTTATCACTAGCTCGTGTTAATCATTCCCACACCCACCCTGTGACTGATGGACTGAGCACATTCAAATGCTCTGAACTCTGACAGGGCAGTATCATGACAGCACAAGATGGTGCTGTGCATCAGATTAATTCAAAACATGCTTCTGCTTTTATCAATAATATTTTCAAAACTAATGAAGCTGCGTATCCAGCTTAGGTCCCAAATACCTCAGACAGTGGCACAGGTCTCACAGTCTGACAATATTTACCATGATGCCATTTTGGAGGAGAGCAATACTCACTTCACAGGTGTAAAAGGGGAGCTCTGAGGGCTTATGAAAAACAACTGCCTTGGCAGAACTACTTGACTTCATAGTTCCTGAAGGAACATAATCCCAAAAAGTCCAAAAGGTTGGGAACAGAGTTCCAAAAGGTCATCCAGAGGGTGATGCAATATCATTCCTTCCTTAGGAATGAATTTCTCTCCCTGAGAGAACATTTTCCTGTTTCTCGAACAATTTAGTTATCTTAATGTCCCTAATCTAGGGTGCACATGAGGCACTTTGATGAACTGGACCTAAACAATTTGATCAAACCAACAAGTTGGACCTGAAAACATTTTTCCATAGTAGTCTCATTGTCTACATAGTTGGCTCTATTTCTGTTCAAACTGAGAATTAGAACTATCATTTTCTTCCTGTTGCTTAAAAGGGGGTTTTGTCATATTAATGAAACAGGAATGAAAGGTCACCTGTTTGAATTGCCACCCAACTGAATTTGTCACTCTTTAAATTTGTGAAAAGCCGGTGTTCTACTCTGAAGAAATATTACATCTAATTATAAAAGTGGAAGGTAATAATTTTGGAAAAAAAGTTATTTGTGTTCTAAAGAAGGAGTTGAAACTTTCTGATTAGCTCTTTGGTTTTTCAGAGACTTGCTTTGATTAATATAATCAGGAAACATTCATGGGTGGAGTTATGTCCAATGGCACCCTTCAAAGATACAAGCAAAATTGATGGGATATTTTTGCTGGCACGAAGACGATTGAAATAGTAAATTTTAAAAAGTCAAATTATTCCTAAAAAAACCTGTCTGTGTGATGTAGTTAAACGGTTGCAACAGGACAGGACATATTCTGGTAGAGCCAAAAGGAAAATACTTAACATGGGAGATAGGAATGAAGGTCAGGCCTAAAGAAGCGAGTCTGTGAATCACACAGCGAAGCACTGGTAGGGGTGGATTTGTTCCCTTTGGTACCGGCAGCTCAGCTTTGATTACAGAAATAGTAACTTTTCACTGACTGAAGCCACAGGCAGCAGGCACTAGAACCTGCCTGCACCTGCCTGTGTAGGCAACCCTGACCTTCTGACACCATCCTGCAGCCTCACGCTGTGCTGAAGGAGTGGAAGTGGAGGAGCTGAGCCTTTCAGAGGCACAGAAAGGTCAAAAGCCCCAGTCACCAACTCCAGCAATGATTTCCTGAGGGCATGAGAGCAAAAAAAGATATTTAAAATTAATAAGGACTTCAGATTTTTTTCCCTTCTTTATCTGTAAGAAACACACAAGGACAATATCATTCTTTCTATTCTTTGATAAGCATATTAATACCCTCAGATTACTCAAACTGAGGTGGATGTCATACAACCCACAGGTAAGTATTTCACATGGGTTTGAGTCAGATATCTATATCGTCTTCCCCATACACCTCCAACAGATTACAGCTTAAGCCCTTTGAGCAAGCTTACTTTGCTAATATTTGAGACAGGTGCGTGATAAATAGCTTCATGAATACAGAGATATCTGTGGAAGCTCTGAAGCTGCTGTGGGTAGAGGTAGATTGAGTAATAACTCTGTGCTGGGAAATGCAAGGAGGAAAGTGAATGGTGATTTATTAACTCCAATGAACATATACTGTTTAAGAAGTACGGCAAATGGAAGTGAATAATACATGAAAACTGCAAGGCCTTAAATTTAGTGCATAGAAAACTACAGATTAAATCCATAGTAGTGGAATGGTAAGAGGAGAAGCTGAAGAGTGACAGCTTATAATGGGTGCAAGGGTAGAAATGAACCTGATTACAGATATCGAGATGTCACGGAGCCTTAGGCACAAGGAAAACTGGACTGACACTTGAAAACTGGATAAAACTTTTCTGTGTAGCTCAGGGGCCTGTTGTGTGTTACACTCATAGCATGTGGTGCTTAACTTATGGCTTTGTTCCACACTGAAAATGAGTCATAAGTGCTGCTTCAAGCTGTTTTGATTCTGATGACAGCTCCAAGAATACAAAGCAACCAGGAGCTCCCTACAGCAAGCTGTTTCCTGTCCAAATAACATGTCAACCTATCTAACCTCCGGGTTTTCTGGCCTGACAGACCTTCATGGATTTCCTCAGGCCCTAACCCCAAAGTCTCATTTTGAGGCTAACTTCAAAAATCAGCACTTCCAGAACTTGAGCTGTGTGAGGAACACTGAGAAGAGCAAAATAAATGAGATGATCTGGAAGACTCCGAGCTTTTGAGACTCAGCATCACTGATGAGTTTAATTTATTGATTTTATTTTTTTCTCCACTGCATCCATCTTCAAAAACTCCTTCACAAACAAGAAGTAACTTGGGTGGAATTTGAATCTCCAAGTCTCAGGAAAGCATGTGCATCACTGAGAATCTCTGCAGGATTTCATCTGCTGTTTGAGTCTGGATTACTCACTGAATATGGCTTTAATCAGTCATTTGGCAAAATTCATTCACAGATGCATTGTGTCTGGAGTGAGCAGGGACTACTGGATCATTTGGTCTGATGTCTTTATACCAGTTCTTCTGGTAGAGTAAACTTCACCAGTTTACTTCCATAGTGAGTCTAGTAAATTGGATTTATTTAAATTATAGTGTCTGAAAATGTGGTTCTAATATAGAATGCGATAACTGACTAGGTAAATGTTGGCACTGTGTTCTGGGTTTCCTATGCTGCTGCTACCCAGCGTTTTCTTTCCAGACCACACAGATATACTGTCATCAAGTCACTTGCCATTCCATTCCTGTAGCTCACAAGATAAAAGCAGCCTCCTTTTCCAGAACTTCCTCCAGGATTCTGCAGTGGCTTCAGCAGTTTAATTTTTCAGTGCCAGCATGAAGAACACAGCACTGTATTCTTAAATGTGACGGAGATTCCCCACTGAAAACACTTTGCAAGATTTATTAGATTGCCACACTTTATCTGTTATGTATGTTATTTATGACTTCACATATCACGAATGCAAGAATTCACACCATTTGGGCAAATATTTCTTCACAGTTCCACCTTGATTTGAATAAACTGTAATTCTATCAAATCTAGACATTGCTGTACTTTCTGTTAAGGATTGATAGATTAGATACTTCAGCAATTAACACTTTTTCAAACCATCCGGAATTTTTATCATACTCTAGTAATTATTAAAAACTTATGTTAGACAAAACTTGCCTATGATTCTGTACATGCCCAAGTGGATGTTGTTTCACATCTTCCTTGGTCATTAATGGACTGAGAAGTACTCAGAAAGGAAAATAGATATATGTAAGAAAAAAAAAAAAAGTGCTATATATTCATGTGTTATTTCCACAGGGATTAATCTGAACTAACTATGTTTGTCTGAAATTTAACTATTTCAGATAAAGCTAGTCATTCAAGGATTCTTTATTAGTTAATGAAGAGTAAAAGACAGCTCTGTTGAATGCAATGAATCAGAGCTATAGGAAGAGCTTTATATTTCTTTAAAAATCATTCACCAGAAATAACCAGGGATTTTCAGGTTTGGACTAAAAAATATACTCTGTTCCCAAACTCTCTTCTAAAGCCAAACTCTATTTTAGTTTATATCTGCATATAAATATATTCCTCCTCCAGCACTTTAAAGTCATTTAAAACATGATCCTGGAAGCTTCACTGAGGACTGGATTTCCTCTGTGGAGTTCAGGGTTTGAAAGTGGGAACACATGAGGTTTTTGCAGGCAGGGCACCGCTTTGGAATTGATTTTTTTTCACCAGAAAAGATTTTTTTTTCCTTCAGTTTTTCTGATGGCAACAAATGGATTGAAAATATAAATTGCTTGTAAGCAGTTCCCAAGACTTATCTAAAAAAACAATCAGCATATGCTGGAGCCACAGAGGAAGCTTCAATCTTTTTATATAAGTTTAAACAACTTCAAGAAAGGCTTCAAAAGGTGGTGGTCTGGATTTCTGTTTCTTCCGGCCAAATGACCCTCCTGGCCACTCACACACTTACTCTTCTCTTTCACAGAAAAACATTTGAAAAGTCCTTTACAAACCTCTGCCTACCCAGGCACTGGATTGGTTGAAAGGTTTCTAATCCTGTAATTTTGTGCACGCAGAGTGCCTCATGCAGAGGAGCTTTTACTGCTTTATAAGTGCTTCCATTTTAACTCTCTTGCTTTTCCAGCTTAAGGTTACACTGCACTTGAAAACACCATCTTAATTGTACTTCAATAGCAACTTCATAGTTTTTTTGTTCCTCTTTCAAGTGTTTGAAATGAGAGAGTAACTACTCCCTGAGGTTGTTGCTATTAGCCTGGTGCAGAACTGCTCGTCTTCATTGCAGGTGTGGAGTTTTGAAGGAGCAGCAGCTTTCAGCAAACATTAGTCACACTGAATCCATTGAGTGCAAGGACTTAGAGAGATTTAAGCGCTGCCAGAGGACTTGGACCAGGTCACTGCTTCCAAATCGTTCTCACATGACTAATCCCATTGACTACCACGCAGAAAGATGCCCAATTTGAGGAGTTCCAAGTGAAATCCTGACAGGTGATAGAGCTGTCTGTGCACAAATGCACATTTTAATGTGGGCTTTCTCTCTGTGAATAGCTGCAGCACTTCCTCACAATTTGAGGACTATTATTTCCAGTGGGTTAGACTGTACTTGCTCATCCTGCCTCTGCACATCAACACAGGACAGGAAAGAGGCAAAGTTCAACAACCAAGGTCAAGATGCTAAACTTGAAAAAAAATAGCAGAATTTTCATAAGGAATGTCTTTTACTGTCCAATTAACCTAATAAACTAAGTTTAGGAGTAAGCGCAATTATATACCTACACATTGTGCTCAAGGGATGAAGACTGCAGCTGTTTTTGAACAAGGCCAAACCTTGTAATCCATAATCAAATGTACCTTTAAAGTCATTATGAGCTTCTGAGAGCTTCTGAAACTTAGTATATTCTGTCTGCACTAAATTCATGGCCCCTGAAAGAAACTATCCTCCTCACCTAGCTCAGATTCCTCTCTGGGGGTCACCTTTATAGCTATATTTATCGTTAAATGTGTTTGCAATTTTTTTCACTTTAGCACTCCAAAGCCCAAAAAGGGGTCATTGTACTTGACTTTCTGTGAGCCCAGAAGAGTTTATGATCTAAAAAGGTGAATTATATATCCGTTTCAAGTGACTATCTTGACCTTTCTTGGATTTCCAACTTCCCAGACACCTTTGTGGCAATGGCTGTCCTTCTGGGCTAATTACCTCTAATTGTGTTGCTCCTGTCATCCTGATAGGCTCGATTTTTACCATAAAGTGGCCAGATATGGATGTGAGTAAGGCAAGAAATCTTGTTCCCAGACTATTGTTGCTTCCTTGCTGGACCGATTGCTCTCTAAATAACTTGGTAGTAGTTCTGGAAAAGTAGTTTAGTCACCACTGTCTGGATACTTTAAAAGAAATCTAAAACCATTTAATAGCAAAAGCAATCAAATGTCCATAGAGCTTTCCAAGTATGTCACAGAGTTCACAAAACAAATCTACCCCATTCTGTTTGTAAGAAACATGAAGAACTGTTTGATAAAGAGCAGTGTTTCTCATGTTTTGTTCTTTCAGAACAGGTAAGAAAAGAATTAGAAATATCTCGTCCGGGCTATGCCAGGATTGACTCTATTCAACATACTCGTTCTTGAAAAAAATTGCAAATGGCAGTGGGGGTGGTTGGTCACATGTGTTACTCAGGGTAATCAGGATGATGGGAAAATACAGAATAACCAGGGATAAATGATGAATGGAGATAAAATTCAGTGCTGATAAATGCAAAGAAATGTACTTGACAGAAAACAGTGAACTTTACCTATACAATAATAAAGTGACTGCTGAAAACATCTAATGTGTTAGGAATGGTTAAAAGATGCTGAGAAGTGGTTAAAAAGCAAAGCCAATTTGGGCAATTATTAGAGAAAGAGTAGAAGACAATGAAGACAAATTTGTTATTCTTTAATGAGCTATCACATGTTTATACGCTGAAGAGCACAATTCTGGCTCTCCTTTTCAGATAGGATGTATCACAAGGAAAATGGGCCCAGAAAAATCGACAAAGGCTGATCAAAAAATTGTGGTATGATTTCTGTGCAAGGAACAGCTGAGTGGGCTAAGATCATTTAGTGTGAGAAAAAGATGGTTGAATGGGGTGGTACAGAAATCTACATAAACCTGAGGGTCAGGATGGACTGTCAGCTGTAAATAGGGATTGACTGTTAGTTGTTTCCTCCAGTGATCCATGGTGATCGTAGTTGCACTATGAAGCAGAGTTACAAAACAGGAACAGATCCTTCTTCATACAGTATGTGAAAGGTTTTTGAGCACATCTGTGAACTCCATGCTGATGGGCACTGGAGATGTTAAAAGAACATGCACAGGTTCAAACAGTAACCCCATAAATCCAGTAAAGTCTGTTAGCTACAAAAATACCCTCTTTTCCCTAGAAGTCCCTGAAGTGCAGTTTCCATGGATGTGTCACTGCATCTTGCCTTGTGTGTGTATTCCTGCCTAACCATTTGCTGTGGGATGTTGTCAGCGACAGGATTTGGGGGGGTATATGGTCCTTCTGCCTTCCTGTGTGGCTGTTCTTATGTTCTCACCTTTATGTTTTAGTCCTGGCTAAATAACTGTTCCACCAGCATAGTCAGGTTTTGTCTGTCCATCTCCTTCCATGCTGTATATCACCTCTGTCACAAGGCTCATATCCTTCAGGAGATGGGTGGTTACTTGTGCTTGGTTGTGCGTTAAATTGGATGATTCCAATGGCAAGTATCTTCTCCCTCCTGATCATGAGACAGAAACAGTTATGCCCTCTCTTTCAGGGTGCATCCTGGATTTTTACTAGGAATGTTGGTAGCCTTGGTGTTAGCCTGCCCAGAAATATCCTTTGTTAAGGGTATTTCTAATCCAATTCCAGCTCATGCCAAACAAGAGGACTGATGGACTGGCTGACTGTACAGCCCAGACTAGAGAACTATCCAGGACTGTAACCTGTGACTGTCCTAATAAGAGCCACTGTATTTTTGCCAATTTTTGCTGATTGCCACTTTCCCTGTTTCCAGCACCAGAGCTGTAAGTGAGCCCAGCAGTTCTGGTGCCTGACACACCAGTGTTTGACCCGAGACCTCCTGAGCTAAAAGTCTGAGTAGCTCCATCTCACACTAATGAATCACACCCACCACAGGCAAGCACAAAGGAAACCTCGAGCACTCACTCCCCAAAGAGATTACATGGAGATCTCAACTGTCTGACACCTGCTAAGAAGATGCCCAACCTACATTTCAAAACAAAGAGGCTATTTAATCCCCCTTTCTCAAAATCCAAGTGGCATGTGGGAAACCCAGGTGTGATCTCTCTTACACAGTCCCAATTAATCTCAGCCACATTTGTTTCTTGTTAAAGAAACAAAGGCTGCACAGCACAGGTGAAGTAGGTGAAGCTTAATTTTAAAAGGCTGAGTAATAATTGTGTACTGCTTTACTTGTAAAGCACCAGGTGGCTTTGGTGAGGAGAGCTGCAGTCTGGGAGTGAACACCCATGGACACATTTCCAGCACCTTACAGTGTTGTGCAATCCTGAAGGGCTCACAGAAAGAGTTCATTTTTCTATAGACTGACAAAGAATTTCAGACTTGTATGGAAATGCAAATTCTTGAATTAAACTACTCTTCCCATTAAATTTTTTACCACTCCAAACAGTAGCAGAATTTCTTTTTCCCTATTTTCCTCCTCTTGCTTGGCTAAAAACATAAACCCAGTCCTTTATAGTATTAGGGATTTGAAGAAAAAAGCATTCCCCGCTTTTTTACACTCAGAGAGCAAATGACAATTTCTTACATCTTCTCATGTCACACAAGCAGCATGTATCAGTGTCAGGCAGAAGGTGTTCCTTGACTGGAAAATCTCCAGTAATCACAGGAGAAAGCCAGGGAGTTAATCAGAAAGGCAGCAATGACAGAATGTTTCTTTATTTCTCACAGCACTTAGGTCATTGCCTTGCTCCATGCCTACCCATTAAAAAGATGTAGTCAGTTTGACCTCCTGAGGCTTGAAAGCTTGTTTCCAGAGCCATGCTAAGTTACCCTGCAGTCCTTTGAATCTGTCAAATAATGCTTCATTACCAAAATATCACTGATGGGATATTCTATAGTGAAATATTAGGTTTATTAAAGAGTTGTTTGCCCTTGTGGAATACTGTGTTTTCTCCCTGCCTCAACTCTCTCTTGCAGTGTTTTCAAGAACAGAACTTGACAAAAATGTTTAAGGTATTAGATCTTGCTGATAAATAATCTCAAACTGTCAGCAAGAGTGATAAAGACCCTGGGATAAAACTGCCTGTAATCAGCCGCCTTGTTTGCAACCTCAGGAAGCAGCAAAGGATTTACTGGGTCTGGACACAGAGCAGACCCTTTCCTTGGAGACTCTTTTGTTGCTCATACCCGCTCCCCTGCTGAGCACAGAACATCAGTCGGGGAGTTTATAGCTTCATCAAACTCAAACACTTGCTTCTGGGTTTTAAAAATGCCAACTGTTGCCTTCCCTCAGGAGACAATGTTTTGCAGAGCTGATAGAGATTCTGAAATGCAAAACTGGGCTGATTTGAGAGTATTAGTCAGAAGCTCAGCAGTCTAGCTGGAGTTAATTTTACATTAAGAGTGAAGAGCAAAGTAAAGGCATAGAAATACGATGCAGGTTTTAAGGAATCATGGGAATAAAAAATACTTTGCATCTAAATACCAAATGACTTTAAAGAAACCCCCGAGATGATATAATAGTTTTCTTAGGACTGCTGTTCTTATCCTATCTTAAAATTTGCCCTTTTTTCAATATTCTTGTTTTTCATTAAGAACAAATCTCTCTTTCCTAATGGTAAATATGGACTTGTATGGACAGAAAATAAAACAGAATAATGTCCCTAAAGATCTGTCTGACAAATCTTTTTGTGACTAGAAGAATGATTACCATATCAAACCTTGATGTTTGGCAGAACATTTTCCTTTAGGTACCAATTTGCCAACAATTTCTATTGTCCTTAGCAGTCCTGTCTGAGCTCACCTGAATGACTTCAATCATTTTATCATGCTGTCTTACTTAGCTCCAGGCTGATCATGTAGAAAACAACTATTCAGAGTGCAGGGGCAAGATCCCACAGGTCATGACTGGAAGAGTGAGACTGGAGAAACTGGACTGTGGACTGAAAGCTGTGAGAGGAGGGAAGCACAGGGTTTCCTTCTGTTTCCACTCTTACACCACTCTAAGGGACACATGACATCAGCAGACATAGAGAACATGCTTCAGGTGTTATGAGTTCACCTCAGCTTTATTACCTCTCCCCCTCATGCCAAGCTATAGCCCCTCCTGTTGTATTAATCTCTGTCATCCCTAGTATAATCCCAAATCCATGTTTATTCCCTGTTTACCTTCTGCAGCCATTCTGAAGTTGAAGACCTCTAAACCCTACCATCAAATCCTTAATGGAATTTACTCCACACATTATTTAGTAGCATTTGCCATTACTCCTCTCAGGGAAAAAAGCCCAAACCAACCAACCAACCAACCAAACATCTTCTCTTCCTATCTGTTCAGGCTCTCACTATTCTACAGAGATTGTTAAGTGTGCAAGAAAAAGTAATTTCTACAGTGTTGTAAGATTCTTAATGTTACTAAGCCAGTGTTCTTCTTGATTTAGTGCTGGTTTTTGAGTCCTCAAATAACACAATCTGGGTTCTGACACAATGTCTGCGATGGGTGAATAACCAGCAAAAGTAGACCACAAAAATCTAGAAGCAACAAATGAAGTCCAGTCTTCAGAGGGGAATAGCTTTTGTGCCCAGGAAAGAGATTCACTTGATTTAATTCACTTAATTTAGTTTGAGTGAGAGGATGGAGAACACAGATAAGATACACAAATTTTAGTGTGTAGACTGAGATGTCTATATGTTATGTTGAATGTTTAAGGGTATTACAGTGGTTTGAGGGGGATCAGTTTTGATGGGGAATTTTTCATTTTGGTTGGGGTTTTTTTGGGGGTGTTTTTGGTTGTAAATGACCAAGTATAGGTTGAGTCAGAGTACTGGTTGTTAAATCCATCCTTAGTTATACTGACTAGAGATTCCACTTACTGAGATACCTCAAACTCCTAATGACATTTCACATGAACAAATTTGTAAAGAACTTCAAAACATTAGCTTAGTCTGTGAAGCTATGCCATAAAACATATGGAAGATCCCTGTTATTCTGGAAAAGCAGCTGGAGATACACCAGGATAATCTGAGGCACTTCAAACATCACTCTGTGCCCATGTGTGAACGAACAAGTCAGACCATAGCTCTCTGATTGCTATAAAAGTTCTTAGACTTGCAAATGCAGTGTAGGTAGCCATGCATAGCAGGTGTATTCTTTAAAATTCAGGTGTCTGAGGGTTCTACTTGGTTACTCAAACATAGATATCTGATGCCATTTCAGATTTCTAGGATCTGACATCCATCTGGACATGTATGGCTCTCCCATGGGTCTTGCATTACACCCTCCAGGCCTGAACAGATGTTCTGGATACCCCAGGGCATTTCAAATGACATTAAATGCCTGGTTTAAGGCAGGTAAATCAAATCCAAAGCGAAGGTTGTATGTGTCTCTATCACCTGAACTACCCTACCTATCTGGACTCTCCTTATCCTCAACACAATAATTTCAAAGTGCAATTCACCTGACTAAAAGAAGGAATTTCCACTAAAATCTGCTAAATAAATCCTTGAATTTAGCTTAGGTGATCTATGCCTAGTAAAAGTAGAAATGGCTTCAGCCTTGATTATCTACTGGTTTGTTTGGGTGTCATTTCAAACGTCAAGTCCGTATATAAGGCAAAGGCCACCAGAAAACTGAGTCCTTTATTCCTGTTACTCAGATACAGTGAGTGGTTACACTCGAGTGCAGAGAGTAAGATTTACACATGGGAGTGGAAATAATACCTAGTGAAGAAAGCTTTGATGGGTTTACACTTGTGCCCGCTGTGGTGGATATTCCATTGATGTTCAGCAATAAGCACTATGTCAATTTATTTGATGCTACATCTGCCTCGTAGAGCTACTGAAATCCAACAAAACAGAACTAATCTCTTATTGCTTATGCATCACTGAAGTCTTTGGACCCTCTGTTCCAGCTACACTTTTCTTCTGTTTACTTAAGCAGTGCAAGAATCAAAATCGTGTATAATGGCAGCTGAATCTCCAGCTCTGAGATCTCTTTACACTTGTGCAAGTGACCTCAACACTTCAATAGAGAAATCTGGCATATTTTCCTTTTACTTGGGAAACTAAATGGCATTGACAGTCTGAAAACTTGACAAAAATACAATAAGAACAATATCTGTAGATAGCTTTTGCAGCTAAGTAGCGAATATTGATAATATACCTAATATATCTACCTTTTTTTTTTTAATGCAGATGAAGCCAAATTGAATGATTTAATCTTTGACCTGTGTCTGTAGGAAGCAATTTGAACAACCCCTTTTAAGAAGTTTAGCCTTCTCTGTAGCATGCACATAACTTTCATTAACATTAAATAGAGTTACATGTGCACACCGGGGCATAAACTTCTAAATAGATATTAATTAGCTAAGAAATGACCCACTGTTTCTTCTCCTTGCAGAGTCTGGGAACTGCTTTTGTCCTCCTACCTTTTTATCATTTTGAGGTTGTGTTTATTCCTTTTTTCTTTACATATTTAAATGACAAATTTTCTTTAAAGGACAGCTGTCAGTGCCTGCAGCCTTTTAAAAGGCGATAGAAGGAAAAAGTTTCAATATTTAACATCAGGATTCTCTATGCCATGTTCCTTTCTAGACCAATCCCTGTAAAATAATAATGGCCAGTCTTCGCGAACGAAGAACCGGGGAAGGTCTTTACACCTTCGAGCCTGCGCATTGGATTTTTTAGGTGAGACACAGTGTGCGCGGAACTGAGCCCACCCTTTAATCCTAAGGTTCATCTGCCGGGGCCAAGCACGCTTGGACGGTGGCAGCGAGGTCCTTAGAACGTAGGTAGATTGCCTTACAGGGCTAACGAGCTCCACCTGCCCGGGGAGTATCCCTGGTTGGGATCGAACCCTTAGCCTCTGCTGTGAAGGTCCCGCATTCTAACCACTAGGCCACCAGGGGCTCCCCCCCTGTAAAATATCAGGATTTTAAATAACACTGTTGGAGCAGTAACTTCAGAGCAAAATAATTTTGTGAGTCTGCAGTCAGTAGTATTTTGCAGCTGCAGAAAACAGTTTGAAGGCAACATAAATTAGTTCTTTGTGTCTCAGGTAATCTATTCAAAACACACTGTTCTTTCTTTGTAGCAGTTAACCAATGCAAAATGCCAAGCCCTGACAATAGAGCAACTTAGTATTACAACTAGAATTTTATGTTAAGCCATTGTAATGGGACACTTAAAAGAAGAAATTGCTTTATTGTCACCTGAGATTACCACAGGGAGCGGGTTCAGGATTCCCACATAGCTTTTAAAATCACAGCCTTAATCTATCCAGGTTGAGCTCTGTAAGTGTTTCAAATCACCCTTTTAAAAAGTAAGAGTCCACAGGGCAAGTGTTTGCCAAAACTCATGTTAATGGTGTGTCTGTGCTGTGCTTGCACAGGAAGTATGGGATGCTGCAGTTCAAAATTAGGACATCTCCCTCCCTATATCTTTTTTTTCACTTACTAAATTGTGATCACAGAAAATTTCATGTGAAGCAGCTTCATCCTTTCCCTACAATTCCCTGGAGCTTTCTACTGTGCTCCTTTAGCTTTGGGCAAGCAGAAAAACTGCAACAGATTGCCTGCTTTCTGCTCTGACCTCTGCATCTGCAGAAACACCACATAATCAGGTGTTGGAGGTAAGATTCATTCTGTCTTATTTGGACATCCATGATGCAGGCATCCACACTGGATCCAGTTTCCCTGGCTCTCTGGGAGTCAGCAGCTACATGCTGCAATGTACCTCATTCTTTTAGAACAGCACTTTAGGGTAAGATCATAAGCATCCCAGTAATGCTCTGAGGCTGGACAAGAAGACCTTCTATGGTCCCTTCTAACATGAATTATCCCTCAGTCTTGTGAATCTATAAATATCTATCTATATCTGGTTTTGTATTCTGACTACAATAATATTCTTTCTCTTTAGCTCAGACATGGCAGTTATATGAGATGACTTGTATATTTTTGTATCTTTTCCTTATTCTGTTGATTTTCAAAATAATAGATATTTTTGAGGATCTTTCTGTCAGTTTAGAAACTAGGCAGCAGGCTCTTCCTTTGACATTATTTAAACTGAAATCTTTATAGAGGCACTTTTCCTTGGAGTTCATATTGTCTAACGTTGCAGGTGTGCATCCATCCTTGCTGGGCTTTAGTTCAACCATGCAAGGTTTAACTCTAAAATCAGGGCCTTTTGTCCTTCCGATGTATTCTTATCTTTTTCTTGCATTAATTTTTTAGTTCTCTTTGTTGATGTTAAATGAATGTTGGCCAGTACTATCAGGCCTTGACAGTGCTGTGGGCTTAAATGTAAAGAAAGCAGAGCTGATTATTTTTCCCTTTGGGGGCTACCCTTTGGCCTGCAGGCAGTTCTTTTAAAAATAGCTTCACTCTGCCTGATACTATTATTATCACAGATGCAATTCCCAACTCGAATGTCCAGATCAGAACTGAAGCCTCTGTGTTCAGGAGCAGCATTCTGCATGCTCTGCTTTCCTGTTGTGTTCAGCCGAGCTCTTTCCACCAGGCTGTGTGGCAAGGATTTTGTGGCTTGGCTTCCATATTTTTGATCGTGCTTGTCGTACAAGAGAAAAAAGGTGGGGGCAAGATGCTAATGAGCCTGTGACGTGTGCAGGCAAAGTGATGTTCTGCTGACTCAGGTCTGCTCAGACAGGCTGGCAGGCTGGGGGCATTTTCTTCGTATTTCTCCAACAGATAAAGAAAGGAAAACAGCAAAGCCAACGTGGTAGTTGAAACACAGTATTGGGAATGTTTCTGCTACTGATTGCTATTAGCTCAGACAAGTCATTTAGGATCCCCACCTCAGTTTAGACCTTTAGTAAGATGGTCATCAGCTTATTTTCAAACCATAAAAATCTCACTACAATCGCCAGGTGGGATGCTGTATGCATGAGTTACTCCCAGAAGTTGCCACAAATTTCCTGAGCATTTGAGAAAAGGGATGGTTTCATCCGTCTCTAAACAGTGGGATGGCCAGGCTCATTACAGTAAATTAAAATTTGTGTTTTCAGCTCCAGTTTGGAGTATGCTATCTCCCATTTTTAATAAAACTCAGATGAATGGTACTGTAAGTTTCTGGTACCATTGACCTAATAACCAAAAACTGCAACATATTTTAAAACGTAGCACAGGTTTCTCATCTACCTAATAATTTATATCAAAGGCACTGCCCATGTGTTTAAACACCTACCACAGAACCGTCTCAGAAGAAACCCTTCCTCTATGACTTTCCAGCTTGGTACAGAGCTGGAAAAGGAGAGATATTGATTAACTTCTCGGGTCTCAGTGAAAAGATGTCAGGTGAAAGAACAGTCAATTGGAAATTATTTGGACTCTGATTTTGAGACAATTATTGGTTTTTTCCTAGAGTTTTCTCTGACTGAGAGTTTGAGATTTAAGCCAATGAAACATAAAGGGTAAAAATTAAAGTCAATTTGAGTGCTGGGTTTATGTTTGCAGTTGTATACAATTCAGTACAGTACTGTACAGTCTGCTTTCTTCATAGGGATGTTTTGATGTTTAATCTTTGTGAATCTCGATGAGATCCTTAGATAAAAGGTGCAATGTAGTATTCCGTAAGGCCTCAGGCATGAAAGCACCATTAATAATTTAACAATAAAAAATATGGTTACTCCAGAGGCTGTCAGGTACCTCTGGTGGCAGAAGCACCTACAGAGATAGGTACCATAACATTGATTGAATAATTCATTTGATGAATTTCTCAGTATTTTTAAATACATTAGACAACGTCTTTCGTTATTCACCTAACTTGTGCATCACTGTTAAGCTATCATCTCATGGATGCAGAAGCTGTTTACCCTACAAAAAGCTTATTTCCACTAAAGAAAAGTAAGTTGCTTTGCAATGCCATCAAATACCAGCATGTCCAGAGAACTGTTTTTACTTATGCACGTAAGACGTTCAGAGAACATTAAACTCTTAAACAGACTTTATATTAAGGGATACAAACTATTACAGATATCATGTAAAGCTTTCTTGGTGAAGACTTTGATCCAAGACCTAGTCCAGGATGTGATTCAAAGATTCCCAGATAGGTCTGTGAGGTATCTCCAGTGTTCTGGTGATTGAAACTGTGGCCTTCTAACAAGGCATCTGTCAGTTTATCCTAATCAGGTTATGGCTTTCAATAACTTCAGGGCACAGGGTGAGACATGTCCTCATTAATATTCTGATATTCAGAGTTAATGTTGAAAATTCACACTGATGGACCGTACAGAAACCATTTGATCTGGAACACCAGCATTTTTTTGCAGCTTTGTTGCCTGAGGATTTCTGGGACCTCGCTCTGACCATGTAAGGTTTGTAATGCTGATCCTGCTCTCACAGGGAAGGCAGCACACACAAAGGCAATGTGAAGCATTAAATATAAATGTTTACAAATTTCTTTTCTGTTGGAATTTTAGGGTGAAGGTTCACTATTTATTTGTAGAAGAAAAAGACCTTAGCAGACAGAATTGGCTCATTCTAGCATCTGTTGTACAGATACGAGTTTATATAACAGCTCCCAATCTTTCCTGCAGCAATCTAGTCTGTAAACAAACAAGACATTTACTAGACAAAAAACAGGCATGAGCAGATTAAATGACTTCTCCAAAGTTATAAAAAAAGTTACCAAAAAAGGTTTCTTTCTGGGATAGGCCTAAACCTTGGATCTCCCAGTGTACCTTTTAATGTTACAAACATCTTTTTTTTTGATGGATATTTGGTTAAGAATATCAGAGGTCCTTAATAATGGAGCATGGCGAGGCTGAAGATTTCATCACAGAAAATTGTCAAATAATCAGTAAGCACTGGTATTCAGATGTGCTGCCATTAAAATATTCTCTTAATTGGAACTACACTGTTTAATTTAGTAATGAAATAAAGAATCGATGTGACTTATTTGTTTTTGCTTCTTTTCACAGATGATTGTGCAGTAAAGGTGAAGGAGACCCCATATTTTAACTGATCAAAGCATTTGTTTTACTGCTTAATTCTTTCGTACTGGCTCTCCCAAGGCCCTGCTGCTATGAACTAATGCAAATTACACTAGAAAATCCAAAGGGCTCAGTAAACACTGAATATTAATTCAAGATGTTTTGGAAAATGCATAAACAGCATCAGTGTCAAAATCCAGAGCAGGAGCTAGTAACAATGTTAAATTGACATGTCAGAATTTTATGGGGAGGGTTGTTTTGACCATAAAAACCAGTCTTTTCTTGCCATGTTAAATGATCATTTTGTTCTGTTATAATGCATGAATTCTAAATCATTGAGCAATATCTTTTCTTCCCCCATATTTTACTCAGGATTTGCTTGAATTGCTAAGTGCTGCTTTTCCCATGTTGACCAGTCCACTTGCTGTAGATATACCAATGAGAAGTACTAGAGTTTTGTGATCAAGGACTCAGAGCAGGATGCAGGAACCCTTCAGCAAGTCCAGAGGTTCCTCCTGTTTGTTTGCTTTCCTTCTGTGTGGCTTTTTTTTACCTGCTGAACCGCCTTTACTTTTTAAACCCATGAGTTTTCTCACTTTTATCCTTCTCAAGTTATGGCTAAAATACCCTGATTTTCAAAACATTTGTGGCTGATGTCAGTATAACATACTCAGTTTCCAACTCCATAAATTCTGGCACTACTTAGATACCTTGTGTGGCTCTGAAGAACAGTGGATGCATCAACAGGAATTCTGAATGCCAAGCTGGACACTGTTTTGAGCTTTTTTCACATTTGTTCTGCGTGTTTCATTCAGGGACAGAGATTATCCGAATATTGAAGTGGGTGAGAAGATTGCAGGACATCTGGCTTTCTTTACTTTTCCCATGTATCACTATGTATTTTAATATTCATCTTGGGAACTTTTCTTATGCAAAATGTAATATCATAGAACATGATCTACATTAGAGTCTCAGTCTGAATGACTGAGATCCTGGTATCCTGGCAAATCCACAAACTCTGTTATTAAAATAGTCTGTATTAGAGGGTGGGAAAGAAAATCACACTGGGCAAGTAACAATTTCACTGAATGTGAAAGATCTGGTGGTACACAGAGACTGATCGGATGGCAAGAGTAGATACTGAGTCGTACTCATTCTCTAGAGTGTGCAGCTGCTTTCCTTGATATTCTAGAGATGAAAAAAGCAATTTAAATATTTTATCCTCCCTGCCCTCGACTGATGCCTAGGGTTGCTCTAGCAGCCCCCAGCTGAACTCGTGCTCTCTCCCAGCTCATTGGAGACATTCATACAAATGCCTCATGAAACCACCCGGAATTGCCCAATCGCCCGATGTGACAATCAGAACTCCTCGGGCCACAAGTTCCACTTTGCAGGATGGAGAAGAAGCGTGATGCATTCTGACAGCAAAGGAACATCTTTTTCTTTCTCTATTAGCCTTCCTTTTGGAGAGGCTAGAAGACACATGATGTTTCCCCGGTCTATTGACAAGAAAAGCAGTTTGATACAGAGTTGTACTCAGTTTTTCTACAAAGATAAACTCAAACCCGGTATTACTGCCTGTATCAGTTACACACCTGGGTATTTTCTGACAGAAGGTGTTCTGAGGACAATAGTTTCCCCACTCAGCTTATAAATATATTTAATGTCATGTATGTATACTGTCAGCAACCACTTTTGCGTCTGCAGATGCTAAATATCAAACAACATTGCCACCCAAAACTTTTAACTAACAGGCACTGTGTGGTCTATGTTTTATGACCAGCTAAACATACTTTTTAACAGATTATTAGTGCAGTAATATTTCTTTCATTCCTCCCAGGCAGAGCAATAATGAAAGGTAAAACCAATTTGCAGTAATAAAACTATTTGGTGAAATTCAGAACTGGATACCTGCTCTAGGTTGTGGTTCTAGGATTCAAATACTAATACCAATTAACTGAAAAGTTCTAACTTTAATTAAATCATTTTTCTCAAGAAAAAGTTCATTTTGATTTTTTTTTTTCCTTCAAATGCAAATGTAAAGGACATTTTTCTGATATGTCCAAAATCTAAGTTAAGATATTCCTTACATAAAATGTTTTACCCTTGCTTTTATTTGTGGGGTTTTTTTTATTATTATTATTTTGGCTTTGACAAAAGAGAGGTTTTTGTTTCTTTGTTTGTTTGTTTTCTGAGAAATTTAAAAGAGAAAACAAATGTACCCTGCATTTTAATTATTTCTCAAGCTAGTAATATACTACAAAAAATATCAAATATAAAAACATAGACAGAAAGAGATGTATTAAACTCCTGTGGCCACCTTGGGAGCCATTAGCTGAACTGATAGTAAAACTGAAGATTTTTTGGCTTCTATTTGCATATTTTGAGTGCAAAACTTCAATATTTTTTTAGAATCCAGCAGTGAAATGTCTTCTGGTTTAATATAGAAGATGATCTGAGGTTATCCAAGTGATGTGCAGTTTCCCAGAAGAACATTTGACAGTATTTTAAACAGAACTTATTAAATTCTATAGATATTTAGCACTTCCAAAGCTTATTTTTTAATTTAAAGGCATAGGTGAATTTATTTAAGCTTTCCACTCACAGCAATGGTCAGTACACAGAATCTAGAGTACTTTAAATACAAACTAAATGTCTAAATAAGTTTTCAGACAAGTTAAAAATGCTACTAATTTACTAGTACCTAGTCGATTTTGGCCAGTGGAAGTAACTGAAGACTTTAATGTAAGATAATTTTTTTGGCACTAAAATTAACACTGAAATGATATTAAGGTCTAGAAATTAGAATTTGAATACACTTGAGACTACTCAAGGACAACTAAAAAGCCTATATCTGTGACATGAGATATTTGTCTTTATTTCAATCACAATGCATAAAAGAATCTTTTTTTAATCAAATAAACCACTCTGAATTTAGACTCCAGGGAGATGACTTGGCACAATCCATATGCAAAGATCAATGGGAAGTAAAGTGTTTGATTACTCTTAGTAGAGTTGAAGAACTGTTTTCCGTATTCACACTGTATCTGGAAACCAACTGGTTTTAACTAGAGAATGTCCCTGAGATGTGTTCTGGACCAGAAATTGTTGTGTTTCCAAAGTGTGTCTTGCTTAGTAGAATAAAGATTTTGATGCTGTAAGTAAATTCTCAAAGCTGGTTAAGGACTGAATTAGGATTCAGGGCGGTGTGTGAACTCTATTCTGTTATAGCTCAAAGGAATGCACTAGAAAAAAGATGTAGTCTATAAGTTGTTGTTCTCTGTTATATGAAGATTCACATAATAAAAAATAAACAGGATTACAGAAGAAGTGATGGGCTGACTGCTACTGCTGGGCAAAAGGTGTTCCATATTAAAGTGATTACACACTCTTACAGCTGAAGGCCTTGAAAAGAATGATTTTATTTTTTTTTTCCACAACATTCCTCTAAAGTGAAAATTCCAATTTCCCTTTCATGGAACAAAACAGCAGAAAGACTTGTCCAATTGAGAGTAGAGGTTTGCAAGACTCATATCCTACTCTGAGGTTCTGTCTGTGAGAGAACCATACCCTGCTGTGCACTCTTCTATGGCACCTCCTGCCATCAGGCACCAGGTCCGAGACTTGACCATAATAATTATTCTTCCTAGAAGAATAATTGCTCCATAGCTTCTTTACTCTTCAATCTGTGTTTTAACTGAAGTTTTCATGCCCCTGTATTTTCACCTTCTGTTTTACTGACTGCTGCTTACACACCCCTCCTCACACTGTATTAGCTCTGCCCAAAAAAATCAGACATGCTGATGGTGTAATGCCTGATTGGATTGAAAATTATTAATTACAGATCATATTAGCAAATAGCAATAGGCAGGATAATAGTGAGCAGTTATTTTCCAGTCCAGTAGGCCAAATACACCAGTTTCATGTGGAAACAGAAACTGGAGCATGTTGTAGTATTTAATGTCCACACTAGAAGTTTTAAATTGCATCTAGCCTTGATTTACATTGTTCTCCCTGGGGTTTAGCTTTTAATGTATGAGAAAAGTATCACCAAGAAAATTGATGTAATTCTATTTAAGATGTAGCCTGGCAAGTTTTAGAGTTCTTGCATAGTGGATAGTGCCAGTATATGAGCTCAAAAAGTCTTTTTTTTTCCCATCCGATGTGCTTAAAAGAAATTGCCCTCAGAAGGAGAAATAATAAATAGGAAATATGATATTCGGTTACCTGTGGATTTCTTTTATTGTTTTTTAGGGGATTTCGGTTGTTGTTGGGTTTCGGTTTGGGGTGTTTTTTTGTCTTCTTTTTAATTACTCCTGTTTCCTTACTGCTTTGTCCACACAAAACTTAAATCATATCCCCAGGAAGACCCTAGATGATATTGTCAACCTTCCTGATAACACACCATCTCTTTATTCCCTAGTTTAATCCATTTAAAGCATCTCACATTAAATGTTGCACATGTGTTTTTATATTTCAGAAGTCATGGCTGTTTTGTTTTCTGAAACAAACTTCTTTTTCTCAACTGAATTCCTGGGGAGTGTGATCTACCACTGAGGCTCATCTTCGTTGATAATGCTAAGTAAACCCCCCGGTGTTCTTACTCCATTGTATTCTTATTTAGCTTCTACTGGGAAAAAAAAAAATGTAAAAGGTTTTAAAATGAAGTGCAGAATTTTGTGTAGTATGAGTAGCTGATTTATTATTAACATAAAACAGATATCTATGGTCTGTCTACAGTCAAAAGAGTCAGACCTTGGCCATGGGTATACTATCCCTCTATGAACTAGTGAGGAAACTTAGATTAGTAAAGGTGTCTAAATCTTAGACAGTTAAATCTGGATGAGATAAATCCTAGACTTAGTACAGATATTTCAAAGATTTAGGTACTACTGGGCTTTTTGGGTTTTCCTGAGTTTAAACTGGGTTTGTATAAACCTTTTTCTTCAGTGCAAAGTCAATTAGGAAAATCTTTGAATGATGGCCTACCTACCAAATTCTTGTTCTTCTGGATGCCTCAGAAGGGAATAAACACCTGGAAACAGCACTATGACAGCCTATGAAAAAAATATATATTGCAGTGCCTTGGGCATATATATGCTTGTCCTGCTATGAGTAAGAGAGATTGCTGCCTAGTCTGAGTGTTGATCTGTATAAAAAGGTTTTTCAGCCTGTTTCTGGGTGGATGGAATTACAAAACTCCCGGCACCTTCAGAACGGAATCCTGAAAGATGCTGAACTCCATCAGTTGCCACTGCTGGTCGTGAAGGCTGATGATATTTAGCAGCTTGTCAGTACTTGATCCCATCTGAGTTGGTACGAGCTGTAGAGTCAAGAGAGCGCTGGATAACCAGTTGGGATTCATGGAAGTGCATGCAAACATCGCCTCTTTGGCAGTGAGGAACTTGAACTTTGGCCACGGCTTTTTTCCTGCCACAGACACTTTAGCATATCATGCATTAAGAAGAGAGTAAACTGCCCTTCACTTTGGGCCACATTGCTAAAATTCCTCTATGAAGATACATGAACCAGACTCTTGCATTTCCTTCATGTGATTTTGTTGTCCACTCTCAAACACCAGTTCAGTAATATCTCAAGTGCTTATAGCTTACAGTGCAAGGTGATTGACAGCAATTAAAGTACTGTACCTTTTGAGGGAGAAAAAATATGTTACTGATGAGAAATGGAAAAATTAGCTATGAAAATCATGAAACTTGCACTTGATTACTATTGGCTCAAACAATATTTCTTTTCATCGTGTCCGATCATGTGCTGAGACTAGAATTCCTGTCTCATTAAATAAATGCAAGGAGACGACATAAAAACATCTGTGAATCCAGCATCAGAATTCAACTCTGCTTAGAGCTCTGCTGGTGTCTAAGTGAATTTATACTCATGACTCCAGTGGCTCATCAGATCAGAATTGGTCTTTTGTCCTTGTCTTCATGTTTCTGACCATGTCATCTATTTTTCAGAATTGTAACTGATTATTTCACTTCTACACCCAACACAAAGGCTATTTTATTTTTCTTGAGAAAATATTTTTTTCCCTCTCTCTCTCTGTTTTGTTTTTTGTTTTCTTTTTTAAAGTTGATGCATTGTTTTCAAGGGCTCTGGTTACACATCACATAACAACCCCAGCTCATTATTATGCATTATCTACTGCTGCTTGCTGCAATGCAATATTTACACTTTGGCATTAAGGCAGGAGACGGCCCTTGTTATGGAGCACAGCCACCGCTGATAGATCGACGGCAACGACTTTTCAGAAACATGAAGAATTGAAAATGGTTCATCTGGGGATTGCGAGTGCTATGAATTCTTTATATCTAACAGTTGGCCTGCACTGACCCAAAGGATATTAGATTTCTTAGGAGCAAACGTGCTATGCTGAAATGTACTTAAAAAGCTCGATCCCAGCGGCCTGCAGTGGCTGCCCCCCCATCATCCCTGGCCTTTGCCAGACAGAGCCTCCTCTCCCTCTGTGCAACCCTTGCCCCCTGCCTTATCCCTCCCGCTGGTTGCCTTACGTCTCCGTGTTGGCATTCTGCAGGCAGCAGGCGGGAGCTCGGCGGGGTAAGCGACTGCACCATTAGGAGCTGGAGGAGGTTGCTCCCAAGCCTGGATTTTATTGCCGTGTCACTTGGATTGCTTTTACAGCTGGCAGGCCAGAGTGACCTTTGGCTGCCTCTTCTCATTTCTGTTGGCTCCTTCCCCACGAACCCACGTCAAATCTGCTCTCCTGTGGTATTTTAAAGGGCTGCTCTGCCATCGATGCTGCTGCTGCTGCCTGCAGAGCAGGAGGCTCCGACCTCAGGCTGCAGAGGGGAAGGGGGAAAGGGGCAGGTGGATGCTGAATGGCCCAGCACTTGCCATGTCTTGATGCTTCAGCGACATCAGGACCGAGCCAGGCGGAAGCTGCTGCTGCTGGCATGGGACACCAGCCATTCACCAAGGGACAGGAGAGCACAGCAGGCACCAAACAAGCAGGGAGATACTGTGGAGACGAGGGAGGACGTGAAGTGACACCTGCCTTGCAAGAAGCACAAGGCAAAATCACCGTGACACGCTAATGAGGCATTTCTCTAATAATTGCTCTTTGAGGATCCCAGAGCACTTTTCCTATAAAAATTTAGTCCCATGGAATCGCTCTGCAGAAGCAGTATCATCCCTGTTCCTTTTTTATTTTGAGACAGACCAATTGACTCATTTCACTGTTGGTCAGTGAACCTTCTCACCACTGAAGATCATCTAAGCTCTGAACAAAGCTGCTACCCCAGAAGTTGGTTCCCCCTTTCTCTTTACAATGTACCCAAGCACATTTCTATGCTTTGTGTCCCCAAATCATCTCAATTTCTCCTTTAACCAAACACTCTTCATAGTGGCAGAAGGCAGGACATAATTTGGTTTTCTTTTTTCCACCTAGATTCTAGCAAATCTTTTGCTTCTACCAGCACATGATGCTTTTAGAGACCTGCACAGGTGGAAAACAAACTTCATGTGCATTGTACTGGCTTCCATCACCATGACCGAAACTCAGACCTTGTCTGCCTGGCTCTGCCACCACAGCTCTTGTCCTTCCCCTCATTTCAATGACATTTCAGAGAGGAAGGAGTAGACAACAGGATTTGGGGGGATGAAAACTGTCAGATAATTGAGACAATTTTTAATTAAACTGTGCATTTCACTAGCTGCTCTGCTCAAAGAGCTTTATTGTAGTGTTGCTGTGGCAACCTTAACTTTGAGTGTCCTGACGTGTGATTAAAATCTTAGATTTAAATGTTTCCTTAACAAAGAGAGTTCTTTTTTTTTTTTATCTCTTTTTGTGGGGAGCCACCAAAATCATTGATCCTGAAGACTGAGGGTCAGATTGCCACCTCAGATTTTAGTCACTGAAGAAAAGGATGGAGAGAAATAGCCATGCAGATAAGTGAAAGCCTATGAGGGAGAGATATCCTTTTCCTGACTTACAAACGCCTGCCCCCTTCTCCCCCTGCCCTGCGTCTTCCCACTCCCTAAGGATGCTGTACCAATCAGACTTAGTAGCTTAAAAGGCCATAAAGGGAAAAATGTCAGGTGTGAGCTGCTCTGCTCAGCATGACAGGAGTTCAGATAAGAACACAAAAAATACCACATGGGGTTAGACATAAGGTTCATTTAGCCTGCTAACCTTTGCTTGGCAACAGCAAGTAGCAAATGCTTAGGATATGTATAGACTTGACCTTTCTCTCACAGACCCTCCCAGCTCCTGATAACCACTACTTACATGTGTCCTTGCAAATCTCCCCCAAATGGTGGTTCGTAAAGACCTTCTGAGCTAGAAAGGCATATCCTTTCTTTCTTTTTTTTTTTTTCCCCTCATAAGTGGCCACACGTTGTCCTTTGAAGAAAAAATGATTGCTGCTTGTATTATGATGGAATGGGATCGAGGATTCAGGATAGCCCTGTAGGCAAACAATGAAATGGAGGCATCCTAGTGTCAAGGCAAGATGCTTTCCCCTTTCTTCTGTCTTTCTGTGCCTTTTAAGAAAGAAAAATTGGATACAGCCCCTAATATATATTTCTGTATAGAGATGGAGGTCTGTCCTGACATGTCCTTTCTTTTCCCCTTTAACTGTCATAACAGCTTCATCCTGGCATCATCGCTGATTTTAACCACAACGGGAAATGAATGGAAAAAGAGTCTCATATAGGTAAATTTCTGTCAGACAGCAACCCTGAAATATTGTTCTTTGACTCTCTATATCTCTTTTAATTTCTCTCAGGCAACAGGAATATGACACAGTGGAAAGGTGTTATATATTAAATAATGGGATTATCCAGGTAAATGAGGTTTACATTAGTACAACATTTATCTCATGTTTTCCAATGCTGGATTTCTTTGTTCCTTCATCCAACAGTGGAAGTTCAATTAGTTCTTGGTTTTCCCTTGTTTCAGGAAAAGAGATGAAAACTCAGAGGACATCTACCCATGTGTGTAACAAAAGAACAACACATAATTTCCTGACCTGCTGGGCAATTAGTTTATGCCCTCAAGTGTGATATTGGATTACCTTACAGGTTTGGTTTGTGGTGCTAATGGCTGTAAAATTATTGAGTTTCTTATTAGATGCAGTCACAGAATTTGTCTCAATGATTTCCAGTTGCAGTGAATTATCCAGATTGACCATATGCTGCTTGGTCTCTTCCAGCCTTGTCCTCTTTTGACTTCCCAGGACCATTCATGCTGCAGAAATGTAACAAGAAGGCAAAAGGTTTACTGTAATATGAATAATTTTGAACAGCTCAAACACAGAAAGACTGTTTGCTTACTTACCTTCTCACTACTCTAATCTGTGTGTTTATTTCAAAACCCTCTCACATTTAGAGATTGATGAGAACTGTAATTTAAGGTGTATTTTACAGGCTTTCCTGATTCTGAATTGTGACTTGCAAAACATTAATGACCAAACACACATAGAGCAGATAAACTTTGGTGAACGTAATTATTTCATACAATGTCTCCTGTAAGTCTGGAGGATGCAAAGGTTAAAAAAGTTTAGTAGGAGAAATGGTGGGTTGTTTTATTAGAGAAGAGATGTCCTAAAAAGAAAGGGATGGGGCAGGTATTATTTTGACTCTATCATTTACGGTAGTAGGAGAGATACAGTCTTGAGAAAAATCTTTTTAACACTAGCTCTTTTCTCATTCTATTTAACTAATTATAATCTAAATTTAAGAAGAGAGATTTTCCTTATATTTTTGTACATGGCCACTTGGGTTTTCTAGCAATTTCCTCCTTCTTACTTTTTTTTTTCCTACTCCTTTTTTTTTTCTTTAAATCAGAACTATTTTTCAGTGACTTTGTTTCCAGCAGATCAATACTGTTTTCAAAATTAAAGAGCTTAAGATTTCCCAATAAGTTCTCTTCCCTGTCCTGAGTGCTCTATCTCAAGATTTTTAACATAGCTAAATAACACTGTGTCAAAGTTCTGTAGACAACAATTCAAGAGGAAAGTAAGTAATTATAAGATAAGGACTGAATGAAGAAAAAAATACAAAACACAATTTCAATATGTTAGCATTTTTCTTCAGCAGGGTTAGTGAAAAATGTTCTCTGAGTTGAGAAATGAAAATTGCTCCCAGATTTTAAGTCTTTCAGTGCTGGAGTGATGGAACAGGGTCAAAACATCTACTTTTGGTACCCTAACGACTAAATAAAAAGCTCCTCAGCTTGTCATGTAGTTAATTAGTGCTTAGAAAATAATAATACAAGGCTCCTACAGCTCCTACATGCTAAGGAAGATGGGTTTGTCAAGAAGAAACATCAGGAACAGAGTTTTTTTTCAGCCCACTAGGAAAAACCACAAACATGATCATAAAAAAAAAGGCTTCATGCTGAACACTGGGACATGCTGACAACAGGGTTGCATGTCCTCACCCAAAAGGGCACAGCTGAAAAATGGTCATGGTTGAATAATGACCATGGATTTGAAGAGACCTTTTTCAATTATGGGCAAGAATTTTATTTCAAGGATGAAATAATCAGCATCCAAGTTCCCCTTTGATCTAACAGGAGTTGAGGTTCTATCTTCCACTTCTTGGATATTCTTCTAACTGCAGAATTACACATGAAGGGGGAGAGGTGACAAGTCAAATTTCAGAGAATCATGGAGTCACAAAATGGTTTGAGTTGGAAGGGAACTGAAAGATCATCCAGTTCCGACACCCTGCCATGGGCAGGGACACCTTCCACTAGACCAGGTTGCTCCAAGCCCAGTCCAACCTGCCCTTTAACACTTCCAGGGATGGGGCATCCACAGCTTCTCTGGGCAACCTGTGCCAGGGCCTCACCACCCTCACAGGGAAGAACTTCTTCCTAATATCTAATCTAAACCTGCCCTCTGTTAGTTTGAAGCCATTCCCCCTTGTCCTGTCAGTCCATGCCCTTGTAAAAAGTTCTTCTCTTTCCTATAGACCCCCTTTAGGTAGTAGTAAAAAGATTGCATTCTTTCATTTCTTCATTTGAGATGAAGTGGTCACTCTCCTTCAAAATAGTCTGCAGTGCAGCCAAATGCAGAGATCTTGGGTGAAAGAAAGAAAAATCAGAAGAAAACTGGTCATATAGTTAAGCAGTTGATGCATGTGTTCATATTTTTACATGTGATGTGCACAGAGGCTGCTTTCTTTGTTGGGGTTCTGTCGTGGTGTGTATTTGTCCTTCTTTAAAAACTTTAAAAGTAAAGTATGAGATTTTTCACATCATCCCCTAAGCAAGGACTGAAAGAAGAACACCAAATGTTGTAAGTTTGACAAAATCACTCTCCAATAGCTGTTTTAAACAATACATGCCTTAAGCATTGTAATCATTAAAGAGGAATAAATTGTTATTGGTCTTTTTTTGGAAACCTGAGGTGCAAAAAGGCCTATGATTTAGAAAACAAATGTATTATGGAAGACAACCAGCATAATTTTTTGCAATATTCTATCAACATATGAGGTTTCACTTTTTCCTTCTGCAAAGTTTGCATCCCCCTCTACAAATGTCGTGAATTACTTCATATATTTTCAAACATATGAGATTTGTCCTCCCCCCCTTTTAGATGCCGATAGATTCAATGCAGTTTAACTGTATTTTATCTGCCAGAGGTAGGAATTAAATAATTTCTCAGACATCTAAGGGAAGCTGGAACTTTCCCCAGTTGCCTTCCTTTTTTTTTTTTAATTCTTTTACATATCTCAGAGTTTTGACATTTTCCCTGGTGACAGTTGCTAAGCTATTCCTCAGCACATTGGCTGGGGATCCTTGCAATGCCTAAGGTGCTAAGGCATGTTTTGTGCAGAATATCATCCTTTTTTGTCTCTTTTTTTTTTTTTTTTTAAAGGCTTTTTGGAACAGGACATCAGTTAGAATTTTTCCCCTAGAGATGATGTCAAATTTCTGATCAACACACTGCAGAATCAAAGGCATAAAAAGTTGCTAATGACCTAAGATATTTCATGCACAGACACCCTTCCTGTTATCTTCCAGAGGGACATAAAATTCACCAGGTTCTATTAAATGCCTGACTTATTATAGCAAATAAGTCTTCACTTTTGGGGAGAGTTGCAAAAAGGAGGAGAAATCTTTGCATTTCCTATTAACCAGGTGTGCCACTCCTGCAGGCACGAGGATGTGGGTGGATATTGTGTTCCTAATATCTTGCAACCCACCTTAACATGTGACATCTGAGATACCAAAATTGTCTTGCACAAAGTGTAAATAAGAAAGAATTTTTTTTCTCCTTGTCCAGTTCCATTTAACAGTGAATTTCCCTTGTATGTGCAAATAGCAAGACAAAAATCTCTTTTCACAGGTAGCCCCTTATCACTTGTCATCTCTCTCCTCTCCGAGCTCAGCCGGTTTTTTGAGCACCTGAATTGCATTATGAAAAAATAATAACAACAACAAAAAAAAGGAAACGTCACTGTTTGTCCTCGTTTTTGTGAACTCTGGCAGACTCAGGCCTCCTGGAGGAGTTGTGGGCAGGTAAAATTGACAGCAGGCTATAGCTGAGTGCGTGCCTGCCACCAGGAGCAGCTCCCACCAGGCCTGACACACGTTGTCACCCTTGTTGCAGCAGCAATAAAGGATGCACAGGCTGAGGGAGCCATGGAGGAGAGATTTTTCTGAGCATGCACCAAGGATGACATAGTGAGAGCCCTGTGTTTGGTTAAAGCCCAGCACCAACTTATATTCCTGAGTCAGAGTTAGCTGCAAAGTTGGGAAAAACAATTGTTGTAATAGAAGAGCAAAACCAACAACAATAACAAACTGAGCTAGGTGTAAGACTGGGGAGGGAGGGGAGAAGAGGAGAGAGGAAAGGATTTATTGCTGACAAAAGATATGTCAGTTTGCTCAACCCAAAATGAAAAGTTCTGTTACAGACACTTGTAAGGGAGGGGAAAAAAAATGGAAAAATCACCAGGGCAACACCATCACCCACTGTTTCCTCAGTACCTTAGAGGTTAGCACACTGAGCCCTGACTGTCAGGCACCCCTGTATCTGAGCAGGCATGAACCCATTCGTACCTTTGATGAGGTTACTGAGCTCACACGGCTCTGTGTGATCTCCACAATATCCCTGACTCACATTGCTCCACCAAAAGAACACATAAGCCAAATTTGCTAAGGTAGCTGAAAAAAAGAAGCAAACAGAAATCAAAAGTAGGAATTGTCACAAACTGCTTATCTGGGGCTAGTTTTCTCCCTCAGTGTTCAGTTTTGCATTTGCTACCTGTTTTCCACCTTTGCATGATTTATGCATCTGTCTGGGGGTGGGTGACGAGCTTTATTTAAAGTTAAATTCCTCAAACAGTGAATAAGAATATTAATTGCTGTAGCCACTCTGCTCCCAGAACCCAGGCTCTGACAATCCTGTCCCCTCTGTCAATACCCCTGACTGATGAATGTCTCTGCCTGGTGTTTAAATACACCTGTTGGGATCTCACACTATTTAACACACAGATAAAAGCATAAAAATAATCCCAGGGAAAGCCCCATCCTAAGAAGAGGGTGGTGCCTCAATGCAGGTACTTTACTAGAATTCACACAAGGGCTTTTGCCCCAGTTTACCAGGTGCTGCTTGTACTGGTTTTCCACCATGTGCGATGGATCTGCCCCACCAGGTGCAACGTTTAAAACTGGGCCAGATCATCACTGTTGTCATTATGAACTGAAAAAAAATTGCACTGCACTGTATTGCATAGAAAGATGTTGAAGTGGAAGTGATAAGAAATGCTATTCTGAGCAATCACGGAATATTTCTTTAAATTCTGTACTTGCTTCTTGGCTAAAGGCTTTTTTTTTGTTGTTGTTGTTTTTTTAAACAAGGATCATCATATCAGTTTCTACTTATAGTTTATATTTATAATCTGGAAGAAGTTGTTTATAGAGAGGGTAAAGTAAGTAGATTTTTTTTTAGCTATCCTACTATGGAGTTTGTGTTGTATCTAAGGTAAAAGGAGTATAATTTTATCATTTGTTTTAGAAATCTGGATTTGTTCATTGATTTCCTTCATCAGGAAGCCCTGAGTATAGTCTTCCTCTTTTTCTTGAACACCAACTGAAATTGGTAGGTTGTCAAAATCAACAGCCTACCAACTGAAATCTAAGAAAAACCTGCAAACCAACACATCTGTTTCCACGCACACAGTAATCATCCAAAACATCCAAAACGCATCATGAAAACATCATGAAAAATTATGTTATCCAGTCGTGTCCTTGGACACCAATACGTTTGCTTTGAGGAGAACACTCATGATATCCACCTAAATAATTAAAAGGGGTATTTCATCCCAAAGGCCCTTTTCCAGGGGAGTAGATTCTTTTGAAAGAAACACTCAAATACATCACAAGAATTACTTCCACACGTCATAAGCACAATGTGTTACAGGCCATCCTGCCCTGGAAGCTGTGTGGGAAATCGATGAACAATATGATTAAGTGACTTGTTTAATTATGCATTAAACTTATATGGGTAGATCATATCTGCTCAGAACTCTCCCAACCATTCTCAGCCTGATGAGCCTCTAAAATCTTCAGAAAAAAACTCCCTGAAGGCCAAAAACATGACAAAGGGATTTAGATCATAACCGAGGAAGAAGTTTAAACTGCACTAAAGCATCTCCACTACAACCACAGTAAATATTCCCACAGTGGACTCATAAAGCCTTTGATATTTCATTTGTCTTTTTTTCAGGACATATTGCACTTCATGAATCTCTCCAAATGTCTTACTTGTAAAATGAAAACACAGGAATGAACCATGTAGACAATAAATAATGGAAAAAACAACCCCTGATCAGGGAGATTCTGTATCCTACAAGACAGTTACTACTATTCGAACCCAGAGCATAAAAAAATACTCTACAAAAGCCTTCTAAGCTCAGTCAAGAACTAAAATTTGTCACTTGGTTGATTGCCAAAAACCTGGATTTAATCAGTCATGGATTTTGTGATATGTTATAATATTTCTCCCACTGACCATCAATATCTGCATGTTCTTCAACAACATTCCTTCTATTCCTTGGTACCAATCACATTTTCTAGAGTTCTAACCTGATATTTACTTAATAAGCTAATAATTTATTTTCAGTTTAAATTCGTCTTTAAAACCCAGTACATCGCTTTTGTGTTCAAAAATATCCTTACCTTTCGGTCTGCACGAATTAGTCTAATAAAAGTAGTTATCTTTACTTCTTACTCCTCTATGATTAAAAATAGTACATATTTTCCACTTTTTTTAATTTTAATAATTATTTTGAATCATTATTTTGTCCCTTATTATATGAACATTTTTCAGTAAAGTAGTTCAATCAAAAATATTTTTATAACCCTAAAAAAATATTTTAAAAATATTTTAAAAACCCTAATTCTGCTGAAAACCCTAATTCTGCCTATTATTCTTTTTCAGATTCACCTGAAAGTCCACGTCTTTCTGTAGCTTTTTTCATACAGAAAGACAATTTTAGAAAGAAACTTTAACCAAAATGCATTTTCAGCTAAGGAAAGTATAATTTTTTTCTAAAGCAATTATGGAAACTTTCAGAATCCACAGGATGCCTTAAAGTAATTATCAAATGATGCCCAAAATTCAGTAGCTGATGTGCCATTAAAGGTGATCATTAAGAGTAGGAATGTCTGATCATTACCATGATTCCTATCACCTCCTTTAGCCAACAGCATTGCAGTGCAGACATTTCAATATTTGTCAAGATAACTTCCACTCTGACCCTGAAGAATTTGAGATGCTTTAGACTCTTGGTTGAGATCAATCCAACTGTCAATATATCATTATTGGAGCAAGGAAACTGAATAGAAGGTGAACTTGACACACCATCAGAAGACCCAGCAATGCTTAGATTAGGTATCTCCTTGTGGATAAGCTTTCAATATCTAGCTCCAAATTTCCTAACAGAGGCTGATTGCACGAGTTTTCATCCCCAGGATTTCCACACATGGTGTATAGACTAAATATCAAAGGTCTCTGAACTGAGAGTGATATTTACCCACAGTATGCGTGTCATTAACAAGTAGATACGAAAAGATTGATGTTGGCTCTGACTTTAAGAAAAGGTGTGGGAGTTCTGTGTGTACAAATTTTGTTACCAGCAGAAGTATTATCCTTATAAAATCTTGGAGCTTCACATCTTGCTACACACATCATGTTGATTCTGCTTTCTTAGCTAACCCCCAGCAAATGGTTTCAGATTGGCCAAATTGTTGTTGTTGCATTTTGCTTATGGTCATGCTTTGTTTTGCATCACATGAAATGCTGTATTCTTTTTTAATCTATTTTTCAATAGTAAATAGGCCAGTCAAGACTGAAACTCTGAAAGATATTGGTAGCCAAGTGGATGCATTGTTGAACAGTCTAATCACTCATGTACCATCTGGGGTTGCTTGTAACTTCAATTTTCACCCGTTTTTGCCTGATTCAGAGCAGCAAAATGAAATTGAGTCACTTGCTTGGAAAAGATGGGTGTTGCTGCATTTGGGTCAAATTATATCAGGACTAATATTGAAATCCCAGCCCTTTCAGGAAACTCTGTGTTACTTAAGAGTAACAGTAAAGTCCTCAGTCCTTCTAGGTAGGTCACCCACCTGTAGTTTAAGCACATTGTGCTTTCAGTCTCTCATCCATGTCCACTAAACTATGTTCACAAGAGGATAATTTCTTCACTGAAATGGTGGCCAAGTGTTGGAACAGACTGCCCAGGGAAATGATTGAATTACCATCCCTGAAAGTGTTCAAAAAACACGCAGATGTGGCACTTGAAGACATGGTTTAGTGGCGGACTTTGCAATGCTAGATTGATGATTGGACTTGGAGGTGTTTTCCAGCCTGACTGTTTTTATGATTTCCACATCTGAAATGGAGAGAAAATAACGTCAGATATCCTGGAAAAATAGTGCTGGGAAACTCTTGTTGACATGGTTTCCATTCCAGTTTATCACAGAGATCGCAGTTGCTTATTTCAAGTGTGTGTCCTGCCCTTTCACAAGCACCTCCTCCTTCACAAACATGACAATACCTCCCACTTTAATAAGTTCCCGAAACACTGGGGAAAACCAATTAAATGCTTATAAAAAAATTTGCCCTAGAGAAACCTCTCCACTCCATCTGATGCAGACTTGCACATTTGCAAAGTTTTCAGTAAATATGAGTCACCAAAATTATTTTGCTACATTTTGCCAGGAGTACCAGCAAACTCAGCCATTCCATCTGCTGCCTCCTCACTCCCCAGACACCTGCACTCAACCTGCTCCTCTTTGGTTCATAATCTGCATCATCCACACAGGACCTGAGAGGGCAGGGCTGTGCCCTTAATCACACATCATCCACTTTACAATTAACACTTCCCTGTTGTATTGAAAAAGATTGATTTGTCTTGCTGACAACCAGAGAACAATGTACAATAACTGCTGGAAACCAAGATGTCAGATGTAAAACTTCAGGGGTTTTATTCTTAGTACAGTTGCATTTCTTTGTTCTTTGCAATCCCCAAATTCCCTATGTATTCAGTCAGAAATTTATAAAAGCAAGAAGAGAGTAGTCTAGCTCCTCAAATGATGTAGTTTTGCAGGTGTGCATACAAGAGTAGAAATAATTAAAAAATTATACGTACACAGAATAAAGTACTGTAGATACAGTTTAGAATACCTTAGGAAAAAAAAATGTTAGTGAGCAAGGAACACACCACAATTATTGATTTTATTTTACTGGGTAAGGAAAAATGATGAATTGTCCTCTTCTAGCAGGTGGCAATATCTTGTTGAATACTGAAATGGATTGGATTTCAAGATATGGCTGCACATTATTATCCTTTATCACTGTCATATTCAAGCCTGGAAGATTTCATTCACTAAATGAAAACCACATTGGAAGATGCCATTTTATTTGGGAATAGGTTTATACATTCAAAATTATCCTTGGCACTCCAGTGTTCATACTCCTCCAGTGGTGATTTTAAACATTATCAGTGGAAGATGGAGGGATTAAAACTTCCAAGGATGTCAATCATTTCAGCAACCCTCTTCCCTGCTTGTGTCATCCATTATAAGGGCAGAGACTGCAGATTTTGTGGTTTATGACATACATCTGGAATGGTACATTCTTTAGTATATTAATTATGCAGCTCGATATTTGTCTTGTACAATTATTTTTTCCCTCAGCTAAAAATAATTTAATCACACATTAAAGTCATGAAAATTCTGTTCCTTTTGCAGACTAGATTCTCCAGATTTATAACCTACTTACCTCACTCGGGTTTGTTTTGAGATTTTGAGATTGGCCTTATTTATTATACAGTCTGTAAAGTAGAATTATTCTAAATCACTCCTGTGGAACCATGAAAATGAAACCTTGGATAGGCAACAGGATTTTTATGACTTTTAATTAGAGCTTATGTTGAAACTTCAAGTGCTACGGCAAAATGTTCATTGAACAGCCTTTACTCAATCTGACTACAAAGGACGGAACCTCAGCTGTGTAGAGATGAGATGTCACAGCTTTGGAGCAGTTTTAAATGATAATATCAACATTCAAAATCCTTAGCTCTTACTTAGTCAGTAGCTTTATGCAGGAATTCTGTTGCTTTATCCCCATTTTGCAGCCAGGCAAGTTGAGCAGAGGTGAATGTTGGAAGTGTTGTACTCACTCCCTTCCTGCAGCTTCTTGGTGGCAACACCAAGTAACAAATTTGTCCAGGATTTACTTACAGGTTGTCAATCTGAAGTCAGGCAAAGGTTACAACTGGAGAAAATTAATCCTCGTGCTTCGTTCATGACTCAGAAAGTTTGGTCCACCTCATGCCAAATCAACTCAGAGTGTTTATAGTCCTTTTTCTTTTCTCTGAAGTATCAGATAATCCATTCTCTGTGTTTTCAGCCACCTGTACACAGCTGTTACCTTTCTCCCCTGCTGTTCTCTGTCTGCAGCACAGATTTAGTCTTCTGAAGACTGGGAATCTTCCATTTAACTGTAGTCTTTGAGCTTAAAATGCTTCATGCACGTGAAACATAATGGGTTATGATATGGAAACAGCCAGGCTAGATGGTCTAATGGTACCTTCTGGCAATAAACTCTATCAAAATATTAAACCTATGAAATTGTAGAGCATAAAATGCAGGGTAACATTAAGTCAATGGGAGTGGTGGAAACATCATGTGTATTAGACCTCAGATACTTGGTTTCATCAAAATCCAAGCACCAGAATATCTCTCAGGCAATAAATACCATTACACAGGATAATAAAGGAAAGAGGAAGAAGCTTTAGGGCCACTTGACCAGTATCTCCCCACATTTGGGAAGTGCACACACTAAAACTAATTTTCAAGGAATTAAATGCCTGAGAGTCAATCCAGCAAACCAAACAAATCCTATCTGACAGAGCACCTACAATTCAGTGTGTAAGAAATATTCTCCACACTGCTTCAATAAGCTCATGTATGCAAATTTAACTCCACGTACAGACAGGTACAGATACTGTGGCTCTGTCCCAGCTGCTGGGGACTATAGATTTTTTTGGCAGAATGGGGGAAGAAATTGCTTTTTAAATTTGTTAAGTTTTAATATTTAGAGCAAGCATCTAACAGATTAGTTACTTAAGCTAGCAGTCTCTTAGCTCCAAGTATATATACATATACATGTAATATTTATTTATTTATCCTCTTACTGTTAATTGAAGGCAGTTTTCATAAAAATATTTCACATCTCCCAGGGAAGATTCACATCTCCCAGCTCATTTCTAGGCTGGCTGTAAAAGATTTTTTTCCCACACAAACAGGTGATGAGATGGTCTGTACAGGGCTCCCATTCCTAAGTGCAAATCTGAACCTCAAGATTGGCAGAACTGGCAAAACCAGTATGAAGGTCTGTACTGAGACCAAGGATTCACGTGTAAAGCCGGGGAAAACCCTTTCTCCAAAAAGCCCCTGTTGTAAGAAGCCACTTGAAATGGATGTGAAAGCTCTTCCCAGGGCCACACACATACCTGGCAAAACAAAATCCAGTCTCTGGACTTCTGAGTCATTGCTCTTCTGCATATGCTTATTTTCATGCAGGTTGTCTTCTACTGTAGCATTTGTTTTAGTCATCATAAATAGGAACATAGGAATGAGGCTGTCCTAGCATGGGGCTCCATGTCTGAAAATGTCCACTTTCAGTGTTTTGGTGTTGATAAGATCAAAGGCAGTTTTTTCTCTGCAAGCACATATCTAATGAAAGCAAATATACACCTGAAATCTAAAACTCTTACAGGTGAAGTTTCAGTGACTGTAGTTCAAAGGGGTTTTGACTGAAAGGTTATTAGAAATGTGCTGAAAATAATTTTTAAATATTAACCCTGTGTGATGTTTCAAAAAGAGGTGCCTCTCTTCCCTGACTGAACATATAGAATCATTAAAACTGATTTACATTTAGTAAGTGTTGTGGTTTAACCTGACAGGCAGCTAAACATCACACAGCCTCTTGCTCATTTCCCGCATCACCACCACAGGATGGGGGAGAGAATGGAGGAAAAAAATTTATAGGCTGACATAAAGACAGTTTAATAAAGCAGAAAATAATAATAATAAAATAACTAGA
Source organism: Pseudotriccus pelzelni (assembly GCA_035584735.1). Lineage (NCBI taxonomy): Eukaryota > Metazoa > Chordata > Aves > Passeriformes > Tyrannidae > Pseudotriccus > Pseudotriccus pelzelni. Next base: position 4,057,034 of record JAWMRA010000041.1, read on the forward strand.
ATATACAAAACAAGTGATGCCCTATGTAATTGCTCACCACTCATTGACCCATGCAGCTTTCCCCCAGTACAGATATAAAGATATAGATGATATAGATATAGATATAGATATAGATAGATATATAGATATAGATGAGCATGACATGATGTGATGAGTTTGGGTCATCTGTCCTGGATGTGCCCCCAGTTACTTGTGCACTCCCAGACTCCTCACTGGCAGGGCAGTATGAGAAGTAAACACTACTTAGTAGCAACAAAAACATCAGTATTTTATCAATGTTGTTCTCCTCCTAAATCAAAAACACAGCACTGTACAAGCAACCAGGAAGAAAATTAACTCTATCCCTGCTGAAAACAGCTGCAATGCATGTGTCTAGTGAAAATTTTTTATATGATTGCTTTTAGCGTGGACACAATTCCCAAGTTCCTAAGTTCTTCAGCATTTAAATTCTTTTTTTTTTTCTTTTCACAGTATCTTTTCTGCCTTCTCCATGTAACAATCAGTTACTTACATAACTAAGAGAAAATAACCTTATGCATTACTTCAGAAGTGCTTTTTGATTTAGGGGACTCTTTCTGACTGTTCATTTGAAACACTGAGGAAGGAAGACCCTGGAGAGGAAAGAAGGGATGAATTCTGGAATGACCTGAAGTCAGACCAGGAAGGCAATCCAGAATAAAAGAATGTGCCCTGTTCACTCTTTGAATCACAAATTCAGATTTAATATTCTATTTTAATTTTGCCTTCTGCTGCATAACCTTGAGGAAAATAGCTAAGACTATTGTCTAAGTGGAATAACGATAGCAATAATAGTAATAAAATGTTTGTATTGGAGATAAAGCAGGAGAACATGGAGGTATTTGGGTAGTATGATAATGGAGGTCACATAAGTAACTTAGATAGATAATGCACTCAAATGTAGTTCCCTGAAAATCTTAGCCCCTGGGTTTGCCTTTTGGAATCAGAAACAGTTAATTTTTCTGCTACTGTTATTATTGTCTTTGATAGCCTTAGATCCCTCTGTATTTTCTAGCAATTTGGACTGCATGCGAACATTTTAACTATAGGCTTGACATTTTAGTTTGAAGTTATGTGTTTGACAATGTCTCTTTAAACCAACAAATCTGAACTATTTCTAGCAGAGCTTTATTTAAGATTATTTGTTTTGCTGATAAGAAGGCTGGGATTATATTTGCAAAGACTGGCCTGTGGGTATCAAAGCTATCATTAATCAAAAAACACCTTGAAATAGGTGCCCCATTCCACGGTGAGCTTCATTTCCACCTAATGCTTATTTTATAGATGAGAATAAAGGACTCATCCTGGTCCATATTTACTTGTCTTTAAGGGAGCTAACAGGACTTTTGGTAGAGGTTCTCAAATTCATCTTACATCCACAGCATTTTTCTTCTTCATGTAATGCCTTCATTCCCTTTCAATGAGAGTTTGTATGTTCACATTAACTCATTAACTCCACTTGTAAACTGTCATTGAAGCAAGCAGATCTTACAGGAATTTGGACACAATGTTGGCTTTTATTGGTAAAATGCAATTATAAAGGTAATTGGCTCCTATATATCCGTGTGACACTTTCTTGGCACTACCTTCTCCCATTTCTGGATTGCCTTTCCCTCTTCCACTTCTCCTCAATATGTTTTAGTATTGTAGCCAATAGCCTGGTGACCATTTAGAGGTTATACTTGGCAGGTTTAGGACACAGATGCTGGATTGCAACATTCAAGGCCTTGCAAGAGTTTCTGTACCTAGTTCTCTGAGTGCCTCAGTCTCTTGGACAAAATTACCTTCAAATACGACGAGAGTTAACCTGTTGATGAGTTAACTCCATTTTGTAGACCTTTAATTTCTTCTGGTTTATTTTTATCTGAAAAGAATTAGGTTCCCTCACCTTCAGGAGCTTGCTTTCCTAACATTCATACCAAGAGGAGTTGATGATGAACTACTTTATGCAATTTTTTTAAGATGATAGAGTGCCTTGAAGACCACCCACCTAAGCCCCTCTGCAGTCATTGAGACAGATTACCATTTCTGCACCCTACTACAAATAATCCAAAGTGTAAAAGGGAAAAAAAAAACATGCCAGGTGGCTGTAGTGGGAAGTGGGGGTAACAGAATGATGTGAAGCTGTCAGTTTTTCACCAGCCAAAAGCAGTAATCACAGCCCACAAAATGCAAACAAATATAGTCATAGTCTCCTCCGTGGTACTTTCTGAGAGCTCCCTTGCACAATATTCACTACATGTCAGTAACTCCAAGATAAGTACAAACCAGGTACTGCCTCATATCCTTAAAAAAAAAAAAAAAAACAAAAAAAAAACCCAAAGGAAAAAAAAAAGCAATGGTTCCTCCTTGACACAGTGTCAGAGTCCCTGGTGAAAGTTCTCCTTCAGGTGGTAGACTTGGCAGTAAAGGGATTTTACCCTTAAAGATGTGACGGTGATGTTAAGATCAGCTTCAGTGAGAGGACTTTTTAGAAAGTGAATCACAAAGCAAAATAAAAGTGAATTCATCAGCCTCTAAACCATCGGAGGACCTTAGGCAAACTCTTCAGTATACAAGTGAAAGAGCTGAGGCCCTAAAGGCTGAGATCTGTTTTAGATATTTTGCATTGTTCAAGCTCATTCAAAAGAACAGAACGAGAAAATATGTAGTTGGAGAATGTAGAAACTTTTTTACCACTCATTCTTCTTTCCCTTTTTTTGACAAATCTGTAAGATTTTTCAATAGGGAAAAACTTTAAAAAAATTTTTTTTTGAAGGGGAGGTTTGCTTTGTTACTGGTAGAACCAACTGTCACTTCCATTTGGACTCTGCAGAGCCACAATTTTCAGCTCTGAATCCAGCAATGTCAGAGGCATTTAGAGTTGTCCACCACTTCTGAAACTTTTGCCTTCAGCTCTAAATGAATTTATGCAGGAGCTGGAATGATGTTTAATTCTTTGCCAGAATACAAAACAAGCCAAAATCCATGTTCTTTGTTTTTTTTGTAGGTTGTCTAAAGAGAATAATGTCAAAATTCTTCCATTATTTGTCAGCGAATTTCAAGGCTGCTCTGGAACATTCTCTGGAAGGTCCATATGCAATTATCACAAGTAGGTGTTCGATAATCAATAAGCACATCTGAAGGCCCAATCAGGATTATTATTTGGAGGGGTATTACAACCTGTGCATGAAGCAATCTCTTTGTTTTCTGCTCTACCAACCAGAAATTCCTCAGCTTGTTAAGGGTTGAAGAAATTTAGCAGTGAAGAGTAAGTCCAAAATATAGACAAAGCTTAAATAGAAAGAATAAGAGAATTCAGACAATACTGTCTAAAGTCAACAAATGTTAGTCTGACTAATCACTTTTTTAAGGATGAATTCTAGTACAAGAAAAATTCTTACGGTAAAGCAAATTCATATTTAGCATAGGAGAGAGATCAAAAAAATGTGTGTGTGAATGTGTATGCCTTTTCCCGCTGCAGAAGGTTTATTTCTTCTGGAAACAAAAATAACTGAGTGATTTAACTCTCTTACTTTGCTTTGCAGTTGGGTGCTCGTGAATAGAATAACGGCGGCAGCAAATATGTCATGAGCAATCAATAGCTTGTCATACATTTGTATAAAGTGTTCATCGCATAACTCGAAGCTGAACAAATTCATAAAGCATGTTGTATCAACTGTGCTTACACCAAGCACTGTAGGAAGTAATGGCTCCATTGGCATCCTTAGGAGTTCTCACATTTGAGCAAAGATGAACAGTCTCATCTGGGAGGATTTTGTTCCCTTTTAAGAGTAGGCAATTAACTAAATAAACACAGTAGCAATTTTCTTTTGTTAATAATGCATCCTTAACTACCAGAAAAACTTACCTAGGAACACAACGAATTTTCCACCGCTGAAAGATATTAAATCCCATTTTCATATGTTGTAAAAGAGATGTTTGATGTGAAAATGACTGAGCAAGAAGCTCTTTTTGTTTTCCTCTCCTTATGAAAGAAGTTAGAGTGCAATTTTCCTTTCTGGTCCTAGAATTTATGAATCTATTATGCTTAAAGTATATTTGCAGATGATTTCTAAAAGAGAAGTAGAAATAGATCAATAATATTCATTGTTAGCTGAATGCAATTTGTTTGCCTCAGAAAATTCACTGTATATTCTCTATATGCACCCACAGATACATCATGCACAAAAGTTATGGAATATTTAAATGCAAGTCTAATTTAAGTGAACATAACCTTTTGATCTGAAAAATAAACAATCTAACAATAGGAAAAATTGCAATCTGTCGAGACATATTTGAGTTATTTTGCAGTAATTGGCTTGGCAGCAGCTTCAGTCACAGATTTCAGTTTCACAGATTGTCCCCAAATGAATAAAAGGTTTGCTTTGAAATATAATTAAAACTGCGTTCAGTTGCAAGACTTTCTCAGGTTGTCAAAGGAATTTGAAAAAGGTAGTAGAAAGAAAGAAAAGAAAGAACGAAAGAAAAGAATGAAAGGAAGGAAGGAAGAAAGAAAAGAACAAAAGGAATGAAGGAAGAAAGGAAAGAAAGAAAGATGGAAGGAAAGAGAGAAAGAGAGAAAGAGAGAAAGAAAGAGAGAGAGAGAAAGGAAGAAAGGAAGAAAGGAAGAAAGAAAGGAAGAAAGGAAGAAAGAAAGAAAGAAAGAAAGAAAAGAAAGAAAGAAAGAAAGAAAGAAAGAAAGAAAGAAAGAAAGAAAGAAAG